>CM075977.1:27621167-27648801 GCA_038087875.1 Malacoraja senta | reverse complement strand
GTATGTGGCCAGGATGGTGCGGGTCCTTGATAATGCTGGCAGCATTTCTGAGGCTGCGACTGCGATAGATCTCATCTGGGGAGAGGTTGGATAGACAGGGTTTGTTTTCCCAGGAGCAATGGAGACTGAACGCTGGCTTGAGAGGTATATAGGACTATGGTAGGCATAGATAGGAAAGAGAGTCAAGATTTTTTTTTCTCCCGTGGTGGGGGACATCAAAAACCAGAGGGCATGTTTAAGGTGAGAGGAAGGTGTTTTTATGGGGGATCAGAGGGGTAAGCTTTTTATATACAGAGAATGGTTGATATTTGGAACTTGCTGCCTGAGACATGACAATAAACTCTCTTGACTTGAACTGAAGTGTTCCAATCTAGGCAACATCCTGAGAGTTAGTGCTTTGTATTTCTGGAGCAGGGTAACCTAACCTAGGCTGTCGTTCCCGTAAGTCCAGGTAGGGCTGGTGGGTTAACAGGCAGAGTTGAGCTGGATTTAGCGCTGCTTGTCCGCGCTAGCCATACGCCTGGGCCGTCGTTCCCGTAAGTCCAGGCAGGGCTGTAGGTTAACCTGGCGGGACAGGCAGAGTTGAGCTGGATTTAGCGCTGCTTCTCTGCGCTGGCTGTGGGCCTGGGGGCACTGCTCCCGTCTGACTCCCGACGTCTCTGGCCACCCCCTGTGTGGGGGAGGGGGGCACTCGGTGGGGATGGTCAGTGGCGGTTCAGCAGCTATCGCGGCGCCGGAGATCCGGGATCGATCCTGGCTGCGGATGAGGCGCAGGTCTGTGTCCAGGGCTGCCGAGAGTGTTTTTCGCTTGTGACCCTATGACCTGGGCATGCAATTCAAGCTCCGCTCTATGATCTTTGCTCCACCAGGACGTCTCCCTCCTCCAATCACCGCGTTCTATCCTCAGTCCCACCCCCCTACTTCCGCCTCTGACCGACACCTCCCTCCTCCAATCATCGCGCTGAATCATCATGGTCCCCCCCCATTGCCTGCTGACCGACGTCTATCTCATCCAATCGGCGCCCTCGATCATCAGTGCCACCCCCACTGTCTCGCGGAAAGCGGAGATTTCACCGAGTTTTAAAATCAGGATGACAAAAAATGGGGGGATCGTCCCCCACCTCTCAAAACAAAGGGGGGGGGGACATGTACCCCCTGCCCCCGGGATTTCCGCCCCTGACAAATGGCAGAAGCCAAAGGTAACCTGTAGAAAATGTACTTTGCATGGAGATTTGTTATGATTTGGACTGCACTGTGTGAGAGTGAAAGTAGATTCATTCACATCTTCTAAAATAGATTTTGGTAGACACTTCAAAGGAAAACATTTGCCAGACAAGAGAATGGGACACCACTCAGTCCACGTCATCCATTGATTTGCTATCCATGTATCCTCAGACTTATAAGGAGGCCCAGACTACTCTTGAATATTCCCATAAAAGATATCTATATAAATGTATACATTGGGAAAAAACTATAATCCATTGTTGGAGCAGGTTATATGCATCAATGTCTTGCCAAACTCTACAATTCACTACTTATGTTTGTTCATTTCTTTTTGTACGTTTGCAGGAATGTGGGTGTCACTGGCAAAGCCAATGGTTCTTGCAAGTCCCTGATTACTTCTTGAAAGAGGTGCTATTCTTCAACAGCTATTTCAGAAGCTGTGAATGTTCAAACACTTTGATGTGGATCCAGAGTTACAGATCAGTCAGTCATGGTGGAATTTAAACTTGTGTCGTTGGACAATGGCACAACACTCTGAATTTCTTATCAAGTGGTTTAACTATTCTGTTGCCGTGCTTTTCATTTCATTAGAATTTGGAACTAATATTATTATTGAGAGTAAAAATGTTGTTGTTAGTTAGTTCTTTAGTGGTTGGATGTTCTCTTGTGATGCAGCTGGTTCTTGGCTGATCCACATTGTATTGGGATATTCAGTACAGGATGAATAATATGCAGTACAGAAGTGTTGGCTTTTATAACAGGATGGCAGAATAATCAACTTCTGCAAATACTTAACAAACCTTTTGCCTGAGAAGGTGGTGCAGGCAGGTAGTTTCAAAACATTTAAGAACCATCAACACCTGAATTAATCACTGAAGCTATGGACCTAGTGCTCATGAGGTGCTGACGAATGGAATTAGTATAAATGGCGATTGATGGCCAACAGGCACATGGTGGGCTGAAGGGCCTGTTCCTTAGTTGTATCATTCTGTGACTCAGCCCTTGAATGATAAAGACTCCCTGCCTCAACTGTTCACCATAGGAAACAACTACAATGCCATAAACAATAGACAATAGACAATAGACAATAGGTGCAGTAGGCCATTCAGCCCTTCGAGCCATTCAATGTGATCATGGCTGATCATCCCCAAACAGTACCCCGTTCCTGCCTTCTCCCCATATCCCCTGACTCTGCTATTTTTTAGAGCCCGCTCACCCCGCTCACCACTTTCCCTGCTCACTGAATGATGTTTAAATTGAAGAACACGGCCCTTATTTCATCTACTTTTCCCAAACAGAGGGAATTGCTTCTTTCTACTCAGTAAACCATTCATTGTTGTAAAAGCCTACATTAAATCTCCCGTGGACGTCACTTTCCTAGTGGGAACTTTGCTCGCCATTAACCTGTGTTTATTCAGATGTAGAATTGGACCGTAAGTAGGTTACAAACGTCTGATTTATAGCCTTACACACAGTCAAGCATTTGAGAGACCAGTAGGATGGATATGCTTGCCACTGTAGGACTGTTAGTCATCTTTTGCTGTGTGTGAACTCTGTTCCTGGCATGTCTAAATGGTTGTGTTAAACACCCTGGTTTAGCTACACATTGCCCTTGCTTGGCCTATGTTTTTATTTAGATGCATTGTTGGGAGGCCGCATTTCCAATTTATGGACTGTTTGGGTTACCTGACATAACCTGGGTATACTGTTGTAACCTTGGGAGGACCTGAACACTCACAGTTTGATGCAGTTTCAAGGAGCAAATGTCTTCAGATAAGCATTAGATCCCACCCTCTGTTTTTTTTATTGGACAGGTAGAAAATGGCAAAACCATGTTATTTCCATTATATGTGAGTGGCGTACTCTCTACAATTTTTCTTTCAATCAGTGATTTGCTTAACCCTTTTGTAATGAAATGTTAAGCCTGGAGAAAATTGCAGACTGCAGATGCGGGAAGCTGAAGGAGACAGGTAATCAAGAGCGGAAGGAAATATCAATGTCTGCAATTAGATTACAATATAATAAACTGTGAAAAAAGGATCGTGGGGGTAAGATTGGAAGCAAAGCTAGTGAAAGGGGCAATGTTTGTTTGTTTCTTATGTTTGTCTCACATGCTGGCTTGAACGAATGTGCTTTGTAATGAATTGAGTTTTAAAATGTACATCATGTTGTCATTGAATACCATCCAGTATTTTCAACCATGCTTCAGTGTTGATAAATTCCACACTTTGAAGACAACTATGTGTATTTTATTTTAAAGGGCATGTCTAGAATTCAGTACTCTCTAAAACTAAGATTGTGCATTTATCATTACATCTCCATCATCGTTGGCCTGTCTGCATTATTCTCCAACAAAGAGGTTTGTCATTCTGGGTGTTTACTTTGATGCCATGGTAACCTGAATGTTGCTATCCAACCTGCAGCAGAGATTTAAAAACAAATTAAAGTTGCACTGAATCTTCAGATGGAGTACAAGGACATCATCTTGGTGCAAACTCATTTGTAAACCATTCACAATCAATGCAATTGAGAGGGGACATTGTGCCCAAATCTATACTCAGAAATTGCCCACCTACAACTACAACCTTACCAGTGGCAGATCCTGGAAGATCTTATTGCAGATTTACCCTATTGATTTGGAGACAGAGAACTCAGACAAAACGTGTGAGAATTTGAGAATTTGACCTAATTCTCCATGTGAAAAAAAAATCAATTTGTCACTGATTGCCCTGATTATGACAACTTCAAGAAATCTTACTAGTTGATGACCAGATGTTTTAATTTAATTTGCTGTGTTTTCATTTAATTTTGAATATGTATATACTGTAGTTATATGTACATAAATGGTAATTTTCACTGACTTGCTTTCAGACATAATATGTTAAAAATCTATTAAAAAATTGAGCTTAATTTCAATTTCATCATCTGTACATGGTAAGCTGATCTGGAAGGCTAAATCACGCGATCCAGGGCGAGATAGCTAATTGCATACAAAATTGACTTGAAATTAGGAAACAGAGTTGTAGTAAACTATAGTTTTTGATCTGGACACCTTTTATAAGAGACTAGACCAAGTGCGGACCCATTGGGTCTGCTCCCCCAACCCAAGATTCCACCACTCACCCGTTCCCCCAACGCAAGCCGTTCCCCCATCGCAATATTGCACCACTCACACGTAACCCCCAGCTGCGCAGGCGCGGCTTATTTCTCCTCATCCCCCAGCACTCCATCCTCCTCCTCTTCACCCTCTTCAATCCCTAGAGAGGGAGGGGTGTAGAGAGTGAGGGGGGGGGGATAGAGGGAGGGGTGGTAGAGAGGGAGGGGAGTAGAGAGTGTGAGGGGGGGGGAATAGAGGGAGGGGTGGTAGAGAGGGAGGGGAGTAGAGAGGGAGGGGGTGGAGAAGGAGGGAGGGGCAGAGAGGGAGGGGGGTAGAGAAGGAGAGGGAGGGGAGGGGAGGGGAGGGTAGAGGGATGGGGAGGGAGGTAGAGAGGGAGAGGGGCAGAGAGGGAGGGGGCTAGAGAGGGACAGGGAGTGGGTAGAGGGGTGGGGGGAGAGTGGGGGTGGGAGGGAGGGTAGAGAGGGAGGGGGTAGAGAGCGGGAGTGAGGGTAGATGGGGAGGGGGTAGAGAGCGGGAGGGAGGGTAGAGAGGGAGGGGGTAGAGAGCGGGAGGGAGGGTAGAGAGGGAGGGGGTAGAGAGGGTGGGAGTGAGGGGCATCTCCCTCGTCCACCCTCACCCCCCATCTCCCTCTACCACCCCACTCCCCACCCCATCTTCCTCCTCCTCATTTCCCTCATCCTCCTCCCCTCACTACCATTCCCTGCCCCAGGACCTACCAGGTCGTAGAGCAGCGCCAGGGCCTCGAACTCTACCTGGTTCTCTTACTCGGCCCGGCCCTGGCTGTAGACTCCAGCCGTCAGCTTGGCCGCCGCCTGGGCTCCAGTGGGCTCATCCCTGACCCCAGACCCAGGATCGTCCTTGGTTCCAGTGGCGGCTTCTTTCTCGGCCCCGGTCATGGCCCCATCCCAAGCCCCGGGCTCAGCTCTCACTCCAGCTCCAGAACCACCCTCCCCGTCGGGCGCCGGTAGTGGCTGCCACGCGAGTGCTGGAGTGCCCCTCCCTCCCGGAGTGTCCCGTCCTGCCTTGCGAGTGCATTGTGACATCACTTGTGTGCGCTGGAGTGCCCCTCCCTCCCGGAGTGTCCCGTCCTGCCTTGCGAGTGCATTGTGACATCACTTGTGTGCGCTGGAGTGCCCCTCCCTCCCAGAGTGTCCCGTCCTGCCTTGCGAGTCCATTGTGACGTAACCCGGGTTTCTTTTCCGAAATGGGTGAGTTTTCTGGCTTTAAAAAAAACCTCTAAACGATTAAAAAGTCTGGAAATATAGGTTGGAATGCGACGGGAAGATGTTTATCACCTCTACGGGAAAAATTTGAGTAGAATGTGTGAAAATGGGAAGGCTGTGGCCTAGCATTTGGAGGAAAATAGGAAAATAGGAAAATTAACCAGATTGACACATACCCACACACAGCCACATACAAGACAAAGACTTTTAGTATTATAGAGGTACCACAGGGATTGGTGCTTGGTCTATTGTTAATTGTTATTTATATCAATGATTTGGATGTGAATGTGGGTGGCATAGCTAGTAAGTTTGCAGATGACATTGAAATTGATGGATTAGTGGACAGTAAAGAAAGGTATCTTGAATTGGGTCAATGGACCGAGGAGTCGCAGATGAAGTTTAATTCAGATAAATGTGTGGTGTTACATGGTATGGGCTTTGAGGAGTGTTATAGAACAGAGAGACCTAGGTTGCAGGTACAAGGTGCCATGAAGGTGGTGGCACAGTGTACAGGGTGGTAAAGAAGGCATTTGGTAAGCTTGCCTTCCACAGTTAGTGTATTGAGTACAGAAGTTGGGATATAATGTTACAACTGCATAAGACTTTATACAATAACATTATGAGGGGCATAGATAAATTGAATAGCCATCGTTTGTTTCCAGGATTCAGGATTCAAGATCTCTGCCCTGGGAGTTACCCTGAACAATTTAAGCTGTTTTACTCGAATAGACATTGAAAAGCAAAAAATGGAATATGGTGGAAATTTGGAATAAGATGAGTAAATGCTAAAAACATCCATTAGGTCAGTCAGCATCTGTGAGAGAGAAAATAAAAGTAGGAATAAAAAACAAACTGGACCAATATCATAAAGAGGTGATGGATACAGACATGAGAAAACAAATTACCTGTAGTTGTAGAATTCAATATTGACTTTAGACTTTTAGATTTAGAGATACAGCGAGGAAACAGGCCCCTCAGGACACGCCGACCAGCGATCACCCCGTACACTAGCACTGGCGACAATTTACAATTTATACTGAAGCCAATTAACCTACAAACCTATAAATCTTTGGAGTGTGGGAAGAAACAAGAGCACCTGAAGAAAAAACACATCGGTCACAGGGAGAATGTACTAACTCCATACAGACGGCACCCATAGTCAGGATCAAACCTGGGTCTTGGGTGCTTTAAAGCAGAAACTCCAGAGTTGTGCCACTGTGCTGCTCTGAAGACTACAGTGTGCCCAGATAGAAGATGCCATGCTGTTCTTCAAGCTTGTGTTTGGTCTCATTGTAACAGTACAAGATGTCAGAGACCAAGCTCAGTGGGGATGGGGTGAGGAATTAAAGATGCCGGCAATGGGATGCTCAGAATCACCCCCACACACCAAGTACAGGTGTTCCACAACACCGTCACCCAGTCTGTGATTGGTTTCTCCAATGCAGGAGAGCCCACATTGTAATCACCGAACTGTGAATATCCATCTTTAGAATTAGTCAGAACAGAATCTGGTATCTGATTCTAATAAAAATCAATGAAAATGAATCTACTTTAATTCTTAATATTGAGTGAATCATTAATTATAAAATGCTTTTAATACCATGTGCATTAAACTCAATCATTCAAAGATTTATCTAATCATGAAACTATGAACTAAAAAAAATACTGAACTTTTTGTGAAGGTTTCTTTTCACAAATATAAATGAATTTATTAGAACTGTTTAATTAATTACATTGAGCTGGATCCTTTTCTTAATTCTGATGACATTTGAATCCTAGGTTAAATTCACTTTTGCTAGTTTTGCAACAAATATAAAAGATGCATTGCTCATGTTAATGGCCATCTTGAATTGCTTGAGTTCTCTGCTCTATTTCCTTTTGGGCATTGTATCATCTTCCAACAATTACCATTGGGGATTGATCAAAATAACACATCTGCAAAGGAATGTGATCTCTTCTCTTAGTCATCAGACATTTTTTCATCTCCTTCCACAAGCCGTAGGAAAACAGTTTTTCCAGCGTTCTCCCCCCACTACAATCAGTCTGAAGAAGGGACCTGATCTGAAACGTTGCCCGTTCATTCCCTCCACAGATGCAGTCTGACCCACATTGAGTTTCTTCAGAATTTAGTGTTTTGCACAAGTTATGGGAGTTGTGTAAATGATGACACCACACATTCACACTCAAGCAGCAAACGTGTTTATAAATAGAATCACTATGGACAGCTCACTAAAGCCATAGAATTAATACATACGTCAGGCTGTTATTCATAGACTGCAGCTCAGCATTCAACACCATCATCCCCTCCAAATTGGTTACCAAGCTCACAAAACTGGTTCTCTGTGCATCCCTCTGCAACTGGATTCTTAACTTCCTCAACAGAACATAATCAGTACAAATTGTGCACTGATTCATACACAATCAGTACAAAACACTTCCTGTTTGGGTAACCATTAGCATAGGGACACATCAAGGTTGTGTGTTCAGCCCCCTACTCTACCTACTCTATACCCATTACTGTGTTGCTGGACACTTTTCCTGCTCCATCTTCAAATTCACTGACGACACCACCGATGTTGGAAGAATTATGAAAGATGACATGACTTAGTACAGGAGGGAGATCGATCTATTGAGCAAATGGTGACAGAACAACGGCCTTGCTCTCAAAGTCAATAAAACCAAGGAACTAATTGTTGACTGTAGAAGAGGAAGGATGAGGATCCATAAACTTGTCCTTCATCAACGGGATGGTGGTGGAGAGAGTCAAAACCTTCAAACCTGGGTGTGCATATCTCTGAAGATCTGTCCTGGACCTAGCACATTTATACAATCATAAATAAAGCCCAATAATACCTCTACTCCCTAAGAAGATTGAGGAGATCCAGCATGTCAACAATACTCTCTTACAGGTGTGCAGTGGAGAGCATATTGACTGGTTGCTTCATGGCCTGGTTCGGCAACTCGATTGCCCAGGAAGGAAGAAAATTGCAAAAAGTGGTGAACGTTGCCCAGTCCATCATGGGTACTGACCTCCTCACCATCGAAGGAATGTACAGCAGTCGCTGCATCAAAAGGTATCATCATCAGAGATCCACACTATACTGGCCATGCTCTCATTTTAATTCTATCATTGGGAAGAAGGTATAGAAGACTGAAAACTGTAATGCCCAGGTTCAGGAGCAGCTTCTTCCCGACAACAACCAGGCTATTAAACATTACAACCTCCAACTAAGCTGGAAACTTCATAGATCTGGGGGCATTATTTTTGTCTTTGCACTATTATTGTTTTTTTATAGATACTGTACTACTTCTTGTTGTTTATTATAGTGTTTACAGAGTACTATGTTTACATATGTGTTGTGCTGCTGAAAGTAAGAATTTTATTGTTCTGTTTTGGGACATATGACAATAAAAACACTCCTGACTCTCTCTTGATCTCTTGTTTAAAATCTCATACCCTCAGAATTCATAAGCCAGAGACAGTGGTGATCTGTCAAAGTGCATGTTGTAGATGAAACCTGACCGTCTGAGGCCTACTTGCATCTTGGAGCCTGGGCATGTCTTGGGTATGGAGGTCAACTTGTTCAGCATCCAGAGAGGTACATCTGTTTAGGTGGGTGGTGGATGCAGCTCAACAAGGCCCAGAGTCATCTCAAGACCAAGTCAAGTGTGTCCAATTGTCATATGCACCGGGAATGAAACAATGACATTGTTACATGCTACAACTGTACAGGCACATTAACAATAACAATATAATACACAATAATATAATAAATTATCAGTTATACTAGCTGACCAGATCATAACAGTGCAAGCCAAATTATATCATGCAATTCTTATATGAAGTCCATAGTAGGTGCACTGTGGTTCAAGAGCCTAATGATTATGGGGAGATGGGAGGAGAATGGGGTTAAGTGTTGAGAGGGAAAGATGGATCAGCCACGTAGGCTCAATGGGCCAAATGGCCGACTTTAGCTCCTATGACATATGAACCTATGAACTTATGAATGGTTGATGGGAAGATGCTGTTCTTCAAAGACTGCATGGATGAACTACAACAATTGTTCATCCCAGCTTGGCAAAAAAATATATCAGGGAAGGTAGTGCATCCGTGGATAACAAGGGAAATCAGGGATAGTATCAAAACAAAAGATGAAGCGTACAAATTAGCCAGAAAAAGCAGCCTACCAGAGGACTGGGAGAAATTCAGAGTCCAGCAGAGGAGGACAAAGGGCTTAATAAGGAAAGGGAAAATAGATTATGAAAGAAAACTGGCAGAGAACATAAAAACTGACTGCAAAAGCTTTTATAGATATGTGAAGAGAAAAAGATTAGTTAAAACAAATGTAGGTCCCTTGGAGTCAGAAACAGGTGAATTGATCATGGGGAACAAGGACATGGCAGACCAATTGAATAACTACTTTGGTTCTGTCTTCACTAAGGAAGACATAAATAATCTGCCGGAAATAGCAGGGGACCGGGGGTCAAATGAGATGGAGGAACTGAGTGAAATCCAGGTTAGCCGGGAAGTGGTGTTAGGTAAATTGAATGGATTAAAGGCTGATAAATCCCCAGGGCCAGATAGGCTGCATCCCAAAGTACTTAAGGAAGTAGCCCCAGAAATAGTGGATGCATTAGTGATAATTTTTCAAAACTCTTTAGATTCTGGAGTAGTTCCTGAGGATTGGAGGGTAGCTAATGTAACCCCACTTTTTAAAAAGGGAGGGACAGAGAAAATGGGGAATTACAGACCAGTTAGTCTAACGTCGGTAGTGGGGAAACTGCTAGAATCAGTTATTAAAGATGGGATAGCAGCACATTTGGAAAGTGGTGAAATCATTGGACAAAGTCAGCATGGATTTATGAAAGGTAAATCATGGCTGACGAATCTTATAGAATTTTTCGAGGATGTAACTAGTAGAGTGGATAAGGGAGAACCAGTTATATCTGGACTTTCAGAAGGCTTTCGACAAGGTCCCACATAAGAGATTAGTATACAAACTTAAAGCACACGGTATTGGGGGTTCAGTATTGATGTGGATAGAGAACTGGCTAGCAGACAGGAAGCAAAGAGTAGGAGTAAACAGGTCCTTTTCACAATGGCAGGCAGTGACTAGTGGGGTACTGCAAGGCTCAGTGCTGGGACCCCAGCTATTTACGATATATATTAATGATTTGGACGAGGGAATTGAATGCAACATCGCCAAGTTTGCGGATGACATGAAGCTGGGGGGCAGTGTTAGCTGTGAGGAGGGTGCTAGGAGGCTGCAAGATGACTTGGATAGGCTGGGTGAGTGGGCAAATGCATGGCAGATGCAGTATAATGTGGATAAATGTGAGGTTATCCACTTTGGTGGCAAAAACAGGAAAGTAGCCTATTATCTGAATGGTGGCCGATTAGGAAAAGGGGAGATGCAACGAGACCTGGGTGTCATGGTACACCAGTCATTAAAAGTAGGCATGCAGGTGCAGCAGGCAGTGAAGAAGGCAAATGGTATGTTAGCATTCATAGCAAAAGGATTTGAGTATAGGAGCAGGGAGGTTCTACTGCAGTTGTACAGGGTCTTGGTGAGACCACACCTGGAGTATTGCGTACAGTTTTGGTCTCCTAATCTGAGGAAAGACATTCTTGCCATAGAGGGAGTACAGAGAAGGTTCACCAGACTGATTCCTGGGATGTCAGGACTTTCATATGAAGAAAGACTGGATAGACTCGGTTTGTACTCGCTAGAATTTAGAAGATTGAGGGGGGATCTTATAGAAACATACAAAATTCTTAAGGGGTTGGACAGGCTAGATGCAGGAAGATTGTTCCCGATGTTGGGGAAGTCCAGAACAAGGGGTCACAGTTTAAGGATAAGGGGGAAATCTTTTAGGACCGAGATGAGGAAAACATTTTTCACACAGAGAGTGGTGAATCTCTGGAATTCTCTGCCACAGAAGGTAGTTGAGGCCAGTTCATTGGCTATATTTAAGAGGGAGTTAGATGTGTCCCTTGTGGCTAAAGGGATCAGGGGGTATGGAGAGAAAGCAGGTACAGGATACTGAGTTGGATGATCAGCCATGATAATATTGAATGGCGGTGCAGGCTCGAAGGGCCGAATGTCCTACTCCTGCACCTATTTTCTATGTATCTATGTATCTATGTATTTGTCAGGGGCGGAAATCCCGGGGGCAGGGGGGACGTCCCCCCCCCTTGTTTTGAGAGGTGGGGGACGATCCCCCCCATTTTTTGTCATCCTGATTTTAAAACTCGGTGAAATCTCCGCTTTCCGCGAGACAGTGGGGGTGGCACTGATGATCGAGGGCGCCGATTGGATGAGATAGACGTCGGTGTCCCTTGTGGCTAAAGGGATCAGGGGGTATGGAGAGAAAGCAGGTACAGGATACTGAGTTGGATGATCAGCCATGATCATATTGAATGGCGGTGCAGGCTCGAAGGGCCGAATGTCCTACTCCTATACCTATTTTCTATGTTTCTATTTTTCTATGTTTCAACCTGGAGGGCACTGTTTTTCGGACTCGTACCTTCTGCTTGATGGTAACTGAGATGACAGAGTGGTTAGGGTGGTGTGGGTATTTGATGATATTGGCTGCATTTTCGAGGCAGCGCTTCCTGGAGATCTATTAGATTACTGCATTGCACTTAAATTGTAATAATTATAACACACAAACATTAAGAACTTGCCGAGCATGTTTAATTAATTTAACTATTACCTGATAAAACGATATATCAAACATCTAATTATTATCCTAACTGAGCATGACTCCTAAAAGGAATCAGTGATACTGTTTGCTCATGCAATGTCAACATGACTTTTAGTCTACTTCATATCCCCTACAGGTTTTGGATTGAGCTGTAACAGAACTCATGATCGAAGAAGCTAATGAGCTTTCACTTGCGATTTTGTGGAGATCCCAGCTAGTGACAAATTGAACATCCTGAAACCACAGTTGATGAAACCTCTCTTTAATTTGTACCCGAGAATCTTCAAATGTCGAAGAATAATTTATGGTCAGAGTCTGTACCCTCAGGAAGCTGCACAGAATTAGTGCCACTTATAACATGTGGTCAAATGTGGCTGTTCCACTACCAGAATATGTTGCATCTTCAAGAACAAGCTGAAATGAATGAAAGTAGTTCACTTTGTAAACAGCTCATAATATATTCAGTCATCCTTTATACCAGCAACCAGGCCATGTTTTATGTGATCATTTCCTCTTTTATTTTGCATTTTTCCTGACGACTTGCCCCCATATCTCATGGGAACAATGTCAATGATTACTGCATGATAGCACTCAACAGCAACGGCATACATATTTATAAATAGAACTAACACAGATACCCTGATGTTCTCACTTCACTTGTCATCAAGTCCTGGAGTTTTAATTTGTTTTAACTACTTCAAGAGTCACAGTGTTTATTATACGTGCACCACACATGAACAAGCAACAACATGTGTAGGAAGGAACTGCAGATGCTGGTTTAAACTGAAGATAGACACAAAATGCTGGAGTAACTCAGCGGGACAGGCAGCATCTCTGGAGAAAAGGAATGGGTGGCGCTTCGCGTCGAGACCCTTCTTCAGACTAGTGTCAGGGGAGAGGGAGATACATAGATAAGGAAGTACGCAACAACATAATATACAATAAATTGTATTTTTGGCATTGTCAATAAATTGTGCCATTTAAGATGATTTTAGATAGGCTCGTGGATATGCAAGTATTGGAGAAATATAGAAAATATCTAAGCAGATGAGATCAGTTTATCTTTGCATTATGTTCAACATGGACATTGTGAGCCAAAAAGCCTCTTCCTTCTTAATGCTGTATTGTACTGTTCAATGTTTATGTTATAAATTGTCAGTTATTCCAAGTCCACCATGATAGTACAAAAACCAAAGTACTTCATGCCCCAGTTCCATGCACAAGGAGTTAGGATCAAGTGCAGGTTGGAGACAATCGATAATTGCAGGAAGGGTGTGGGAGGGAAGTGGAATAATGGGACAGTGATTGGTGCTGATGTGAGGGAGGAAGAGAGTGGGAATTATCTCAGCAGTAGAGGAAAGAAGGGAGAAGGAGTTGGTAAGAGAGAACACACTGAGTATGAAATGCAATATGAGGGTGTGTGTGGGTGGCATAAAGATGCTGGGCTTGTCAAAAGTAGAGGATCGGAATGGAACACAGGACCAGCTTGGCAATTGGGGCAGCAGGGGGACTTCAAAGGGAAGGTTAGAGGTATTATCTCTTCACGAGAAAATGCTTTGCCCACTAACCTTTCTCTGCTTCCAGATTTAGAATATTCACTGATCAGGCATTAAAGCTTAAACACTGTTTGGCTGACCAATGGGGAGCACAGTGGCGCAGCAGTTAGAATTGTTGCCTTACAGCGCCAGAGACCCTGGTTCGATCCTGAGTACGGGTGCCCTCTGTAAGGAGTTGGTACGTTTGAACTGCATGTGTTTTCTCCGGGTGCTCTGGTTTCCTCCCACATTCGAAAGATGTGCCGGTTTGTAGGTTAAATGGCTTCTGTAGGTTGTCCCTAGGGTGTCGAAACAGAACTAGTGCACGGGTGATTGCTGGTCCGTGCGGACTCCGTGGCCAAAGAACCTATTTCCACGCTGTATCTCTAAACTAAAATAAACTAAAACTATAACGATAACTAAAACTAAACCTAAAACTGAATGTGCTGTCAGAACATACACTTTTGGAGTAATAAAAATAACCATCAAAAGCAAAGAATCTGGGAGCAAGCTATCCTCGAGGCACCTAGCTCTAACACAGGAGCCCAAACTTTGGGGCTTTTGCAGAGTGACTGGAAAATTGGCATGGATACACCATACAAACCTTATTTTGAAGCCACAAAATATTCCAGCAAGCCACAAAAAAGAAGATAGCAGTGGTCAGGCTTTCTGATACCACAACAACATTTGTTTTTTAATATGAGCTCAAACACAGGAATATCTCGCAAGGGACTTCACAGAAATGAGGCAAAGGGCATTGCAAAGGTTTAAAAAGGGTGACTTAAACACCCGGTCAAAGGGATGGGCTTTAAGGTGAGCCTGAATGGAGGAGTGAGTGGTGGAGATTTGCAGGGAGCGAAGTGCAGGACATAGATTTGTGAAAACACTACATGGCTAACAGAGGCCGTGCGACCTAGATAAACATCCTGGAGGAGGTTACCAAGGGACATGATATTTGCAGACAAGGTAAAGCCAATGCAGGTCAATGAGAACAGAAGTATTGGGTCAAGAGGACAGTGTAAAGTTGGACATCTGCAGCAGAGGTGTGACTGAGCTTGAGTATATAACGGAGAGTAATACCTGGGGTTAATCAAAGCATAAATAAGGATGTGGCGTGGATAAACTATAGGGATCTGGCACACAGGAGTAGTTGAGACATGGAGTCAAGCAGCCATGATGACATTAACTGGCGGGCAGGTTTGAGGGACCTGGTTGTCTAGTCCTGCTCCTATTTTCTTATACAAACTACCTGAATGACCTGATGCCTTTATGTCAGAAATGAACCTGCAGATGGATAATGATTAATTTTTGAAAATACACCGAAAATCAGCTAGTCACAATGAATTTGATACAAATTGTCACATTAAAATGATTTGGATTGTACGATATGACATGAACTTATGCTGACACAGGGCAAGGAACAAACCTTATTAGTCGCAGGATCTGACATTTCTGGCAAAATATGGTCACCTGATTGATTGCATATGGTTGTCACATTAACCTGAATCTGAGTTTACTTGAAGGGACTGATTGGTACTTAATTCCCCTTAATGGCATAATGGATGTGAAGGATCACCAAGATCTCAGATCCATATCAAGAAGTCTACGGACTTGGGTAAATCTGGAAGATTTTATTCATCGTCATATCTGTAGACTACAAAAATATAAAAATGGTGTGAAATTAAGAAATTGACAATGTCAATAGGACTATGAAAACAAAATGCTTAAATCAGAATTTAAAGAGCATAAAGTTTTATTCTTTGTGCTGTTACAGCCAACATTGAATGTGAGGGGAGAAGGTGTGGGAAGTTTGCTTTATGTGGTGGCATCATAGGTTCACTCCTGTAAAGCTTGTAAACGCTGACAACACAAGGTTATTCTGGTCTCTAACTTCAAATTACTTATAACACCTACATTGTAACGCGCGTGTGTGTGATTAGCAAGTTGCAGTTTACTACACGGAACAGAAGGGAAAGGAATTCACTTGTGTGCAAAAGGAAGACATGCAGCCCGTTGTGCCTCTGATAACTCCACATCATTGCTGGACAATCTCCTTCCCCACAGTCCTGCCAAGTGCTCCTATTTTGTTCAGAGCTGCAACATGTATTATTTCAGTGTCTATCATTGAAAGACTGTGGCTAGGCTCATTGCTAGTTTTCCCTCCTGTGAACTCGGATGTAACTCAGATTGGATTATATTTAACAACTAGCCCTTAACCTTTTATTTTAACCAACTATTTTTGTAATATTACCTGTTCCACCATAGCTGATGTTCTCTCCTTTGCTGTTCCAATGCTAGCATTTATCTCACTGATGTAACTGTACATACAACATCTCAGCCATCCAAGGCAATCTACCATAGACCCAAGTTCTTCCTGTAAATACCAGCACCAACCCCTACCCCCCCCCCCAGTCCATCATGTAGCCCCCAGCACCTCCCTTATGCAGTAGGCAAGATGGAACCATCTAGGATAAGGTGGAAGGGTAGGTCTGGTGGGTCAGAACTAGAAGCAATTGGGAAATGGACTGTGCTCTCTGACTGGGAAATTCCTGGAGGGAGCTGCTGAGAGGTCTGAGGCAAACTGAGGCAGCTGTGAAGATTGGTCAGCATTCATGTTTTATGATTCCAAAGGACCTTCGGGTTTTATAGTACGATATTACCATTGCGAAGACAATTAACACTAATAGAGCGGCCAATAAAACATCCTTGCAGGAAGAAACTTGGATGTGGAGCCAAGTTGTGGTCCAAACCTTATGGCACACTACAAGAGAAACAGAGAACACAAAGGGTCAACAAAGCAAGAGAGCAGAATAGAATTTCTTTAAGAATTAACATTCTTTAAAGAGATATGGCAGTGAACTCAAGTAAATTAAATTCAATAAAACTGCAGATGCTGAATCAAGTAATGGAGAAATACAACACAGATGCTGGCCCCTTTGCCCACAAAGTCTTTGCTAGCAATCAAGTACCCATTAACATTAATCCCATGTTTTTTATTCTCCCCATACTCTCAACAAATTCACCCGCACCTTCCTGCCCCACAGTTCTATAACCCACCCAAATACAAGTGGCAACTTGTCCAATTAATCTGTCAACCCACATGTCTTTCAGATGTGGAAAGAAACTGGAGCACCTGGAGGAAACCAACAAAGTCATATTGAAAGTATGCAAACTCTGCACTGACAGCAACCGAGGTCAGGATTGAACTCAGGTCTCTGGTGCTGAGGAACAGCAGCTCAACGCATTGCAGCATTGCACCACCATTGTGCCACCTTTCCTCAGAGGTTAAGTTTTTCTAGGATTTTCTATTTTTGTTTTAGATTTCCAGCAAATGCTGTTATTTTGATTTTCATATCATATTCTTTATTGAATGCAGTCAGCTCTCGACTAGGACAAAGGACAAAGGACATTTATTGTCACATACACCAAATGGTGTAGTGAAATTTGTTCTTGCCATGCAGCACAAATAGACACAACATTAAAGAAATTTAACATAAAACATAAAAACATCCCCCCACAATGGACCCCACTGTGGGGGAAGGCACAAAGTCCAGTCCGTGTCCCCTTGTCCACCCATAGTCTGGCCTATATAGGCCTCCACAGTCGCCGCTACGGGGGCCGATGTTACAGGCCCTTCTTCGCCGGGTGATGGTGCTCTGGCGTCGGGAGAACCCTCTCAGCAGCTTGGGACACCTGGAACGGCCGTCTCCCTACCGGAGTCCGCGGCTTCCGAAGCCGACAGGCCGCGCTCGATGGAGCTCCACCACTGGCGATCTCGTCGCGAGATCCCAGGCTCCCGATGTAAAGTTCAGCGCCGCCGCCCGCAGCTGACCGCTCCACAGACCCGCAGCTCCACGATGTTCACCGGCGGTCCCAGCTCACCGGAGTTCCAGCGCGGCGACCCAGGCAAGGAATCGCCCGCTCCGCTCCGCGATAGCGCTCCAGCGCTGTGCCGCCGCCGAAGCCAAGGTTCTGGGCGGTCCCCTCAGGAAACGCCGCTCCAGGCCTGCTGGTAGGCCGCGAGGACAGGTCGAAAGTGCAGCCCGGAGAAAAGCTGCCTCTCCGACCAGGTATGGACCCTAGAAAGTAGTTTCCCCCTTCCCCCCACCCCCCACATAAAAAAGAATAGAACTCCTAAAAACAAAACAACTAACTAACTAAAAATTAAAAAAAAGATGAAAACGGACAGCTGCAGGCTGGGCAGCCATACCACACAGGACGGCGCCCCCTAGAGAGGTGGTGCCATACCACACAGGTCGGCGCCCCCTAGAGAGGTGGCGCCATACCACACAGGTCGGCACCCCCTAACAGTAATGTTGCTGTAACAACTTATCAATAATCATAATATGCGACACACAGTTCCTGGAGATTTCTTTTAACACCATCACAAATCTGGTCTCAGACTCTCTACTCTTCCTTTCTTATTTTCGTATAACCCTTGTAAACAAAGTTGTTGCCATGGTGACACCAGAGAATTCAAAATGCCAACAGGTTAAAGATTGCTTAGTAAAAATCATTGTGGCTAAATGCAAGAAATAATCAGATATTTTACGGTGATGGTTTGCTCACCATCCGGAGCGGGATCCCTCGCCGGGGATCCCTGGAGAAGAGCTCCGACCGCCGGCTTGCGGCCTACAATATCCTGAAGCTGCGGACTCCGGTAGGGAAGCACCGATTCGGGACTTACCTTCCAGACGAGAGGGCCTGTACATCCGGCCACCCGCAATGGTGACTGTGGAGGTTTATGGCCCCGACCACGGGGGAACAATGGAGGAGGACTGACTGTACTTTGTGCCTTCCACCACAGTGAAGAATGCTGTGGTGGATGTTTGTGTTACATTTTTATTGTGTATTGTGTGCTCTTTTTGATTGTACTGCTGCTGGCAAGTTAATTTCACTGCACTTTATTGTGTATGTGATGAATAAATGATTGATTGATTGATTGATTTAAAAATCATAAACTTATTTAAGAGTTTTGAAATGGAGTGTTTTTAAAAATGTATTCCAGGTTTCAGATTGCATAAATTGCATACTCCTGTGACACTTTTTAAATGCTGTTTAAAAATAAGAAGATATTAGGTTATTGACCCACTATTTCCAGATCTAAGGTTCTATGCCTGCTCCAGTCTAGATGCTTGGAAATCTCTGACTTAAATATTCTATGTCAGACTTCAGGTGTAGGACATAGCCTTTCAATATTGGTCATTAATGATCCCCATTTTCTATCTGAAAGGCAGTGGAAACTGACCAATTTCTACTTTATATATGTATTGGTTTTATGGTTATTTCACTCATTTAGTTAGGGCATATGAATCTTCCAGGCAAGGCCAGTATTTGATGCCCTAATTATCCCTTGAATTGAATTACTTGCTTGTCCGTTTCAGGAAACAAGTAAGAGTTAACCACAATTATTGGTCATCAAGTCAAATAAAGACCGGACTGGTCAGGGTGACAAAGTTTCATCCCTAAAGGATGTTCATGAACCAGGTGGGGTTTCATGATGAGTAAGTAAATCTTATGGATGATGTTACTGAGATTAATTTTATTCCAGGTTTATGTAATTCTGATTACCAGTTGCATAGTCTCCTGATCAATAGCCCAGGATGGAAAGGACTAGCATTATAATTTGTACATGACCATAGCCTGTTGTTGACCCTAGTTTCTCTATAGGGTATCAACTGACGTGTCGAACAAGAGACTCTAAACCAAGGTTTAGTACAAATTAATCTTTATTAACACTCGAGTAATTGAACATGCATGCAAACCATTGACTTTGAATAACTTCTCATTTACTTTACTATTTCAACATCACTTCTTAAACTAAATCACAAAAACTCATGACTTGCACTCAGATATTACCCATATGAACGAAATGGGCAGGCCTGTTCATATCTCCTTCTCATTATACAGTTATTTTGAAAAATGTCCGTACCAGGCACCTTATCTTCTCAAGACCATACTGCCTAGCCATGGTTACCTTCAGGTCTGCTCCCACCAGATATCAATCACATGACTGTTTTCACTGTGCTCCTTTGTTCTCCTGGCTCCAGCATTTCGCTCTGTCTCTCTGTAGCTCGTAGCATACTCCCAAAGCCTGTTGGGATACTTGACATCCAGTCTCTTGTGTACTGTGTGACACAAGTATGCTATACTGTACACCATAGTAAACCCTCAACTTAAATGAAGCTTATTTGCTGGACGGTTTATTTCACAATATGTCCATTTGCACAGGCATGTCCAGCTTCAAGCCTCCCCATTGCCTGGCGAGAGGTACTATTTCCGAGGAACTAACTCTGGGGGAGGTTTTACTGCGGCTCTCTACTCAAGTAGAGCACAATTTATTTCCTCCTGAGCATAAAGCAGAAGGCAAAGCAAGTGCCATGATTTCCAAGTTTTGCAAGTTTCACAGTGGAGCGAAGAGATATCAGTTGCACCCAAATCATGTTGACAGGCAAAAACGGGATCTGGTGATGAATAGAACTACAGCGATCTGCAAATCCTGACAATGAGTGCCCAATATTGGGCAGTAGTCAGGATTCACTCATCCTGCAATTATGCATGTGACACTGAATATCACACATGCAGTGCAATTATAAACAGTAATTGTTATTAGTCAGCAATAAGGTGCACATGTTGTTCCAAAGCTTTGGGTGTCTCCAAGAGATTATTATCTATGGTACTTACTGTAATATGTGAGTGATGCCTTCGATGAGTGTGTTAATTAGGCAAACTCATTGTTGCTTGATGTAGAATGAATGGTGTTTTAGTCAATACCTGACCAATATATTGGCTTTGCTTAGAACTATACATGCTCTTAGAGAAATACAATGAATATTTTTTTAAACGGAAATGTACTAACATCGCATATGACTACAGTTGGCAGCTCTATTTTCTGGTTCACAGAGGACTTCCAACAACAGTGTACATGCAGACCAGAGGATGATTACATAGAAGCAAGGAAAAATCTTTGAACGAAGATGACACATCTATATTACTAAAAGTAAGATATTGACCACTTCCTGTTTTTCTGTTTCATGATTTATTTTAAACGCTGCCACTTACAGCTGTGATTTTTGGCCATCTTACTCAGAGTCCCCCTCCGCTGCGCAGGACAAGAGGATTTTTCCCATAGATGAAAAATAAAAGAGTTATTAATGTTTTAAAAATGTTGACATTCTCTCTGTTGCCCCTGCTGGTGGGAGGGGGAGGAACTATAAAACCCGGAAGTGTTGTGCCTCACTCAGTCTCTGCAAGATGGAGGAAGCGAGAGGGTCACGTCCCTCTGAGCTGTGAATAACACTGAACACATGTCTACTCAACTGTGAGTGCCCTTAATGTGGTTTGAAAATGAAAACGTGGTTGCTTTGAAATGCTGCACTGCAAACAGCTGTTGGAGGTGGTAACTGCTTTGAAATGCTGCACCGCAAATGGCTGTTGGTGGTGGTAACTGCTTTGAAATGCTGCACCGCAAATGGCTGTTGGTGGTGGTAACTGCTTTGAAATGCTGCACCGCAAATGGCTATTGGTGGTGGTAACTGCTTTGAAATGCTGCACTGCAAATGGCTGTTGGTGGTGGTAACTGCCTTGAAATGCTGCACCGCAAATGGCTGTTGGTGGTAGTAACTGCTTTGAAATGTTGCACTGCAAATGGCTGTTGGTGGTGGTAACTGCTTTGAAATGCTGGACTGCAAATGGCTGTTGTGGTGGTAACTGCACAACTTCCTGTTTGCACTGTATATTGGTTTTAGATAAAACGCTACCACTTACGGCTGTGATTTTTGGCCATCTTACTCAGTTCCCCTCCGCTCATCAGGTGTAGAGGATTCTTCCCATCAATGAAAAATAAAAGTGTTATTAGTGTTTTAAAAAATGTTGAGAATCTCTCTCCTTTCAATCACGCCATGAAGGCCACGCCCCTTCAGGTGGGAGGGGGAGGGATTATAAAACCCGGAAGTGTGGTTGTGGCTCAGTCTCTGCAAGATGGGGGAGCTGTGAATCAACTGAACACACTGAATGTCTACTGAACTGTGAGTGTGGTGTTTATGTGGTGTTTTGTGTGGTTTTATGGTGGTTTCACCCTACTTGAAATGGTATGAAACTGCATTTGAATGTGGTGGCCTTGCACCCTGCATGAAATGGTATGAAACTGCATTTGAATTTTGTGGCCTTGCACCCTGCTTGAAGTGGTAAGAAACTGCACTTGAATTTGGTGGCCTTGCATCCTGCTTGAAATGGAATTTCAAGGAATAGCCATGAGTCAACTGCTCACCCTCCAGCCGTGAGTGAGCTGCCAGCACATCAGTGACTGAGCTGTCACCCCAAGAATCCATTTGACCCACAATGCCCATACTAGCCCTCTGGAAAACCAGTCCCTTCAGTCCACAATACCCATACTAGCATTCCAGAAAGCACACCCCCCCCCCCCCACACCCACACCCACTGGCCACCAATATTGGAATTGGTGGAGAGGTGGAATATTGTATTGGGGGACCAGCCCTCCCGTGTGATGCTGGGACCCAACGGGTCCCACTTAGTCTAGTAACTCTCTAAACCTGTGCACCAGGTGCAATACTCCCGTGATAGTACCCATGCTGTCACCCAGAGCATTATAGGACAAGACATTGATGCCTTATACCAATGATTCCATGACATAGACTACTGTGCCACTGTAATGTATTTGAAGTATAAAAAAATGTTTTTATCTATGGTGTACTCTGCAACTTGGAAATGGTGTTGACTCATTGCTTACAGCATCTAAGGAGGAAGAGGAGTAAGCAGGGTGAGCAGAAGGACAAAGAAGGGAGGAAAGTCAACATTGAGAAAGAACAGAATCCTAATTCCATTTGAAACTCCTCACAGAGTTCAGCCCACCGAGTCTACTCCAACCCATACACTACCTCTATCCTACACATTAAGGACAATTGAAAGTAGCCAAATAACCTACAAAGTTGCACGTCTTTGGAATGTGGGAGGAAACCGGAGCACACAGAGAAAACCCACATGGTCACAGGGAAAATGTACAAACTCTGTACGGACAGCACCCATAGTCAGGATTGAACATACTGTGGGATTGTACCTAGGTCTTTGGCGCTGTAAGGCAGCAACACTACCGCTGTGTCACTGTGCCACCATATCTGAGTCCCTTTTCCTGCACCCCTCCATCATGACTTGGAGAGAGCAGAGCAATAAGTTCAGCTTTGGATTGCTTAAACAAAGAGCCACCATAGGCACAATGGGCTGAACATAATGGAACTTCTGTAGTTCTTTGGGTGTTGTGTTGATGTCCTTTGTTCTTGTCTTTACGCTCATTTTCATACCACTTTTGGAAGGAATACTGAATGTTACGACTGAATTATTGCTATGAAAGTAATTTATTCATGCTTGAGAGCAAAGATTTTGATCATATTCCACTTAGCCTTCAGAATTACATGTGAATGCATCGAGAACACATAGATCAGTAACATGTCAACGAGATAATTTAAATGTCAATCTCTGGCAACCCCCAGACATCATAAAAATAAATATTTCAAACAGTGTAATTGTGACCATGTTTGACCAAGAACTTAAGGCTCTGCAGAGGAATCTTTGACACAAACGATGGATGAAATTTAAGTGTAAAGAATCACCATTGCTCATCCCTCACCACCACACCCCTTGAAAAGAATGCCCTGCAATCCATTTTAGAAGGCAATTAAAAGTTAACAATAAGAATGTGTTTCTGGAGTCATGTATTCCTCAGATGGAATAATAAAGGCAGATTTCTTTTCCTGGGAGACTTGATTGTTTGGACAAAAATCTACCAATTTCATTGTCACCATTATTGACACAAGCTTCTATTTAATTTCCAATTTGTTGAACTAACTAAATATAAATTCTTCAGCTGCCATGATGAAATTTGAACTTATCCCTGTACTTGATACAACCAGGCAATTAGTAAAATAACCATATTGCTACCCTTCCCTAAATTTAATTGTGACGGTGTCATTTCACTTCTGCATTTCAGCAGTTGATTTAACATTAGTCATTCATACAAAATAATCCCATACCTGCACTTTTTGAATTTCATAGCTGAAAATAAAATATTATCATTATTATCAAAGACCTGAAGAACACTTGTATACATGTCTGAATTTTAATGATTGAATACATGAACTAATCAGTAAAGTTCCAAGTCACCATAAAGCTTTCTGATAAATATACAAAATACAGTACGTACAAAACAAATTAGGAAGATGAACTTCATTATGAAAATTGTTATCTGCTTTATTTAAAGTCAGAATGCAAACAATACAAATAAAAACTTGCCAATGTTAGACACGTGAAAAAAAGGAAATGTGTTGGCAACATTCACTGGGTCATGCAGCATTTTGGTAGAAGACAATTGGGCTAATGATTTGGGTACAAATTCTACAAGTTATTTCCACACATGACAATGTTTGTTCTGCAATCATGAATAGTCTATAGTCTGTCTTTGGTTGCACTAAGGACTATAATTTGTTGCACTAGTATTGTGGTTATTAATTTATTATTTGTTTATTATATATCTCTGTGCATTGTGATTACAGGCCTGTTATGCTGATGCAAGTAAGAATTTAATTGTTCCATTGTCAGTACATATGACAGTTTACTTGACTAAAAGAATTGTTTTATTATTGATTTAAAAAGACAGACTAATAAACAAAAGGAATATGATTTGCCTTGGGAAATGAATAGAATGTTCAATGCATGAAAGAAAAGTGAATGGTTTATTGCTGACTTCACCAGCTTGGCGAAGATTAGCTATAATTCACTGTAATCCAATTCCTTTAATGTTGACGGCTTCACAAGCTGATCACAGTCCCTGGCAACATTTCCCAATGCATTTTAATCATGTCAGGTTATTTCCAGTCACACAATGGCAACCTTCTCTGAATATGCCATTGTGTTATAAATTATTCCCTTGCACACCTCTCTCAGTGGTGTGGATATGAATTTGTTTTAGTCTACCGAGAATTGTGATGATCACAAGCATCTAAAAGATCAGGAGTTTAACAAGAAAACATTGTGCTATTGAGGGAATGCAATTTTCAAACTTTGCAGCAATATGAGATTGAAATATAAAATCGATCGAGTATTGGCAACTGTAATTGTGGGGAATTTATTAAGTGAAATACTAAAAGCATTGCATGGAATTTTATCTATAAAACATATATTAACAGTTGACCCTTGGCACTGGAAAAAAAGCATTACATTTTGAGGTAAAACAAGATAAAGATGATCAGATATAGACCCAAAATGCTGGAGTGTGTCAGCGGGTCAGGCAACATCTCTGGAGATGGATAACTGGCGTTTTGGGCCAGAACCTTTCTTCAGACTAATTGTAGTAGAGAGGGTGGGGGGGGAAACCTGGAAGCAATGAAAAAACAGGGCAAATTGGGGCAGACAACAAATGACATCAGGCAAAGTGGTTTCCAGATAGGCTGACTGTTGGCTAGGGACAGGTGTGAGCCCAAGACGGATATATAGTTGCAAACTGTGGAATTCGTTAATCCACTTTTAGTGGACGAAGAGAGGGAAAGAAGGGAGCAGAGGGACAGAGGGACAGGCAGATAAATGGTATTCACAGACAGGACAGACTTTAATACGTAACTAGATTGGTGTCAATGCAATAAAAGAGAGATACATCAGTCAGATGGCACAATGCTACCATTGTGTCTTAAAGCATTTACAGCGGCAGAGGGTTCAATCCTGACTATGGGTGCTGCCTGAACGGAGTGAGTATGTTCTCCCCATGACCACGTGGGTTTTCTCTGACACCCCAAAGACGTACAAGTTTGTAGGCTAATTGGCTTGGTATAAATGTAAATAGTCCCTAGTGTGTGTAGGATGGTGTTCATGTGCAGGGATCGCTATTCGGTGCGGACTCAGTGGGCCGAAGGGCCTGTTCGCATGCTGTATCTCTAAACTAAACTAAAGTCAAAAATAAAGATGAGCTTAAGTCAAACTCAGAAATGTTGTCACTGGAATTTTCCAATTATTTTGTTTTGCTTATTCTGAAATGCAGCAACTCCTATGATTTGCTGATTCTTTTCCACAGTAATCTATAAAATGTGGGATAATTTGAGTGACCTATTTTCAAGGGTTCATCACAAGTTGAGGTGAGAACTAACAGCAAAATGAGTAGGTTGCTGCTATGCTACGCATTGTGGACAGGCCTCTCTCTAAGATGCAGCTATAAACTTTCCCCTTGAAATTTAATAGACATAGCTAAGACCATAGCTATATATCCATTTAGGCTCATTATAATTTAGTAAAGTGGGAAGATTGCATCATAGTAAAACATCACATAAACCTTGCAAAAACGATAGAATAAACTGCAGTTGCAATATCAGCGACCAATTCAATACATTGCAAACTACAATGTTATAATTTAAAGAGCCTTTTGATGATGTGAAACTAAAACAGAAAACACAGTCTGAGTTTAATTTAAATAATATGTGGGTGAGTACTTTTGGGATTCTGCAATTTCATTTCAAACTGTTTCCATTTCACCCATTCATTATCCGTGTGCTTATTGCAGCAGGCAGTGTGTAGATCAGCAATACAACAAACAAAGTTACAATGAGCAAAATGAGCCCAATAATGATGTACTTCTTGTAGTTCTTCCAGATGAAATAATAGACGCATTTGAACGGCTGCATAAACCAAGTGAAGGAGGTATCAGGACGGCTATAGAGTGAAAACAATAGCTTAGTGAAACAGTTAAAACCATTGCAAGTATATTATTGATGATCTTCTTAAATTTAAGAAGCTCCAGAACCAGGGGCCACAGTTTAAGAATCCAGAACCAGGGGCCACAGTTTAAGAATCCAGAACCAGGGGCCACAGTTTAAGAATCCAGAACCAGGGACCATAGTTTAAGAATAAGGAGTAAGCCATTTAGAACGGAGACGAGGAAACACTTTTTCTCACAGAGAGTGGTGAGTCTGTGGAATTCTCTGCCTCAGAGGGCGGTGGAGTCAGGTTCTCTGGATGCATTCAAGAGACAGCTGGATAGGGCTCTTGAAAATAGCAGAGTCAGGGGATATGGGGAGAAGGCAGGAACGGGGTACTGATTGGAGATGATCAGCCATGATCACATTGAATGGCAGTGCTGGCTCGAAGGGCCGAATAGCCTACTCCTGCACCTATTGTCTGTTGTCTATTGCATATTACCAGAGTATTTGCTGATAGGAATAAAACAAGTAACATTAAATCACCAAATATGAGGAAAGTGGAAAGATTTGAATTTGAGTATATTTCATATGGTTTTCAGGATGTCCCAAAGAACATTACTGACAAAGGAATATGCAGTTGCCGTTTTTACACAGGCAATCCAACAGCTAATTTATGCAGAGCAATCTCTCACAAAGTATTATATAGTAATGACCAGGTCGTTTGTTTTGGGAATGTTACTTGATGGATAAATATTGGCCACAAAAAGCTCCTTTACTTTTCGTTGAAATAGTGCCATGCACTCTTTTACATCCACATGAATGGGTATGAAAGGGTTTGTCTCATGCAATAAATGGCATATCCAGCAAGGTTATTGATGCTCTGGACCAAGGCTTCCCAACCTGGGGTAAATTTACCCCCAGGAGGTAAATTTCGCCTACCCAGGGGGTAAATTTGTTGATTCTGGATTTGCTCATATTTTTTCTCATTGACTGACTGTGTTTAGTTCTGGTTTACCCGTATGTGTTCATCATTAGTTGTTCATAAATAAGTGAAATAACATTGTTATGTGCTATTAAAGTTGCCGGGGTAAACAGGACGAAAAGGTTGGGAACCCCTGCTCTGGAGTATCT
>CM075977.1:27496861-27620967 GCA_038087875.1 Malacoraja senta | reverse complement strand
CCCAGTTTTCTAGGCGATCTATAAGAATACTGTGATCTATGGTATCAAAAGCTGCTGTGAGGTCTAAGAGGATCAGCACTGAGACTTTGTCCTCGTCAGTGCTAACTCGAAGGTCACTGACTATTATTATCAGGGCAGTCTCAATGCTGTAATTTGCTCTGAAACCAGATAGAAATTTCTCTAAAATGTCATTTTGATTCAGAAAGTGTTGTATTTGGTTGAATACCATTTTCTCCAGTACCTTGCGGATAAAGGGTAGATTTGATATGGGTCTGTAATTACTCAGTAGCCCACTGTCTAAATTTGGTGTCTTTAACAGAGGCTTTACGACAATGGTTTTATAAACATTTGGGAAAATCCAGTCTCAAGGGAGATGTTTATAATGGTAAGAGCAAAACTGGATAAACTGATAAAAACACTTTAAAAACTTTGCAGGAACAACGTCGAAATGACATGTAATGGATTTGCTCTCAGCCACAATGTTACAAAGTTCTGTGGTAGAAATACTTATAAAACTGCTTATTTTTGCCTACGCCTTAGTAGGTCAGCAGCAGAGGACAGTAGCAGCAATATAATCTAATGGGATACCAGCTCTGATAGTCTGAACCTTATCTGTAAAATAATCGGCAAGCAGCTCACATTTTTCAGCAGAAGCTTGGCTTAAAAAATCAGGGGTTGAAGCAGAGTTTAGTAGTCTGTCAATGGTGGACAACAAAATCTTACTATTTCCACCACTTTCTGTGATAATTTGAGAAAAATGGGTCTTCCTTGCAGGTCTTACAGCATTATTATGTAGCAATGGTTTCTTTAGAGATGCCAAGATGTACTTCTAGTCCTGTTTTTCTCCACTTTCTTTCGGCTACTCTGCATGATTTTATAAACGTATGAACAGAGTTATTTAACCATGGAGATGTTTTAACCCTTACTTTCCTTTCAATCTTGAGAGGTGCAACTTTATCAAATGTCTTAGCTAGGTTACTGTTAAAAGCTTTTATCATTACGTCAACAGAATCTCCCTGGGTGAGAGGAACGCATGTACTTACAAGCGCAGAACATTTGAGTTCTGCTGCTGGATCTAAAAAGCGCCTTTTACATGGGGATGAGGGGAATGGAGGAGGATAGGGGTACGAAGAGGGATGGTGAGGCGCACTTGGGGAGGGTTGCCGTGACTCGCGTCACAACGGGGATCTCTGGCGTTACAACGGGAACCTGTCAGCCACACCTGCGCAGTTGGGGGCTCTGGGTGAGTGGTGGAATATTGCGTTGGGGGACCAGGCCTCCCGTGTGACAGGGACTCAACGGGTCCCACTTAGTCTAGTATATATTACTAAAACTCTCATCTTGTTTGTTAGTATGTACGTGAATTGACTGTTTGTCTGTGAGTCTATCTGTATGTCTGTGAGTCTGATCCTGAAACTACGCCAAAATGGTACACGATAAATTGATGGTTTATTTTACAAGATGGTTTATTTTACATTTTAAACTTTACAAAAAACACTTTGACACAAATCTCTTCCATTTGCACTGGCCGTTAGCAGCGTATGACATTACAATGGGATCTTATTTACATAAACTGCCTGTCAGCGGTGTTCCACCCCACAATTACATCACAATGGGATCTCATTTACATTTTAAAACTCAGTTTTCAAAAACACAGCAGCTTCCACCACACAATGACATCAAGGGGGGTAAGGAGGAGAGAGGGGTTATGGAGGGACAGAGTGACTGAGGGTAGGGGAAAGAAGAGGGAGGGAGAGATGAGGGAGGTAGTGTCGGGAGCGGAGGAGGAGAGTGGAAATAAAAGGGAGGGTGAAGAGGAGAGGGAGGAAGTGCTGGGGATGAGGGGCAATGGAGATGGATTGGGGTAGGAAGAGGGATGGCGAGGCGCACTTGGGGAGGGTTGCCTTGACTCTCGTCACAACGGGAACCCATCAGCCGCGCATGCGCAGTTGGGGCTATGAGTGAGTGGTGGAATATTGCGTTCGGGGACCAGCCCTCCCATGTGATAGGGACCCAACGGGTCCCACTTGGTCTAGTTGATGATAAAAGTCTTGTTGGTTAATGATCTAACATTGAGCAGACCCATTTTATACTGTTTCATGCATGTGATTTCAGATTGCGGGGAAGAAGTTCTCGTAGTTGATTTTTTTTTACTGCCACTAGATTTAATCTATCCACAGTGTGCAGAGATCTATTTAAAATGCATCTTGATGTAATCCTCACGGGGATATTGAGTGGTTGTCCAGAGAGTCTATGTAAAATTGAGGAAGAACTACAGTTCTTATCTGAAACATGAGCGTACTGGGCAGAGATTTTCTGCCACAGCAGAAGGGGAGAGAGTGTTTGTGGGCTATGGACTGTGGCCATAGGTATGTCCAGATCATGGCCAGCATGTGGGGATGAATTAATTAGTCAGTCAAGTGGGGTCATATGCACTGCGTGTAATAGATTATTAGACAGCTTTCGTGAGCCAAGGCTGTTGGGGTGAATGCCGTCTTTCATAAAAAACGCTGGATTTCCCCAGAAAAGATTAAAATTGTCAACAAAATGAAAGCTGTTTGAGCTGCAAAATGACTGCAGCCATGTGTGGAAATGTAAAATCCTGCTAAAGCATCAACTTCCACGATTAAAAGTCGGAATTGGTCCTGAGACAAAAATACATTTCTCCGTGTCCTTCAATGAGTTTAAAATGGAGACAAAAATGCGTTTCAGTTGTTCGGATTGTTCCTGGGATGTGTCATTTGTGCCCACATGGATAATGACATTTTTAACGTCTGGATATTTATCAAGAAGGCTCAGAATCTGCGCTAAGACCTCCAAGACTTTAGCTCCAGGAGAAGACTAAGTTACAGCTGAATTCGCCCTCACGCTTTTCATAATGGAGTCACAATTATAAGCAACGTCGTCGGAGGGGGCGAGGGACTCGGGCCCACTGCTGCTGAAGTTGCCGTTGGATAACCCCTCTTTGTAGGGGGTGGCCATCTCTTGAGTCCTGCTGGAACCACAACCTGTGAGGTACCCCATGTGGGAGGAGGCAGATGCCTCCGGGCCTTCGCCGGAGCTACAACACGGGAGGCTGAAGCCATGGCGGGGGAGAGACTGCCCGGGACCGCCACTGAGGCTACAGGTGGGGATGCAGTGGACAACACTGGACGGGCAGGGCCAGCGAGAGGCACTGGATCATAATCGGCGGGTGGCAATGCTAGCTGGCGGACCCAGGAGAGGTTTGTTTCTTCTAGACTGTACCACCTGGCCTCCTGTTCTCTCACTCCTTAAACAATAGCTCATCTAAAACCATGCTCATTATTGCAACTTTCCACTTGATATTTGAAAGACCAAAATAGAAAATCCAGTAGATGCTGGAAATCGGAAATAAAAATAGCTCAAGCCAAAAAAACTCAGCAGATAATGCTGCACCTGTGGGAAGAGAAACAGAGCTAATGTTTCAGTTCAAGGGACCATTGATCATTAAATTGATCATTTAACTGATCATTAAATGACTCTTAATTTAAAGTTCATTTGCTTTACAATGTTTAAATCCACTTGTGACTTTACCCTTGTCTGTCATTGTAGATTCTTCTGACCCTCTGTGTTCTTATGATTCCTGGTTGCATTTTTTTTATTACAAGGCCTCCTCTTCCCCATTTTTTTCCCCACAAGAATTGTCGGTGAATACAACTAATCATTCTCCTCCCACATATCTACAACAAAATCACTTTGGTGTCTCCACTCCCTTATACTTCTTTAAGACTCTTCTTGGCATCTATTATCTGTGATTTAGTTACCCTACCTAATTTCCTTTTTCCTTATACCTCCATGAGATTTGTGGAGTGTCTTTCCTTCAGAGGCACCACAAAAGTGGGGCAGAGCAGTGGTGGGCTTTAATAAAGCTGCCACCTCACAGCACCAGAGATCTGGGTTCAATCCTGACATTGGGTGCTGTCTGTGGAGAGTTTGTACATACTCCCCGTGACCAAGTGGATATCCACTTGGTTGTCTGGTTTTCTCCCATATCCCATAAAATGTATTGGGTTGGAAGATTAATTTGTTTGTAGATGGGTGGTAGCATCAGATTGGAATTGACGGCAATGTGAAAAGAATAACAGAGATGAAGGTAGGATTAGTGTAAATGGGTGATTGGTGAGCAGCACAAAATCGGTGGGGCAAAGGACCTGTTTTCCAGCTGTATCTCTCCATAACTCCAACTGGTGAATAGCGTATTGCACTGAAGCTGGGTTGGATACTACAGATCCCTCTGCTGATGAACTCCAAGAATACATGCAACTCCCAGGGAGTGAAACAAGTGAAACAAGTGCCAATATACCAGAGCAAGAAATGATGCTTGCGAGAGAAACTGCAGATTTAACTCCAGTGGGAGACGAGTGGGAGATGTGTGGGACAAGTAAATCCATTCCCACCCTGCTGGATAGCCAAGGTTTCCCAAACAAGGTAGCTGGTCCATAGGCAATTCAATGGGATGACCTGTAGCCCTGCATAGGTTAGAACCCTTCAACAACTACTAATCCATACATATATCAGGAATATTGTTGTTACCCTGTACCTAACAAAAATACAAAAACTTCCAGGAGACTAATTTGCATCTTGTATCATAATCAGAGGTCAGTACATGAAGATAATAGATATGCAGTGAAACAGGATAATGCTTGGGCTAATTTAAACCAATTCTGCTTCATTACAATTTAGCTACATTATGTAGGACTCCATCATTCCTTTCTGCCAGCATCAAGCATCACTGGAACCAACAAAAAGGTAATGGACAGTAAAGGAGGAAACTAATTTCCATTTGTTTAAACAATGCATTCAGTCCATTTATTAATTATGGTAATTTGCAACTTAAAACAAAGGTTCACCATTCATGAGTCTTGCAAATAAATGTATTTGCTTTAGAGATACAGTGTGAAAACAGGCCCTTCGGCCCACCGAGTCCGCACCGACCAACGATCATCCCATAGACTAGCACTATCCTACACACTAGGGATAATTTAGAATTGTCTTTTACAGAAGCCAATTGTCCTGCAAACCTGTACATCTTTGAAATATAGGAGGAAACCAGTGCAACTGGAGAAAACCACGTGGTCACAGGGAGAACATACAAACCCCATACAGACAGCTTTCATAGTCAGGATCAAAACCTGGCACTGTAAGGCAGCAACTCTACCAGTGTGTCATTGTGCTGCCTGCGACTTGGGACACAATTCTCAGATCTTGGGATAAAATTCCAACTATGTAACCTACCCGAGAAAGGAAACTACTTTTGAATCAGATTAATTCAAAAGAATAGAAGATAGTTGTAAACTTGGTGAGATTGCTGAGGATGTTGAAACAGTGAGGTAAAGAATGTGCAGGTACAAAGTCAATGCCTGATATGTGACGAAGAATTAATGACCTGAAACATTAACTCTCCACAGATACTGCATGAACACTTCCAGAACCTCGTCATCATACTTAAATAAAAACTCCAGTTGCGACATTGCAGTAGAAAACTACAGTTCCAAGTTCTAAATAATATAAACATTGATAATCACCATCTTCCATAAAGGTTGTTTTGCCATGAAAGACTTTCCCATGCACTTCAATCTCTCCTGTTTTATAGAAGGGTCCTTGGAAACCATTTTCCCTACACATCCTCTTCAGGATCTCTGTTGGTTTCATGGAATCACGCCAGGCATTGGAACCTCCTCTGTAATTGAAAAAGACTCACAAAGATAATTAAATGACAACCTTTTTGGAAGTGTGTAAAATACACTAACTATCAAATCTTTCAGAATACTATTGATGGATTGAAAAGCAGCACAGGTACCAAGGAATCTTATGAGATATTTCTAATCTTTCCCTTCCTCCTCCTTTGATTTAAGAAGTCAGGTACGGTATGGCCTGAAGAACGGTTCCACCCCAAAATGTCATTCCTTTTATCCATAAATGTTACCTGATCTGCTGAGTTACTCCAGCATTTTGTGTCTATATTGGGGGAAATATGTAACAGCTCTACATCATAAATTATTGGCAGTCCACCATAATTTCATAATTAAACACTTGTGTCAAAGAAAGTTAAGAAACACAAATTTGTTTTGATCACACTGCTTGGCCTCAGAAACATAGAAACATAGAAAATAGGTGCAGGAGTAGGCCATTCGGCCATTCGATATGATCATGGCTGATCATCCAACTCAGTATCCCATCCCTGCCTTCTCTCCATAACCCCTGATCCCTTTAGCCACAAGGGCCACATCTAACTCCCTCTTAAATATAGCCAATGAACTGGCCTCAACTACCTTCTGTGGCAGAGAATTCCACAGATTCACCACTCTCTGTGTAAAAAATGATTTTCTCATCTCGGTCCTAAAAGACTTCCCTCTTATCCTTAAACTGTGACCCCTAGTTCTGGACTTCCCCAACATCGGGAATAATCTTCCTGCATCTAGCCTGTCCAACCCCTTAAGAATTGTGTACGTTTCTATAAGATCCCCCCTCAATCTTCCAAATTCTAGCATGTACAAGCCGAGTCTATCCAGTCTTTCTTCATATGAAAGTCCTGCCATCCCAGGAATCAGTCTGGTGAACCTTCTCTGTACTCCCTCTATGGCAAGAATGTCTTTCCTCAGATTAGGAGACCAAAACTGTACGCAATACTCCAGGTGTGGTCTCACCAAGACCCTGTACAACTGCAGTAGAACCTCCCTGCTCTTATACTCAAATCCTTTTGCTATGAATGCTAACATACCATTTGCTTTCTTCACTGCCTGCTGCACCTGCATGCCTACTTTCAATGATTTGTGTACCATGACACCCAGGTCTCGTTGCATCTCCCCTTTTCCTAATCGGCCACAATTCAGATAATAGTCTACTTTCCTGTTTTTGCCACATTTGCCACATAACCTCACATTTATCCACATTATACTGCATCTGCCATGCATTTGCCCACTCACCCAACCTATCCAAGTCACCTTGCAGCCTCCTAGCATCCTCCTCACAGCTAACACTGCCCCCCAGCTTCGTGTCATCCGCAAACTTGGAGATGTTGCATTCAATTCCCTCATCCAGTACATTAATATATATTGTAAATAGCTGGGGTCCCAGCACCGAGCCTTGCGGTACCCCACTAGTCACTGCCTGCCATTCTGAAAAGAACCCGCTTACTCCTACTCTTTGCTTCCTGTCTGCCAGCCAGTTCTCTATCCACATCAATACTGAACCCCCAATACCGTGTGCTTTAAATTTGCATACTAATCTCTTATGTGGGACCTTGTCGAAAGCCTTCTGAAAGTCCAGATATAACACATCCACTGGTTCTCCCTTATCCACTCTACTAGTTACATCTTCGAAAAATTCTATAAGATTCGTCAGACATGATTTACCTTTCATAAATCCATGCTGACTTTGTCCAATGAATTCACCACTTTCCAAATGTGCTGCTATCCCATCTTTAATAACTGACTCCAGAATTTTCCCCACCACCGATGTTAGAGTAACTGGTCTGTAATTCCCCATTTTCTCTCTCCATCCCTTTTTAAAAAGTGGGGTTACATTAGCTACCCTCCAGTCCTCAGGAACTACTCCAGAATCTAAAGAGTTTTGAAAAATTATCACTAATGCATCCACTATTTCTGCGGCTACTTCCTTAAGTACTCTGGGATGCAACTTATCTGGCCCTGGGGATTTATCGGCCTTTAATCCATTCAATTTACCTAACACCACTTCCCAGCTAACCTGGATTTCACTCAGTTCCTCCATCTCATTTAATCCCCGGTCCCTTGCTATTTCCGGCAGATTATTTATGTCTTCCTTAGTGAAGACGGAACCAAAGTAGTTATTCAATTGGTCTGCCATGTCCTTGTTCCCCATGATCAATTCGCCTGTTTCTGACTGCAAGGGACCTACATTTGTTTTAACTAATCTTTTCCTCTTCACATATTTATAAAAACTTTTGCAGTCAGTTTTTTATGTTCCTTGCCAGTTTTCTTTCATAATCTATTTTCCCTTTCCTAATTAAGCCTTTTGTCCTCCTCTGCTGGACTCTGAATTTCTCCCAGTCCCCTGGTAGGCTGCTTTTTCTGGCTAATTTTCACGCCTCATCTTTTGTTTTGATACTATCCCTGATTTCCCTTGTTATCCACGGATGCACTACCTTCCCCGATTTCTACTTTTGCCAAACTGCGATGAACAATTGTTGTAGTTCATCCATGCAGTTTTTAAATGCCTTCCATTGCATATCCACCGTCAACCCTTTAAGAATCATTTGCCAGTCTATCTTGGCCAATTCACATCTCATACCCTCAAAGTCTCCTTTCTTTAAGTTCAGGACCCTTGTTTCTGAATTAACAATGTCACTCTCCATCCTAATGAAGAACTCAACCATATTATGGTCACTCTTTCCCAAGGGGCCATGCACAACAAGACTGCTAACTAACCCTTCCTCATTACTCAATACCCAGTCTAGAATAGCCTGCTCTCTCGTTGGTTCCTCTACATGTTGGTTTAGAAAACTATCCCGCATACATTCCAAGAAATCCTCTTCCTCAGCACCCCTGCCAATTTGATTCACCCAATCTATATGTAGATTGAAGTCACCCATTATAATTGTTTTACCTTTGTTGCACGCATTTCTAATTTCCTGTTTGATGCCATCCCCACCTCCACTACTACTGTTAGGTGGCCTGTACACAACACCAACCAGCGTTTTCTGCCCCTTAGTGTTTCGCAGCTCTACCCATATCGATTCCACATCCTCCAAGCTAATGTCCTTCCTTTCTATTGCATTAATCTCCTCTCTAACCAGCAACGTTACCCTGCCTCCTTTTCCTTTCTGTCTATCCCTCATGAAGCAGAATCTCCTACCCCTGTTGTCATGACTTGTTTGTCGACTGTACCTTCAACACTTGGGTTGTACTCAAGCAGTTGATCTGAGCTGAGGGAATTGTAAGGAGACTCTTATACAGGGATGGCCAACCTATGGCACATGCACCAATAGTGGCGCATTGAATGATTAGAAATGACACATAGGACCCCAGTGATAATAATAAAAAATCAAGCCTACTCATGCAAATATTAACCCAGTGCACTTCAACCTGGGCGGTACCGCCCACTAGTGGGCGATTTAAGCTTTCAGGTGGGCGGCAGAATAATTGCATGCCGAGACGGTCAAACAACAGCCAATGAAAAAGGCAAGAGGCGCAGCGGACAGTCACCGGCCCGCCGAGGTCGCTCTGTAGCAGACTCGGGCCACGTGCTGTCTGCATCGTGGAGGGTGGAGACTAGGGGCACCGCATGGCGGCAGCCTCTGCCTACAGTCTGTCTGTTTTTCTATCTTTTTTAAATTTTTAGTTTGTTTTAAAGTACGTTTTGGAGGATTTTTATTTGTATTTCTATGTGGGGGAGGGGGGAGGGTAAGGGCGAAACCGTTTCTCAGTCACTTCCTAGCGAGGATGTGCCTATTCGCCGAGTCGCATCTTCGCCCCTCCCTCGCGGCCTACCATCTGGATTGGCGCATCCTTTCCTGCTGTGGACCGGACCAAAGCTTCAGCGGCAGCGCAGCACTGGATTCACGGCGGAGCGGGCGATGCCTTACTTGGATCGCCATTTGAAGCTCCGGAGTGTTGGGCCTGCTGCTTCAACCGTGGAGCTGTGGTTTGCAGAGCTTCCAGCACGGGCGGCGCTGACTTCAACATCGCGGAGCCCTGGGATCCCTTTGCCGAGGGCCGCCAGCGTAAATCTCCGCCCAGCTCGGCCTGTGGACTTCGGGAGCCGCGGTCTCTGATAGGAAGTGGCCGATTCAGAACTCCAAGCCTCTGAGAGTGTTCTCCCATTCCGACGTCGGAGTTCCATCATCTGGGGAGCGGGCCTGAAAATCAGGCCACCCGTAGCGGCGACAGCGAGGGGTTCGGGAGCCCCCCGACCACGGGTGAACAACAGAGGACAACAGAGGAGGATGACTGAACTTTGGTGCCTTCCCTCACAGTGGGAAACTTTGATTCCGCTGAGTGGGGATGTCTATGTTAAAGGCTATCGTGTTCTGTGCTCTTTTTTATTCGTATGGCTGTATGGTGACCACAAATTTCACTGAACCAATTGGTACATGTGACAATTAATGTCTCTTGTCTCTTGTCTTGAGATTGTGGGCCTGGTGCTGCGCCTGGAACTCTGGTTAGGTGAGTGTCGGCTCTGGCTCGCTGGTAAGTGGTCGGTGGAAAGGCGAGGGTCGGCGGAGTCGCTGGTGGAGGCCCATGAGTAGAGATACTGGTCGTCCGACTCGGTGGCAGCAGCATCGGTGTCCGGGGAGACGGTGAAGCTCGGCAACAGCTTAGAGCTGGGAATGGGTTTTCCTGAGAATAAATCTAAAACTATTTCTGGCTATTTTATTATTTCATGCACATCTTTTAGCGAATGTCATCTTCATTCACATTAATCTGTTTTCAGTTACAAAATATTCAGTGAGTCAAACTGGGAAAAAAGGACTTTTGTTCTGAAGTCGTACCATAACTGTTCACGTGTGATACTTTGATATTGAGGCGCCAGGCGTCTGCACCAGCCTGCTGGTTTTTGCCAGTCATTTAACAATTGACACTCGTGCGGTACACAAGGGTACAGAGTTGTGCTTCATCCTTTGTGAACAATTGAAGTTTCGTACTTTTCGAAAATTAACCTTTGTTTTTACAGTCAGTTACCCATCACAGTACAAAAGAAAATGAGCAAAAGAAAAAGCAAAACGGAAAGTGATAGTAAGCGTCAATTCAATGAACAGTGGGAAAATGAGTTCTTATTTATTGCGGGTCCGTCAGGAAAGCCGTTGTGCATTGTTTGTGAAAACACTCTCTCACAAAATAGAAAACATGATCTTAATAGACACTATAAAACACATCAGACTGAAATAGAAGGAAAACTGAAGCTAATGCTTGGATCTGAGTTACGGAAAAATTATGTGATTAAGAAAAAGGATGAAATAAAAAGACGACAAAATATATTTGTTAAAAGAAGTTGTCAAAGTTTGGCGATGACAGAAGCGTCCTATGAAATTGCTTTAGCATTGGCTAAAAAAACGGAAGTCTTTCTCTGATGGAGAAGAAATTGTTAAGCCTTGTCTCCAAATATTTGCAAGATGTCTTGGTGATAAATCATTGAAAGGAAAGTAGACGGAATTGCTCTGTCAAAGCAAACTGTTACAAGATGCACCGAAGAACTTTCTCATGATGTATCTGAGCAACTGAAAGACCTTGTCCATGCTTGTACGTTCTTTTCTTTAGCTTTGGACAAATCTACTGACTAACGACCTTGAGTCACTTCATGGAAGAACAAGAGGATCAGACATATTTGAAAAAGTAAAACCATGCCTAGAAAATCTGCAACTAGATGCTAGTAAACTCATCAGTGTTTGTACTGACGGAGCACCGTCAATGATAGGTAAAAGCAGCTGGAACTACAACTTTGCTTGAAAACTTTTTAGGTCATCCTCTAATAAAATATCACTGCCAAGAGTCAGCGTGTGGAAATTTGCAACATGTTATGTTACCAGTTGTGAAATGCGTGAATAATTAGAGCAAGAGGATGAAACAGAAGAGAATTCAGGGAATATTTTGAAATGTTAGATTTGGAATATGGTGATCTCGTCCTTCATTGTGAGGTGCGCTGGCTTTCTAAAGGACAGGTTCTCAGTAGATTTTGGAAACTGAAAAATACTGTGCATAATTTTCGAGAAGAGAAGAATGAGCTGCCCAAGGAAAGAGCCCTTTTATGTGATAACAAATGGCTATTTGATTTAGCATTTTTAGTTGATGTTACCAGCCATCTCAATGATCTAAATTTGAAACTGCAGGGCAAGAACAAATTGTTTCCTAGCTTAGTAAATTATATCAGTGCATTCAAGATGAAGATAAAAATTTGAACCAGTTTCCACACTTGAAAGAGCAGTGAATGTGCTGAAGACAATAGCAGCTTTACAGAATATATTGAAAAAAATCAGGTTATTGCAAGTCATTTGAAAGTCGTTTTCGTGATTTTGCTAAAGAAGAAGACTGCATACTCGCATTTATAAACCCATTTTAACTTAGTTTTTAAAAAAAATCATGAAGATGCCTCGTAACATACAAATGGAACTTAGTGACTTGAAAACAAATTCATTATTGAAAATGAAATTTGATGAGCTTCCCTCAGTCCCAAATGCTTCTGACATGATTAATTTTTGGCGATCATTACCAATAGACAATAGACAATAGGTACAGGAGTAGGTCATTCTGCCCTTTGAGCCAGCACCACCATTCGATGTGATCATGGCTGATCATCCACAATCAGGTACCCTGTTCCTGCCTTCTCCCCATATCCCCTGACTCTGCTATCCTTAAGAGCGCTATCTAGCTCTCGCTTGAAAGTATCCAGAGAACCAGCCTCTGAGGCAGAGAATTTCACAGAATTTCACATTCTCTGTGTGAAAAAGTGTTTCCTTATCTCCGTTCTAAATGGCTTACCCCTTATTCTTAAACTGTGGCCCCTGGTTCGAGACTCCCCCAACATTGGGAACATGTTTCCTGCCTCTAGCATGTCCAAACCCTTATATGTTTCAATAAGATCCCCTCTCATCCTAAATTCCAGAGTATACAAGGCCAGCCGCTCCATTCTCTTAGCATATGACAGTCCCACCATCCCAGGAATTAACCTTGTGAACCTACGCTGCACTCCCTCAATAGCAAGAATGTCCTTCCTCAAACTCGGAGACCAAAACTGCACACAATATTCCAGGTGTGGTCTCACTAGTGCCCTGTACAACTGCAGAAGGACCTCTTTGATCCTATGCTCTACTCCTCTTGTTATGAAGCCCAACATGCCATTTGCTTTCTTCACTGCCTGCTGTACCTGCATGCTTACTTTCATTGACTGATGAGCAAGGACCCCCAGATCCCGTTGTACTTCCCCTTTTCCCAACTTGACACCATTTAGATAATATAATCTGCCTTCCTGTTTTTGCTACCAAAGTGGATAACCTCACATTTATCCACATTAAACTGCATCTGCCATGCGTCTGCCCACTCACCCAACCTGTCCAAGTCACCCTGCATTCTCATAGCATCCTCGTCACAGTTCACACTGCCACCCAGCTTTGTGTCATCTGCAAATTTGTTAATGTTACTTTGAATCCCTTCATCTAAATCATTAATATATATTGTAAATAGCTGCGGTCCCAGCACCAAGCCTTGCGGTACCCCACTAGTCACTGCCTGCCATTCTGAAACTACCCAGTGAACATTTTCCAGATCTAAGAAAATTTGCCCAAAGTTATATCTGTCATTTTGGAACAACGTACAGATGTGAACAAGCATTCCATCCATGAAATTGATTAAAAACAAAACGAGGTCGCGATTGACTGATTCAAATTTGAAGAATTCTCTACTGCTCTCAGTAACAAATTTAACTCCAAACATCAAAAGCTTGGCAAAATCAACTCAAAATTCTCATTAAAGTAAGGAGGGTTTATCTTGTTTTTATAGTAAATCATTATATCATGTAAAAATGCTATGTACATATTAACATATTTTTACAAGAATTGAATGGGGGTACAAGTGTTGTATGGCGCATCTGAACTAGTGCGTGAAAAAATTGGGGCATGGAATGTAATAGGTTGGCTGGAAGAGTAAACCCTTCCCAGCCAACAGTTTGCAGCCCTGATTACTTTGGATTGGCTCATGCTGGACAATGGTCAAGGACTTGACTGGGACTGATTGATCTCCTCCCATGATGTTCAAGTACCTTATAGCATCATAGAGTTATACAGTGTGGAAACAGGCCCTTCGGCCCACCAAATTCATGCCAACCATCAAGAACCCATTAACACTACTCCAATTTTTTCCATTCATCCACTAAAATGATTTACACCACTTATCATTGTCTGGCTTACATGAAGAATATTTCTTCTGAAATTTAGTTTTTAAATTTCAGTGTAAAAGTAATTGATACTTCACCGTCCTTACATCTCGTATCTGTAGGGTAATCCGCAGGTGGCTCTATGCTTGCTGTAAAAGCGGTTCTCCAGATCAATCTTGGTTTCTCCGATCATGTCATCTTTTCCAATCATGTCAAAGTCATAGATTCCTATTGTGAGCAGAGACTCCATTGGGAAGGTGGCCTCAATATCATAGGACCTGAGAGCAAAGTAAAGAATTACTGTATAGAAAATAACTTTTCCCAAACTAGCTAAAAGAAGAGTAAATAATCATTTCATGGAAGTATTAAGCTTACAGAAACAAATGTTCGGACTTCAGAAATCACATTTGATGGGATTGGGCCGTAGTCCTGACGTACCTTGCTGTGAATGGTGGCGGATACTTAAGCGGCTAACAAGAGGCTCCAAGAATATGCCCAGCTTCAATAATGGGAGGTGAACATCAGGGATAAGGTAGAAGAATTTACAACAAACTTCAGTCAATAGTGCAGTGTGTTGAACCATTTTGCATTTGACCCACCGCAGTATCAAGGAGTCACAAGAAAACTAATTGGGCATCAAGGATGAAACAAAGCTAATGTCTGGAATCACAACCCGCTCAAAGGAAGATGGCTGTGGTTGTTAGAGGCAAATCACTCAAGCCCCAGTACACCACTGCAGGTGTCTGATCATCTTCTACTACCATTAGTGATTTTCCTTTCATCATGCATTCAGACGTGGCAATAAGTCACTGTTAGTTGCAATCAACAGTTCTATTTCAATTTCTCAAAAGATTAAACAGACGATCCTCACACACACAGCAAAAGCTAAACAACAGTTAGGCTTGTGGTGATGTGACAAATAATATTTGCACCACACAACTGCCAGGCAATGTCTTCCAACAAATAAGTCTAATTGCCTATCCTTCACAGGCAGAGTCATTGCCATCAATGGTCTTAGGGCATTCAATGATAAGGGTTGAGGCAGGTTATCTGATGGGTGATTCACCTCCTAAAATTACAAAGCATCTCACTATTTACAAAACACAAATGAGAATGTTGATGGAACACTCTCCATTAGTCTGGATGAGGGAAGCTCAAGCAATTCTCATCAAAAATGATTGCAACATCATTCTTAATATTAATTTCCTTGACCACCAGGACACAGCGGCTGCTAAATACACAAATGACAAAATCTGTTTATACATGCCTAAGATGATCATGGCAGACACTCCTTTGAAAGGAGAACAAGGATAAAGGGCCCACGGGCACACCTCCATCGTTAGGCTCTTCTCCAAGTCACATCTGCATCCTGACTTGAAAATTTATGGCATCCTTTAATTGTCACTGGGTTTAAATGCTGGAAATCACTTCCAACATCAAGACTCAAGAATGTTTAATAGTCATATGCACCAGGACTAGAGCAATTAAATTCTTTCTTACTTCATCTTTACAGGCACATTAACACAACAAACAGCAAATAAATAAACAATAATACAATAACATCAGTTATAGTAGGTAACCAGACCATATTAGTGGAAGCCAAGGTACATAATGCAACATAAAACAAAGTCCATAGTAGATTGTTGCTGGGGGAAGGCTGTGGTTAGGGTTGTGCAAGGTGGTTCTAGAGCCTGATGGTCAATGGGAGAAAGTCGTTCTTGAACCTGGAGGTAATATTGCTCGGGCTCCTGTATCGTCTTCCTGAGAGTGCAGGCAGATGGTATGAACCAGATGACAATAGCATTCTTCTTGAAGCAGAGCTTCATGTGGAGAAAATGGTAACACGTGACAGTAGACTATTTGACAGTCAATAAGATAGAGACCCTAACCCCAATGCATGGTCAATATGAAATACACACAAAAACACACACAAACTCATACACGCTTCTTCAAACCTTCCAAATTGTGGATTCAATTGTTTTGGGATATAATTGTCGCGATCCGTAATTTCAGTCTTCCCAAGCTTCAGTACAATGTATGGATCAGCTTTGCCATCAGGGTCTGCTGGATGTAGATTGGTAGCCTAATAAAAGCAAACATTTTGAAGTAGCACATAACAATAATAATCAAGTAAATAATCATGAAATATATTGGTTTTAATATACGTTGATACAGCTTCACGATCATTTCACTGGATCAGCCATGAGGGGATATTCTACATGCAGTGTTATGTGTTTGGAATTCCTTTCCGCAAATAGTACGACACTAAATTAGTGGTTAATTTAAAATGTGAAGATTACTTTTTAAGCAGTGACAGGTGTTTGAAGCTAGTTGTAGATCAGCCACAATCACATTAAATACAGGACAGAGGGACTGAGATGTCTATTTCTGTCCCTATGAGAGAATATCCAGAATATAAAAGGGTAACTGAAGATGCCCTCTAAACTTCATTTAGAATTGATGCAGGAAACAAAGAATACACTCCTCAGTGAAATATTTATGGCTGAACATATGGAGGAAGCTGATAGATAACGTTTCCTCTAAAGACAATTTTTCAGTGTCAGTACCACACCTGAAGATTAATTACCTCTCCTATCTACCAAAGCTGTCTGGTTTTCTAAGGGCTTCCAGCATTTATTGATATAGTTACAGATTTTCAACATATGTGGGCTTTGTACTTTTTTTTTTTTAAAGTCTTGTCGTGTTTTACAGAATATTCAGTGAAAACTTGGAGGCTAGGGTGGGGAGCTGAGATTTATATATATATATACTATATATATTGTACACTATTGAGACAGGGCAGGTGGTGGAGGTATGCGTTGGGGAGCACTTTGGATCCAGTGATCACAAAACCATTAGTTTCAATATAATTATGGAGAGGGTCAGAACTGGACTTAGGGTTGAGATTTTTGATTGGAGAAAGGCTAACTTTGAGGAGATGCGAAAGGATTTAAAAGGAGTGAATTGGGACGTTGTTTTATGGGAAGGATGTAGAAGAGAAATGGAGGACATTTAAAGGTGAAATTTTAAGAGTACAGAATCTTTATGTCCCTGTTCGGTTGAAAGGAAATAGTAAAAATTGGAAAGAGCCATGGTTTTCACGGGAAATTGGACACTTGGTTCGGAAAAAGAGAGAGATCTACAATAATTTTAGGCAGCATGGAGTAAATGAGGTGCTTGAGCAGTATAAAGAATGTAAAAAGAATATTAAGAAAGAAATTAGAAAAGCTAAAAGAAGATATGAGGTTGCTTTGGCAAGTAAGGTGAAAGTAAATCCAAAGGGTTTCTACAGCTATATTAATAGCAAAAGGATAACAAGGAATAAAATTGGTCCATTAGAGAGTCAGAGTGGACAGCTATCTGCAGAGCCAAAAGAGATGGGGAAGATATTGAACAATTTCTTTTCTTCAGTATTCACCAAGGAGAAGGATATGGAATTATGTGAGGTAAGGGAAACAAGCATAGTAGCAATGGAAACTATGAGATTCAAAGAAGAGGAGGTGCGGACACTTTTGAAAAATATGAAAACGGATAAGTCTCCAGGTCCTGACAGGATATTCCCTAGGACATTGAGGGAAGTTAGTGTAGAAATAGCAGGGGCTATGACAGAAATATTTCAAATGTCATTAGAAACGGGAATAGTGCCGGAGGATTGGCGTACTGCGCATGTTGTTCCGTTGTTTAAAAAGGGTTCTAAGAGTAAACCTAGCAATTATAGACCTGTTAGTTTGACGTCAGTGGTGGGCAAATTAATGGAAAGGATACTTAGAGATAATATATATAAGCATCTGGATAAGCAGGGTCTGATTAGGAACAGTCAACATGGATTTGTTCCTGGAAGGTCGTGTTTGACTAATCTTCTTGAATTTTTCGAAGAGGTTACTAGGGAAATTGATGAGGGTAAAGCAGTGGATGTTGTCTATATGGACTTCAGTAAGGCCTTTTGACAAGGTTCCTCATGGAAGGTTGGTTAAGAAGATTCAATTGTTGGGTATTAATGGTGGAGTAGCAAGATGGATTCAACAGTGGCTGAATGGGAAATGCCAGAGAGTAATGGTGGATGGCTGTTTGTCAGGTTGGAGGCCGGTGACTAGTGGGGTGCCTTAGGGGTCTGTGTTGGGTCCACTGTTGTTTTGTCATGTACATCAATGATCTGGATGATGGTGTGGAAAATTGGATTAGTAAGTATGCAGATGATACTAAGATAGGTGGTGTTGTGGATAATGAAGTAGATTTTCAAAGTCTACAGAGAGATTTAGGCCATTTGGAAGAGTGGGCTGAAAGATGGCAGATGGAGTTTAATGCTGATAAATGTGAGGTGCTACATCTCGGCAGGACAAATCAAAATAGGACGTACATGGTAAATGGTAGCGAATTGAGGAATGCAGTTGAACAGAGGGATCTAGGAATAACTGTGCATAGTTCCCTGAAAGTGGAATCTCATGTAGATAGGGTGGTAAAGAAAGCTTTTGGTGTGCTGGCCTTTATAAATCAGAGCATTGAATATAGAAGTTGGGATGTAATGTTAAAATTGTACAAGGCATTGGTGAGGCCAATTCTGGAGTATGGAGTACAATTTTGGTCGCCTAATTATAGGAATGATGTCAACAAAATAGAGAGAGTACAGAGGAGATTTACTGGAATGTTGCCTGGGTTTCAGCAACTAAGTTACAGAGAAAGGTTGAACAAGTTAGGTCTTTATTCTTTGGAGCGCAGAAGGTTAAGAGGGGACTTGATGGAGGTCTTTAAAATTATGAGCGGGTTAGACATAGTTGACGTGGATAAGCTTTTCCCATTGAGAGTAGGGAAGATTCAAACAAGGGGACATGACTTGAGAATTAAGGGACAGAAGTTTAGAGGTAACATTAGGGGGAACTTCTTTACTCAGAGAGTGGTAGCTGTGTGGAATGAACTTCCAGTGGAAGTGGTGGAGGCAGGTTCGATTTTATCCTTTCAAAATAGATTGGATGGGTATATGGACGGGAAAGGAATGGAGGGTTATGGTCTGAGTGCAGGTAGATGGGACTAGGGGGAGGTAAAAATAAATAAATAAATAAAATAAAAAATAAAAAAGTGTTCGGCACGGACTTGAAGGGCATGTTTACGTGCTGTAATGGTTATATGGTTATATGGTTATATATATATATATATATATATATATATATATATATATATATATATATATATATATATATAACCATATAACCATATAACCATTACAGCACGGAATATATATATATATATATATATATATGGAAGAAACACTGATGATACTTACTGCTACAATGTAGGCTCGGATTAAAACTTTAACGGGAGTATTGGATGGCATTCCCTGCGGTATGTTGTATTGTCCTCCTGTATCGGAATCGTCATTGCACTTCCACACAAAAAATGAACCCTGTAAGAGAGGAGAGACTTTTATACTGTTATCCCATGGACACTGCTCATTTATGGAAGAAAATGACCTTCTGATTGTTCAGCCTTTTATCCTGTATTGGCCAGGTACATTTGCAGATGCTCAGCCAAATCCCCACATCCACTTTTGATGGTGCTTGTACCTTGCAGTGAGTTAAATTACCCCTCCATGGTCTTGCCTCCCACACCCCACCCCCAATCTCTACAATAGGCTCCAGCTCAGGAACTAGTGTTTATAAGCCTCTTGTGTAAGCTCCACATACTTCCACTGGCAACAGTCTCTGGAAATCTTGTCCATCAGATCTGGAATTTCTTTCCTTGCTCTCTCTTTCTTCATTTATCCATTTTTAGAAGTGGGCAAGACTGATACATAGCACCCATCCCATAATGCCCTACACAAGATGGTGTATCACCTCTTGAACCAATGCAGTCTTTTTGGTGAAAGCACTTCCTTCATATATTTGAGGAGGCCATTCCAGATTTTGTGTTATTTTTCAAAGGCAGGAAGCTGAATAACTTGTTGAGAAGGTACTAGTGTTCCCATGTGTGTACCGTGTTCCTATGTGCCAGCTTTTGATTCAATAAACTTAAACCCACCTTAAATTTTCCAACAATTCTTTCATCATCTGCACTGGTGTCATCTTCACTTGCTTTGCCACGAAAGAGGTCAAATGTTTGCATCCAATCATTAAAGTTATCAAATGCTTCTTCTAGATCATTTTCATATATCTGGTGGGGGAAAAAAATCTGAAACCATTTGGTCTCTTACAATAAGGCAACCGATTTCCTCCATGATACAATTAGAAGGTAGAAATCTAGTCCAAACACCACTCATAAATATCCACAGGAGATTTCAGGACAAGAATTTGTAAGGAATATCATAAATTTAAATTCACAGTTGCCATACAGCCATACGAATAAAAAGAACACAACACACGATAGAATTTAACATAAACATCCCCACACAGCGGAATCAGCGTTTCCAACTGTGAGGGAAGGCAATAAAGTTCAGTCATCTTCCTTCCTCTTTGTTCCCCATGGTCAGGGCCTCCGCAGTCACCGCTGTGGTGGCCCGATGTTCAGGCCCTCTCACCAGTATGATCAAAACTCCGACGTCGGAACGGAGGAACATTCTCAGCGGCTTGGAGTTTCACTTCCTACCGGAGACTGTGGCTCCCGAAGTCTTCAGTCCGAGCTGGGCGGAGATTCAACACTGGCGACCCTCGGCAAAGGGATCACAGGACTCCGCGATGTTAAGGTCAGCACCGCCCGCGACTGGAAACTCCGCAGACCTCAGCTCCACGGTGTTAAAATCAGCAGTCCCAGCACTCCGGAGCTCCACACGGCGATCCCAGTAATGCATCGCCCGCTCCGCGATGGTACTTCAGTGCTGCGCCACTGCTGAAACTGAAGTTCCGGCCGGTCTCCGGCAGGAAAGGTCGCACCAGATGGTAGGCCGCGAGGAGGGGGCGAAGATGCAGCTTGGAGAAAAGACGCATCCTCGACCACGTAGTGACTAAAAAAAACAGTTCCCCCCTTCCCCCCCCCGCCCCATCCCCCACATAAAAAGACTAAAAGACTTCCAAAACAAAACTTTTTGACGGACTAAACATTTTTTAAAGGATGAAAAGACGAACAGCTGCAGGCGGGGCAGCCATACTCAACGGCGCCACCATCTGGCATTGAGTATCACATAATATGACTAACATGTCTTAGCCACTGAGAAGGAGCACTGTTAAGGGCCTGTCCCACTGACGCGACCTTTCAGTGACTGTCTTCGACCTTCAAACTCGAGGGCACTCGCCTGAAAAACCTCGAGCTGGATCGACCATCAGCGATGAAACCGCGAGGTGGATCGACCGACCGCACACACACACACAAACACATCGCAAAGGCGGGGGCCAGGGAAAGCGGGGGAGCGCTGTCTGAAATTCACACCCGCGATGAACAGGGAGGTAAAAGACGGCTGCACAGTGTACAGTAAGTCCTTGAGAGAGCGCGGAAGGGGGGGAGAGAAAAGGGGAGAGAAGGGGAGGAGAAGGGGGGGAGAAGAAGTGGAGACACTTTTAAGAAGCCAGACAACTTTTAATAAAGTTTAGCGGGCATTTAACATTACCGGTCGGTTTTCCTTGGTCCTGAAACTCCAGTGAGCCAATTAAAATGCCCGGTCAGTGAAGGAGATTGCCTACGGCTGCCCTCAACTGCCTATAACTATATAGCGACCCCACTCCACTGCACTACGAGTTCAAATGAACCATGCCGACCAATTTTTACGCACGGAAAATTTTTCAACGTGCTGCAAAATTTTCCTCGACCAAACTGAGGCCTCGAATATGCGGGAACTTCCCTCGAGCATGAAGGAGAGTTCCAGTGACCTCCTAGGAACACTTGTCGACCATGCAAACTCTTCTAAACTTGCAGATTAGGTCGCCGCAGTGGGATAGCCCCTTTAATATCTGATGAGAGGATTGAAAATGCTGCAGCAGAGCATGTATTTAACTTAAACGCTTCCACATGCAGCAGCTTGCACAAGCAGAAAACAAAGACTTGGCCTTCCCCAGAAGATAAGTAGAACAGGTTTCCAACCGAGACACTTCCTACCATATGAAGTAATTACCTGGAAATAAACACTTCAGTATGGAATTGGAGGCTAGGTGTTGAGCAGAGACACATAATCAGTGATTGAAGTGTAGAAATGTATGTGCATGCCACAAGATCTTACGAATCTGTCTTCACAGATTACTCTGTTTTACTTCCACGATAATTATATAATTTATGTAAAAAAAGGTGTTTGCCCAAATTCCCAATTATTGTGCCAGTAAAAATGATAATTATTGGAGTGTTCAAAGAACCGGCATTGGTTCTCTCATCATCTGTCCTTATGAGATTCCAAGGGGACCATTATTGACCCCCAAGAAGGGATGAGTTTCAAACCTAAGTCCGACAACCACCCCATGTCTGGTATCAATGGATGCACATGGTGGGAGGTGGGGAGAAGAGAGAAGGTGGTACACTGCACTCCCAGATCAGCTATTGAAATTATTACAAAAACCATATCTATTTCCTCATGACTTTTACTATTAGTTTAATTTAGAGATACAGCATGGAAACAAGCCCTTCAGCCCACTGAGGCCATGCTGACCATTGATCACCCGTTCACACTAGTTCTGTGTTATCCCAATTTCACATCCACTCCCTACACACACTGAGGGCAATTTACAGAAACAATTAACCAACAAACCCGCACGACTTTGTGATGTGTGGGGGGAACCACACGGAGGTAACCCACATGGTCACAGGGAGAACATACAAACTCCACACAGGCAGCAGCTGGAGCCATGATCAAACTCGTGTCTCCAGTGCTATGGGACAACAGTTCTACCAGCTACGCCACTGTGCCGCCTATACCAACTGCGATTTGCAGGATAGGAAACCCATCAGATAAGCAGAGACTGAAAGCTGTATAACATACGTTCATTTACAGCCCTACATACAAACCTTTTCATTGATCATCCAATCCCTATCTCACCTCCCATTAATTCGACCAAATACTGTACATGCTTCCTCTGTCTTCCGCCAGCCTCCACTGACTATTTTGTAGCAATCTCAACCATCACAGTCCAACTTGATCTATAAGTTCCCATCCACCCTGATATCCTCCATCCGTTCTCCAAACTCTCACTGCCCATCCCCATCCTGCTCTCTGTTCACCGACTGTGTCCCTATGCTTTCTCATTAAATGGACAGTCTCCCAATCAACCCAACTACAGCCAAGAAACTTAAAGAAACATTTAAAAGATGCCTTTCTTTTAAGTCTTCAACATTTCCCATCCATAACTTCTCCACAGACTGCTCACTCCAGGCATCCATGAAGAGAACTGGAATGTTGACGTTTCAGGTCGAGACATTTCACCTGGACTGCTCAGCATTTTGGTAATTTCATTGACTCTAGATAAAAGATCTCAACCTGATTTCCCTCCACAGACCTGCTGAGTTCCTTGAGCTGCTCTCCTTTCTTGGCTACAGATTCCATCATCTGCAGTCTCTTGTGCCTCCATTGCACTGCTGCCCCATGCTCTGTAACTAGGAGGGTCTAAATTCTATGCAATGATATATGGAATGCAACGAAGCTGGAACAATGGCATTGTCACCCATGCAATACAAATCCAAAATGTATCAATTTGTATACAAGAATAAAGTTGCAGGAGTAGGCCATTCAGCCCCTCTAGCCTGCTGCACCAATCAGTATGATCATGGCTGATGTACCTCAGGCCTCATCTCCTCTTCCATGCCAGTACCCATCACCTCCAATCCCACAATCTTTCACTTTGTTGTCTATCTCCTCTTTAAATATCTACAATAGTCCACAGAGAATCTCAGGGCAGGAGAATGGGGTTAGGTGAGAGAGATAGATCAGCCATAATTGAATGGCGGAGTAGGCTTGATGGGTCGAATGGCCTAGTTCTGTTCCTATTACTTATGACCTCAGAGATTTTCACCCTCTGCAAGAAGTTAACATCAGGTTAGCAATAACATTCTTGTACTCGTTTTGCATAGAGTTTGTTGGACATTATGTTTACATTTCACCATGGTGATTGTTTTCGGTTTTGCATATGGCTTGTCGTCTCATTAGACATTTGAATGGATGATGTGTAGCAATGTCCAATTAGGCCTTAAGAATGAGTCTGATGGGCAGAACATATATATATTTCTGTAGTGAACAAGGGGGTCAACCAGTTGTGAGTCCTACCTCTAGAGTTGCTAACCAAGGAATCTGCATTTTCCTCAAATCGAGCAATTGATCTTTGCATCTCTTCCCAACATCATCATCATCGAAAGAGAGCAGAGTGTCATGCAAGTTCAACGCTAGCAATAAAACAATCAGATTAAAATAAGCATTATTAATATATGCAACAAGCAGTGAAAAACACAAATCTTAATGTAAAGAATGGTCTACATTATCATAGAATATAGAAAAGTACAGCACAGGAACAGGCCCTTCAGCCCACAAGGTCCATGCCAAACATGTCAGGTTACACTAATCTTCTCTGCCGGCATGTGATCTACAGCCATGCATTCCCTGCATATCCATGTGCTTCTCTAAAAGCTTCATGAAAGCCACTATCGGATTTGCCTCCATCAGCACCCTTGGCAGTATATTCGAGGCACCCACTACAGTGTGTAAAACTTTTTTAAACTTTGCCCCTCTCACCTTAAACTTATGCACTCTAGTCTGATGTTCCACCCTAGAAAAAGGTTTAGACTGTCCATCCTATCGATGCTTCTAATACTTTTATACACTGTACAATGATCGTCTCCCCTCAGCCTCTGACGCTCCAGAGAAATTAATCCTAGTTTGTCCAACTCCTCCTTATAGCTAATACCATCTAATCCAGGCAGGCTACTGGTGAACCTCTCCTGCAATCTCTCCATGTCCTTCCTGCAACGGGGCGACCAATACTGCACACAATACTCCAAACGCAGCCTAAATAAATTCCAATATATCTGCAGCATTACACTTATTTATGATAGATGTAATGTGGACAATAACAGAGAAAGCTGCAAGAGTAGCAGAGTTTGTCTCATCAAATGTGTTCACCCACCATTCGCATTTTCCTTGGTGTGTTGGTTGGGCCTTGAATCGTTCAGTTTTACCTAATCAGAAAGACAATGTTAAAAGTAAGCATGCATTTGTAAATAATGTTGCAATACAACTCTGGTAGTACTTCCAGGTGTTAAAATAATGTAGCGCTTCAACAAATTAGTATTTGTTCCCTTCCCTTACAAACAGACCTGAAAGCCATTTGAGGTTCATTTAACATTGCCCCAATGTCGGACACTTGATCCACTAACAATGTGATTGGACTTTTTTTTTCCGTTGCTCATCTGGTGAATGGTTAACCTACTGGAGTGTTAGAACAATATATAAAAATCACACTTACACCCCGTTTAAATAAGCAGAAAAAGACTGTTATTCTATTCATTTTAACATAATCAACAGAACTAAATCATCGATGGACCATATTGTCAACACAAGAAATAGTCAATAAAAAGCAACCGCATACAGCCAGTAATTCCAATAGTATTGCACTTGCATAAATTACAGAACCTCTCAAACCTACAATATAGTGATTACTGACAAAAAGGACAAGGACAGCACCTCCTGGAAACTCTGCTGCATACAAGTACCCATCCATTGCATATCTAATAACTTGATCTAAATCGCAATCCTACAGCACAGTGGAAACCCCTCACTAGAAGTTTAAGAAGGTGGCTCACCCCCAGTTTTTTCCAAGAGCAACCAGGGATTAGAACTATAATTATTAAACAGCTTTCTGAATGAAACAGGGATATTTTTCTTTTGTTGTTTAGCTTTTATTTTCTTATTGATTGTTTTTAATTAACCTTTTTGTTGTGCATACGATATTGTCAACAAAATCTCAGAAGTACACTTTTTCTGACCTGTGATAATTCCACTCACCCAATGTAAGGAGATGACAACATTGCAAATGTCCAGATTACAATCTTCCAAAATCCTCTTAGTTTAGCACTGAACCTTTCGGTTGGAAAACTGCACACCAGTCAATTTTCCAACCGAAAATCACAAAGCAGTCGCTTTGTGCAGAGAGCAAATTGACAGGTGTGCAGTCGCTGGGGAGTTATAGACCAGTAAACTTAACAAGTAATGTCAGAAAGTTAACATAATCAATGCAAGAATAGTTGAAGACCTTGAAAATGTTCAATTGATCATAAAGAACACCATGGATGTGTAAGAGGTCATTTATAATCAACAAACCAAACTGAATTTTTTAAAGTTAGTGAAAGGCGTTCTGAAGAGTTTGTCTGAAGTATTGGAGAGGAGATTGTCTATGGACTATACACAAATGGTCCAAAAGGAGCTCCCTTTTGAAATTTGCAGTTGATTCTTGATCAATTGGTAATTCATAGTTTTCAGTTAACCAAAGGCGAATATATCTTCTTCTTGCGTGTGGTGTGCACAGCCTAAAGTTGTAGACAGTAAAACACTACATCTATCTGTTTGTGCACATCAGGTTGATTGCATTCGACAATAGACAATAGACAATAGACAATAGGTGCAGGAGTAGGCCATTCGGCCCTTTGAGCCAGCACCATCATTCAATATAATCATGGCTGATCATCCCCAATCAGTACCCCGTTCCTACCTCTCGACATATCCCCTGACTTGAAACAGGGTGAACCACGTGAAGGTTCCAATCTCTTACCCCAGGTGAGTATATGGGATTAGGCTAAATAACCCATAATCTCATTGAGTGGAACAACAGTAAGTGTCTTTTCATTAAATGATGAAATTATATAAAAAGATGCAATTAAAAAATATATATTAACAGACATATTCCCAAAAATCACCTTTTGAGCTTTTTCCACAGAATGATAATACCTTGACCACCAGTCCACAACCATTTCACTATCATCGACGCAGGACCTTTTCCTCCGTGAAGTAAACTTTCGTGACAATTTCCTTTTCTGAAATAAAGCAAAGCCAGTAGAAGGCAGCTTCAGTGTGTATATAATTAAAGTTTTAAATCACTTTTGCACCTGTCCCATTGCTATATCCCATCATTGCAAAGATGGACTTTTTCAGCTTGGTGGTTACATATTGTGGCTGATGAATGCATTTGAAATGCGACAAGATATTTCCCGAATATCCTGAAATACTGTCTAGATCTCTGGAGATGAAGGCCAATTCCAATTTACTTTATGGCATTAAAATGAAAGGAATGTATAAAGCTATATGCTTGATGCATTTTGAAGTTTCATGCATTTGCTAACTCTATCTGATTGTCTGAAGGTCAAGCATCTTACTTAATGTTTTTCACCCTTAGTTCACCTACAACTGACTTGGTCAGCTACTTGGCCAGCTCAGAGAGCCGATAACATTATCTTGACTGACATTCCAGCGCAGTATCAAGGAAAAGCAGTTTGATGTTTTGGATGAGGCCAAAATATCACATCTCGGGAGGATATGAAAAATCTCGTGGGAAATGGATTTTTCTCAGTGCTCAGGAAACAACTTACCTCGATCAACACCACTAAAACAGATGAATTGGTCTCTTATTTCCTTATAGTTTGCACAACCGTGTTTGCCAATTCTGATCCTTTGCAATGAAAACCATAACCACGTTTAGGTAGTGCATTGGCTGCGAAAAGCTTTGGAGTTTTAAAGGCTACGAAAGAAGCTGTATGCAAGCATGTTCTTTCTTTTTCTTTGCTGTTTGGTTGGTACAATGATGTCAGTGACCAGAAACCAATTTCATCTATCCAAGGGAGTGAATAAGTGCATTTTGAACAGGACAGGACAGGCAGCATCTCTGGAGAGAAGGAATAAGTGACGTTTTGGGTCGAGATCCTTCTTCAGTCTGAAGAAGGTTCTCTACCTGAAATTTCACCCCTTCCTTCTCTCCAGAGATGCTGCCTGTCCCACTGAGTTACTCCAGCATTTTGTGTCTAATTACAAGACTGCCGTGGATAAAAATTATGTTCAAACAGAGATCAGAAATTAAGATTGCCCATACAGGTTCCACAAATTTTCATCCATGGGCAGCAGCACTTCAAGATATTCAATGGAGATTATTTTAATTATTCAACCTCTTGATATGAATTGAGAATCGTTATTTGGCTGGTGAATCAAATTAAGCTTGAAGCTTCAAAAGAAAAGAGGTAAATAGAGTATTCCCTGCATGGTGGGATACTGTTTTGCTCCAAGTACCAGTTGAAGCAGAGAGAACTACTTATTCAAAGATTACGTAAATAAGTTGGCATCATTTTATTTTTTTCACTTTCTATTCTAATTTTAATGTAACACAAGGATAAGACTTATGGGATTGATATTCATTGCTCTCAATCGCCTACCACAATGTAGATTTGTGCAATTATACAACTTCTTGCACGATTCTTAGGACAATCCAAAGCCACACATAATGAACTACTTATGAAGTACAGAAACTTGGAGATGCATGACTTTGACACTTTAGCCAAACATGGTCTTGAGCCAAATCAAGAAGGAAAAATCTCAGGGATCATTCTTCTTTTTCAAAAAACATAAGCTAATATTCAATGTCTCATCACCATAATCTAACAACCATTTATCTATTACAGTACAAACTAAAATACAGAAGCATTCAAGTCTTACTGACCATGGAACGTTGTAAGTTTCTTGAATTTGTTGATCCATGAGGATTTTCTATATCAACGTTTACATACACACTGCTTTCCAGTTTCTCTGATTCACTTTGCATTGCATTAGCACTGTCTGTTATTTAATAAAAAACACTTCAATAATTCATACAAATATGATTTAATCAATAACATGTCAGCAAATATTATCACTGGTGGTTAAGGTTGAATGGTAAATCAACCTTTTTATTTTCCTTGCGCTTACTTTCCTGTCTGAATCCATGAAATTTGCGTCTTTTCAGTTACATTTTAAGACTTTCAGATGTCCAGATGTAATTTCCGAGCATTACAGATGGATATTATCAGCTCCCTTCTATCTGGTCCACAACCAGACTATCATTCTTTGCTGAAGATAATTGTAATTGTAATGTAAATGTAATTAATTTATTAGCCAAGTATGTAAAAACAAAGTGCTGGAGTAACTCAGCGGATCGGCAGCATCTCTGTAGAAAAAGGATGGATGATGTTTTGGGTCGGGACCTTTCTTCAGACTGAAAGTAGTGGGATGGAACTAGAGGTAAGAAAAGGCCAGAACAAAGTAGGACTGGCAAGAAAAATGACCAAGAAGGGTGGGCAACAGATTAAAATACATCAGCTTGCCTCATCAGATGGTGTTCCTCTTTTCAATTTCAATAGGTCTTGTATTTGAGCTGTGATTCGAAGGCTAGGTTATATTCTCTAGTCTGACACTTCAGAAGATTAATGGAGATGTGCGGCTTTGGTAAAGTGCTCGCCAAAAAATCATCCTCAGATGTAGAGCTAAATATATACTCTGGTGGGGTCAGTGAGTCATATTCTCCCACTGAAATTCATTCCATCAATGTCAAGCCTTCAAAAGACCTTTAAAAACAGCAGGAAAGAGAATGAGAGATAAAGGCATATTCACAAGATAAATATCCTGTGAGAAAAGAGGAGGAGGATGGAAAGAAATTAAAACAAAATAGACTGAATAATATAAACAAGTGCAGGGAAAATCAGGAAACAAAGAGAAATAGATATGAGGAGAAGCTAAAAGACAGTTTGGAGTAAAATCAGGTGAAAGAAGATTAAATAAACAAAAATACTTTTTTAACAGACCACGGTAATCATGAATGTCAGATTGTGTTTTTGGTTTTCCAACATATACTATGTGATTGTAGTAAATCTGGAATAATCCTTCTCATTACTCCAACACTTTCCCAGCATTGTACCATTGGTAATCTGTGAATGAATTAATGAATGCATCTTGCACTGAAATAATTATCTCTACACCATTCAGCCATGCAATTTTCTACTAAATAACATATCCATCATCAGGCATCAGCACTGAAGGCACGTTTAAATAATTTACATTCAAATCACCAAATCCGTTTCAAAGCTTTGAGACACACAATGGAATTAAAATGATAAGAAGAATGCACTTATATTGTACTTTTGATAGATTTCATGTCTCACAGTACTTGAGAATAAATAAACATGTTTTGTAGAATAATCACTGCATTAGTTGCAAATTTAGAAAAATGACTAACATGTGCGCAACACCATTTCATACATAGCAATGAGGTACATGACAATTTGAGGGATAAATGTTGGACAAAAATTGGAAAGAATTCCCATTCCATGTTCAATCGTACAATGGGACAGCAGAGAAGGTCTCCACTTAAAACACAATTCAAAAGACACTGGCTCTGACAGTGCAACACACACTGGAATCCCCACCTCGATCACTGCTCAAAACTCTGGAGTGAGCTTGAACTCGCAAACGTCTGACTCAGAAGCAAATATGCCACCAAAACGCAACCTATTGTTGGAGTTAAAGATATTCTTTCAAATTTCTGCTATGATACTCACTCATAGTGGAATCAGAATATATTTGTTCTGCCCATCCTTATTACATGTTCTTTGCACTTAAAAACAAACATATTTTCTCTCTTTCCCAGTATTGAAAAACAAACATATTTTCTCTCTTTCCCAGTATTGATAAAAAGGTCTTGGACATAAAGTGTTTAAATATTTCTTTTTCCAAATATTGTTGCCTGACCTGCTGAGTATTTCCAGCATTTTCTGTTTTTATTTCAGATTTCTAGAAGATGTTGGTTTTTGGAGAATCGGATTAGTGCCCCCGTTAATTTTTCAGAGCTTTTGAAATATTATTCCACAGATTCTCACCAGTGGCATTTCTTGTCCTGTTATGTTTTGTTGGGTGATGTCGAGAAGGTTTGCAGATATACTGCTTCAGCGAGTTGATTGTGTGCGTCCCTACAAAAGTGCTTCGGCCAAATGCCCTCCAGTCGACAATGGAAATACAGAGTGATGAGTGTAGGTGTTCATTCTCAGGCAATTCCTAGCAAAGTAAACAGGGACATTTCTCTTTTTCATTACCTTTTTTTCCACAATGCTCAAATATTACTGCTGTGCAACACTGTGATTACAGGGAAGAAACATGGAATTTAATGAACAAGCTCAACTACAACAGACAAGAACTTTATGCCAGCTTGAACCATCAAAATTCATAGCAAATCTTTGTACTAATTATGGAAATATATTTTCCTGATGCCCAAGATGTCATGACCCAAATGTGATAGAGCCAATTGCAAGACAAAACCAAGCAAATCAAGGGCAGGTAAAAGATCCTCATACAGAACAATTGGAAAAAAAAACTATAAAGCCAGATTGGCTGCCAAAATTGTCAAAGAATATAAATAATTCTGAAATATTGAAAACATAGTAAAATCAATTAAATAATTGAAAACTATAACATGCAATATAAAATTAAGCATGACTATAAATTAAACAACGTTCAAAACATTGAAACAAAGTAATGAGGTTAAAAACTGTAAATAGATTTATTTGCATTCTTGCTCCTCAGGATTCTCCCACTCTTGAAATGAGTGGGGTCAATCTTCCTGTGCCAAAACTAATGATGCAGGTTAGAAACATAGAAAAATAGGTGCAGGAATAGGCCAATCGGCCCTTCGAGCCAGCTGATGGCTGATCATCTAAAATCAGTACCCCGTTCCTGCTTTTCCCCATATCCCTAAGAGCTAAATCTAACTGTCTCTCTTCAACAGGAATATTCCACAGCTCTGGTAACGTTTCAGCTTCACCCCTGGATTTCATATGGAGACCAACAGCAGAAAATCACTAGGAGAACTTAGCCAGCAGGTTTGAGTCTTCTCTATTCTCCCAGGGGTCCCAAGCTCACCAATACTTACAGAAAGCCAATGCCAAGTTCAGCATCACTCTGCTGACATTTCGCAGCAAGTGTCGCTCCCAATTGTATTTGGATTTATTTTCCTGTCTGCTGGCTAGAGCACCCTGACTCTGTACATTTGAAAGGGGATGGGCAAAAATTTTAAAGTCCGTAGCTTATCCTTGGACTGGATGTATTAGGGCAGGGTTTCTTCCTGCTAATGCCTGCTGCACCGTCACAGAGATCAGATCATTTAACTGACCATGGCTACATATCTCCAAAGGTACATTGGTCCAGCAGAACAGTCAGCTAAAAGCAAATTAGAGAGATACATTGCCGCTCTAAAGAAGAAAACGTGGCATTCAAAGGGCTAAATTGCAAACATATATGTTGAACCAATTCCTTTAAAGTCATAGTCATACAGCACGTAAACAGGCCCTTCGGACCAACTTCCCCATGCCAACCAAGCTGCCCCATCTACATTGGTCCCGCCTGCCCGCATTTGGCCCATAGCCCTTTAAACCTATCCTATCCATGTATCTGTCCAAATGTCTTTTAAATGTTGTTATAGTAACTGCCTCAAGTACCCCCTCTGGCAACTCATTCCATATACCCACCATCCTCTGTGTGGAAAAGTTCCCCTCAGAATTCAATTAAATCTTTCTCCTCGCACCTTAAATCTACCTCCTCTGATCCTTGATTCCCCTACTCTGGGTAAAAAATCTGTGCATCTACTCTATCTATTCTCCTCATGATCATATACACCACCTAAAAGATTACCCTTCAACTTCCTATGCTCCAAGAAATAAAGTCCTAGCCTGTTCAACCTCCTCCTATAGCTCAGACCCTCAAAACCTGGCAACATCCTCGTACATCTCCTTTGCACCCTTTCCAGTTTAATAACATCTTTCCGATAGCAGGGTGACCAAAACTGAACACAATATTCCACATGTGGCCTCACCAACATAACATAGCATACCAACTTCCATACTCCATTCTTTAGGGTAAATCTTTTTTACTTCTTAGCATGTCTGGTCTTTGGATATATCTGGGGCATCTTCCTGACATATTCTGTTAATTCTTGACAGATCTCCACAGATATCCTGCCTTTTTCAGCTGGTTTAATGTCTCCTGGGACTCAAAGGAATTGGTAAAATTCCTGGAAAAGCCCAACAATTTTACACCTTTGGAAGTAATACAAGTACTGAATTCAGTTGGTTGTCCACTTACCACTACGAAACTCTCTGCTTGCACTGTGAAATTGGGATTTTTCTTGTAACTCTGGATGATGGAAGATTTGATGAGTGACCCGGCACATTCAATGAAAACTTGGGGTCGATCCACATTGAGGAGCTGCACTCGTTTGAGTTCACGAAGACCCCAGAAAAACACCTGCAGAAAAAACATATCCCATGAAGAACAACTTCAACCTTTAAAATATAAGCGCTAAATTCGGCCAACAAAGAATAGGGAATTTTGGAATGTGTATACAAATAAGGTAGGGATAGATGTGTGAAATACAAGAGGATCTGGAAAATGTTGAACATATTATTGGCAGTGTTTAGTGTGTTTTTACATAGAATGGAGCAAAATTCTGAGGACTCTGCTAATATTTATTGTTCAACCATAATCCGCATATTTAAACAATAAATCTGGCCTAATACACAATAATAATGTTCATGGTGTCTCAAGGACATGCAGCATACCATATTTTAAAATGTCTTTAGATGTTATTTCAGTGCTCAGCCCCACTCAATATAAGGGGTGGTTCTGTCCAGAGGCTTCTACATTATCCTTCTGAAGACATTAAAAATTGGAGAGAAGAATTCACTCCACAATTCTAGGGAGGAGACTGGAATTATTAATGATTGTTTGGATCTGACCGATTATACTTCTTCAGCAGGTAGACAAAAAATGCTGGAGAAACTCAGTGGGTGAGGCAGCCTCTATGGAGAGAAGGAATAGGCGACGTTTCGGGTGGAGACCCTTCTTCTTCAGAAGGTCAGAAGAAGGGACTCAAAGCAGGTAACAAGGAGGGTCAATGAGGGCAGTGTTCTTGATATAATCAACATGGATCTTAGTATACCTATTAGCAAGGTACCACAAAAACATAAAAGTCAATGAAATCCAAGGAAAAATAGCTAACCGCATCCAAAACGGCCCAGTGATAGAGAACAGCAGCTAATTATTGTTGACACTTTTTTTTATCCCTGGAAGCTTCTTACCTGTGGACATACAATGGGTTCAGTACATAAACATTTGTCCTATATGTTAATGTGTTTGGATGCCCCATAAGGATATGTTCTCAGCCCCTTACTATACTCATTATACACTAATGACTGTATGACCAAATTCTGCTCTAACTCCTTTTAAAAGTTTCCAGATGATACCACTATCGTGGACCAGATTTCAAAAACTGATGAGATGGAGTACAGGAATGAGATATAGAGTTTAGTAACCTGGTGTTAAGACAACAGCCTTTACTTCAATGTCAACAAGATGAAGGAGCTAGTTATCAACTTCTGGAAATGGGGTGATGTACACAGCTCAGTCAGCATCAATGGTGCCAAAGTGGAGATAATCAAGAGCTTAATGTTCCCTGGTACAAATATCACCAACAATTTGTCCTAAACCAACCATATCAATGTTACAGCCAAGAAAGCTCACTATTGCCTCTGCTTTCACTGAAGGTTAAGAAAGTTTGACATGTCTCCAATGACTTACCAACTTCTACAGATGCATCATAGAATTAGGGTGGAGATGAACAAGAAATGTTTTTATCCAGGTTGATAGGGATGTGGAACTCCCTTCCTGTAAGGGTTTTAGAGGCAGAAACTCTCACACACCTAAACAGTAGTAGGATTGAGGAGAGATGACTATGGACTGAGCTCTGGAGGTAAGATTATGAATGAGTAGCTCTTTTTTAACTGGCATGGACATAATGAGCCAAATGGTTTCTATTACATTGTAAATTCTCTATGATTCTGAAGGTTTAGACTGACAGCAAACAGAGTACACACAGAGTCAGGACCGCTGCAATCTCCGAAATCTCCATTGTATAACATACCTCCACCTTGTATTTGCTCAAGATTGGACGGATGTTGACAGGCACTGGCAAAACCTGACTTGCATCTGGTTCATCCACGGGAGGAAGATCTTTGCCTTCTGGATCAGAGAGCTGAGGACCGGTAATTTATAGAACAGATGGTGATCATTCCATGTATTACAGCAATGAATACTACCCACTCCCATTCCTTCCCCAGCTAAAACCTTTTGAAATAAACACCATAACCTGACCTGTTTTCATCACATTTACCCTTTTGGAGTGCTTGTCATGTGAGTATTTTTAAGTAAATCATGTTGAAAGGGAAATTGAAAACTCTGTATTCAATTCAACCTTCGAAACCACAGGTTGAATCTCAACTAACAATGAAAGGGTGGGGGACTTTAAAACTTGACTCCAAACAGTCTTCAACTCAGCTGCCTTGCACGGAGGCAAGACAAGGGGCAAAAGCCACTCCCTATTTCAGTTGAGATCAGTAGCTCAACTTTTAAACTGCTTTGTGAGTTAAAAGCTGACAAGCATACAGGCCACAGGGAAACATGGTAGAATGCAACAATTTCAGGGAGCAGGTGTAATTCAGTTCTCCTGGTCTTCAATTGTTTATCAGATTAATATCCCCATTTTGAAATTGTCTCCTTCAAGGGATCAGATGCCCCATGCCAGGGTGCCTGAATCAAAAGCTTATCTCCTCAATGTTTCCACCAGAAGCAGAATACTTTTTACCTGCTGCTGGAGTTAGATGTGGCCCTTGTGGCTAAGGGGATCAGGGGGTATGGAGAGAAGGCAGGTACGGGATACTGATTGGATGATCAGCCATGATCATATTGAATGGCGGTGCAGGCTCGAAGGGCCGAATGGCCTACTCCTGCACCTATTTTCTATGTATCTATGTATCTATGTAACCTGCAATACAGCATGCCTTCTGGAAAACAGGCCTCTCAGCCAGGGTGACTCCCTAACACATGCATTAGCACAGTGGAGGCAAATATTTATAGCATGAAAGTTAAACAACAACCAGCCTATCATGATTCAACCCCATCTCTTCTCAATACTGAATCCATGGGTTAATATCATGATAGAGCAATTTCCATAAATTCCTCTTTCTTGGTTTAACAATTACATTATAATTCAAATATTTAATTTTAAAATGTTGCTTTAAAATCCTGGATCTTCAAAACTACCTCTTTTTTCGTGGAAATGTTTGAGGGGTTGATTTTATATTTTGGCAATAAATTTAAAATTACAATTCAAATTCTACATTTCATACATTCGACAGAACATCAGTAAATATTTGTTTCTAATTGCCTTGGTTCAGTCTATAAAATGCATACATTTCAAATTACCATTGTGCAGTAATCAATTGTACTCAATTCTAAGGGGCAGGTTTTCTTTGAAGCTTTCATTTTGTATGCCTTATGCATCCATTAAAATAATTTAAAGTTAATGTGCCATTGAGGTTCAATGCTGAGTCTTCCGTATTTGGCGTTGTAGATTGATGTTAATTGCCCTTTATTACAGAGTATCATTTAATTCTACACTGAGATTCTCTACAAATCACCTGGAGAGTAGGAGCTGAATTTTTCATGCTATGAGATTAATATTATTACCTGATTTGTGGACAGAACGGGGGAAGGGCTGTATTTACTATTGCTGTTGCTGTGTGGTTACCATTGGTGACCAATGACATTGCAGGTTGTCATTGGGCCCATTGGTATTGGATCAGGGACTTCCATGGTTAAATGGCATGAGGGACCTGGAAACACTTGGAGGTGAAGGTTGGAACTCTTTTTAGTATTTAGCTTTGAAGTATTTTAAAGGTATTTTTAAGGGGGGGTTTCCCCCCATAATGCTGAGAAGATTCAAAGATTCTTGAAATTTAATGCATTTCTGAATGTATATATTGTTTTTAAGCATTGTGGAATAGGCCTCAGTTATCACAGGAAGTTCCTTTAAACTGTCATTTATCGTCCTGTCTTTAGAAGGCCAATTTAAAAGGCATCATAGACACAACAGACAGTAAAACCATATAGATTCCTTCAGTAAAGCTTCAGAAGACTGTACCTCATCATACTTCATTAGAAAGACCTAAAGTTTACTGAGCCCACTGCCAGATGTGTCTTCTGGTGTTATCAGGACACACATTATCTAAATGCTCCTCCTCTATCATCTAGTTTGATATAACCAGGCTCATGTGTGAAGTATCAGCAGATTTAGTTACAAAAGTGACTATATATTATTTTCTACTATTTAAGCTTTAGTGTACCTTTATTGAGCTTCATACAATGGTGTGCTTCCACTATATTGGCTTTGACAGCTATAACAAGCACTGTATTCAGAGAAGCATTTTAAGCGGAGGCATTGAACGAGGTGGAATTATATTTGAATACTAATACATCCATACCTGCAGGAGTTCAAAAGCGACAAGAAGCTCACCCCCGGGTACACTGCCACAATACATTGGGTAATATTGAAGTACAGGGGGAGTATAAGCCTGCCCAACCAGTTGCACAACTGGAAGAGCTACTGTGCTGCCAAGGTACTCTGCTTTACCCTGCAATAAAGGGAGCATACAAGAACATCCAATATTTATTACGCTGTAACATAGGTTTCAATCGATATAATCCATTAGGTTGAAAATGAGCTGATAAAAGTTGGTAGCCAGTTTACGTGGTGTCCAGAGACAAATGAATTGATGATGCTAAATAATTGTTGGAAATACAAATTTGAAAGTCTTTCTCAGCAGAATAATAAATCTGAAGAAAGTTCCCAACCCGAAATGTCACCTATCCATGATGCTGCCTGACTCAGTGCGTTACCCCCCCCCAATAATAATTATTAAATCCAATAATCATGTGCGCATACAAATGCATTGTTGAATGAGTTGATCAATAAATTCTTGTATTTTACAATCATACTGTTTATCAATAATGAAAAAAGCATGCAAATACTTGATCAGAATCGTAGAGACTAACTGTTTCAGGACTGGGTGAGGGATGGTCAAGAATATAAATAACGATCTCCTTAATCTCTTACTTTCTACTCTTTCTCTTTCTATCTTCGTTTCTTCACTTTTCTTCTTTCACCCTTTTGTCCTTCTCACACACTATATATCACACGTTTTTCTATCTTTTAGTATCTATTCTCTCTTTTTCTTTTTCATTATAAAAAAAAGAAGAAGCTGTACATAAAATGTAACTTGTCAATATATATTAGTTTAAAAATAAAAAATAAATACTTGGTCAGATGATGATTGGATTTGTGCTACGTGGAGAGATAATACTCGATATCCCATGCATAATTATCCATGTCAATGGTAAGGAAAGAAGAAGGACTTTAATTTATATCAGGACACAGGAGCAGGAAGAACTCAGCGGGCCAGGCAGCATCTGGAAGTCACAGTGGCGCAGCTGGCAGAGCTATTGCCCCACACCTCCAGCAACCCTGGTTCTATCCTGATCTTGGGTGCTGTGTAGGGAATTTGCAGATTCTCCCTACGATTGCGTGGGTTTCTTCCAGGTGTTCTGGTTTCCTCCCTCATCCCAAAGACGTGTAGATTTATAGATTAATTGGCCTTTGTAAATTGCTCCTGGCATCTAGGTGGTGAATGTGAAAGTGGGATAACAAAGAACTCCTGTGTCTCCGGTGATCAATTGTTGCAGTGGGCCGAGGGGCCCGTTTCTACGCTGTATCTTTCAATCAATCAATCCAGTGCGAATGGGCAGGTCACTTGAGTCTGAAGAAGGGTCCAGAACCAAAACTTTGCTTGTCCATTTCCTCCCTACATTTAGCCTGACCCACTGAGTTCCTCCAGCAATTTGAGCTTTGCTCAAGATGCCAGCATCTACAGTTCCTTGTGTCTGAATATATATCATGTAGTTGATAACCTCATGAACACTTTACTGAGAATGAAATACTTTGTGATACGCTGGCAGACAATGTTTGCACAGCAAACTCCTTACAATATCTCAGTTGACAGCAAACACCTCTTGGACGTGGGAGAGACAGCCTAGAGAATGTATTATACAGGATAATGCATGATCAGCTGAAGGATGGAACTAGTGTTGGTTGCTTGTAGGGAAGCCAGTCATTGGTTTGAGACTGAATTATGAATTGATAAAGAACAAAATGCAAACAACAAAAGCTGTGAGGTTTGTTCACTATGATACTTGCAGATTAACACTTTATACTCACAACAGCATCTTCATCATAAACCTCAATAACCACAAGTGGAGGATCCTCACTGATTTCCATTACTTCACCATAGAGGTGGATGTTATTGAATAAGAGCATCTGGTTCCATGTAGGTGACAAAGTCTGAGCGATAACCTATGAAGAATCAACAAGACAAAGACACGATGGGAGATTTTTGATCTTGGCTTCTTAAAATAAACATTACCACAATTCATTCAGTTGTTTTTTTAATTTATTCATGAGATCCGAACATCACAGGCACTCCCAAGAGTTAAGAGTTATTGAAATTGGTGAATTCAGAGTCACATGTAGATCAGGTCAGTTTAGAATGCAGATTCCCTCCCTGAAGCACATAAGTGAACCACATGGCTTATTAGGATGATTTACGAGTATTGTATTTATTGCCACATTTTCATCTAACAAAGTTTGGTTACTGATTTTAATATAGAAATGGAAATTGAGCAATTTTGCTCATTGGCTTAGCCTTCCCATCACAATCAAAATTTCTCAATAACAAGTCACATCAGTTGAAAGGCATACCAGATCTATGACTTTAAAAACAAGCAGAGTAGACAAGCGAGGAATCTGAGTTAAACCTTAAGTAAATACTGAGCAAACATCTGATAAATATTAATGCTCAATTTCATGAAGTGTTTTGATAAGTAATTAAGGGGAAACTATGTTCAGGGGCAGCAGATTCAATAGCTAAAGGACAAAAAAATTAAATTAATTGGCAGTTTGGAAAGGTTCTGAAGCGTGGTGGAAGGAGCAGGAGAATGAGATTATATAGCTAATTATTTAAATGGCTAGCACAATTGTGATGGCATGAATGGATATCTGTGCTTTATCATTCCATGGTTCGGTGAACAGAATATAAACTCAACCTCCCTGGGCATCAGTGGTGCTGACTGATCTGATAGGTGAGGAACTGATGCCCCTCTATGCTTCTTTGCCTGACACAATAAACTCTTTAACACTGTACAGCAATTTGTCTTAAAAAGCCAAGAGCAGGGAAACCTCAATTATTGGGCCACATTGGAGGAACAGTCATGTGTACAAAATCATGAGGGCAATTAATAGGGTGAATGTACAGTCTTTTACCCAGGGTAAGGGAATCAAGAACCAGAGAATACAGGTATAAAGTGAACCCAAGAGGCATCTTTTTCATTCAGAGAGTGGCGGGTATACGGAATGATCTGCCAGAGGAGATAGTTCACACAGGTACTTCCTGTGTGAAGGATACAGGATACAACTGCATTTAAAAGACACTTGGACAGGTACATGGATAGGAAAGGTTTAGAGGGAGAGACCTAATGCAGGCAAACGGGACTAACAGATAGGGTTTATTGGTTGGCATCGATGAGTTGGACCGAATGGCATGTTTCAGTGCTGTATGATGATGACTCTAACACCAGCTTCAATGCATCTCTTTGAGATCAGGATTATCAGGTTGTCCTTTTCTGCTGTAGAATAAAATATTCATCAGTCACAAATATCAACTTTTCAAAAAGCAGAATTCCATTTTTTTTACTGCTTTTGCTGTTCATGTCATCCTGTGTTGCAGTTTTACCAGGTCGGCAGCTCATTGTTAGTTGCACCTAATGCTGCTCCGAGCAGATGCTGGTTTACAAAAAAGGACACAAAGTGCTGGAGGAACTCAACGGATCAAGCAGCATCTCCGGAGAACATGGATAGGTGAGATTTCCTGTCAGGACCCTTATTCAGACTGGATATTGATGGTTCAGCCCATTATCTTTCCTTCCTGAACTCTTCGCAATATTCAGGCCACATCTATTTGCTCTCCCACTGAGGTATTCATTATCAACAAACAATGGTCTGTGTGGATGAGAGATCGAGACAAAGCACAGGGGAAAATGAAGCCCCAAATTCAACAGACCTTATAGTGGCCAGCTGTTTGATTAATCAATGAAAAAAAGATGGCATGCATAAAATGAACGATAAGCCATGTCTCTTATTTGTTCTTACTGCTCTTCAATAAGTGGAAGTCCTCTGAGTTCTGCATGCTCGTCTGAATCTGTACTCTCCTCCTGTGAGTAAAATCCAATCTGTTCATCGGTATCGCAAGTCAATAACCATAACCAACGTGGTAGGGACCTTTCCAAACATAATATTGAAACCATTTTCCTCAGATGGATACATCTGTCCAACACAAGATAACTGCTATCAATTCCTGTTAATTCACCAGACTGACGGTTTTCTAGGCCATTCCCATTTGTACCATTAGAACTGACTTCCATAAGCTTTGCAATATAAATGGAACTATAGCGACATTCAGAAAAGTCCATTTGTGTAGGCCTGGGCATTAGTTTGAATGTCTGACTGTAAAACATCTCAAGCTACTTGTAGTACTCTACAGTTTTTCCAAAGTACAATGATGTACAGTAAAGACACATTAAAGCCTACTCCAAACTCCTGCAATATTAGTCAGCCCACACGAAGACAGTTGCATCATATCTGGATGGCTCATTGTAACAAATCTAGCTGCCAATTGCTTGGAACATAAGGCATTACTTCTATTACATCTTGCCTCCAGGGTATCTTTTCCATTCGGGATTGAACTGTAGTCAATGTTTAAACACAAACGGTAACTCACCCATCAACACCACAAGAAACTATCTCAGGTAATTTCTATGATGACATATCATGCTCAACAGATGTTCTGGGGACCCTGAGAGAAATTGGATTTTACTCACAGGAGGAATGTACAGATTCAGACATGCATGCAGCTCAGAAGAACGCCACTAACCAAGTTTTCACTGATTTTTGAAGCATGTCATAAAGTTTCTATGAAGAAATTAGGAGTTAAATTGAACTTGGCCAAATCAAATTCATCTCTAAAGAATTCCCTGGCTCCAAAAACGTTTAAGTCAGATACTCGACTAATCTATTTCTGCAGGGAATAAAGCATAGTTGCCAACACTCATCTTCACTAATGTGTTGGATAATTGCAGATATATTGTGAGATAAAGGATTGGAGCAGATAACCTAAAACCGAGTTATTGATAGACCTGTCGAGCCAATACAATGTGTTCTAATTATTGTTTAAAAGAGTGTGATGAGCAGTAAAGAATGATGCTCAGCCACTGCACATCAAGAGAGAAGCTCTAAAGCATGTTGGAAGACACAAGGAACATTTGTACCACTGGTTGTTTCTGCCTGTACCTTGAGATTGGTTGGGGAGATGCATGGGTGGGATTCCAGTTAATATTAAATTCCTTCAGGATTGAGCTAGACAATAGACAATAGACAATAGACAATAGGTGCAGGAGTAGGCCATTTGGCCCTTCGAGCCAGCACCACCATTCAATGTGATCATGGCTGATCATCCCGAATCAGTACCCCATTCCTGCCTTCTCCCCAGACAGCAGAAAATGCTGCTGTTTGCTTTCTTATCTGCCTCATTAACTCGAGATAAATTAATAAGGTACAGGACCATGCCACAACAAGTCTAAAACAACATTAACAAAGAACATAAAACTACAACACAAGAACAGGCCCTTCAGTCCATAGTGTCTGTGCCCAACATCTCTTATCTACATCCCTGTACATAATCCATATCCCTTCATTCCATGCATATCCATATGCCAATCCAAAAGTCTCTTAAATGCCACTCTCATATCTGCCTCAACCACCAACCCTGACAGCGGGTTCCAGGCACTCTGAGTTCTTGATACAAAAGTAAAAGATTGCCCAATTCATGCAACACATCCAGGAGAACCAACAAATGAGGTGCACTGAAGGTGATCAAGGAAAAAATGAAATCAAGGCTCTCTCTATCCTGGATGAGGAATCAGCCTCAGAGCCTGTATGTCTCTGTGCCAAAGCTCCTCAAAAGTAAACTCCAAGATGTTACCAGGAGGCTCGGAATAGGTTAAAATAGCCCAAGGAAAATAATGCTTCAATATTTGATGTTGAGTTAAGAAATGCTAGAGAGCAGAATTTTATGATGTTGGAAGCAATCTCAGTGAGTAAATGGATATTGGAGAAATAAAAATATATTAAAAGTAAGCTAAAATGTAAATGATGTAAAAATATTGACAAAGCAAAGCACACGGTTGTTTCCTACATTATAAGATAACCAATACTTGAAAGCTATTTTACAGAATGTAAAGCACTTAGGGAGGTCAGAGGCCTTGAAAGACACTCAATAAATATGTGTTTATTTCTACTTCAAGAAGATAAATTCAATTATTACAAAATTACCTGTCACTAACAACCAATAAATCACAATCAACATGGATTAAGATTAGGCAGATACCTGTATAGGCTGGGGCACCTTTGAGGAAGTACATAACTACAAGGACTCGTGATAAGCTTCCACACAAACTGAATGCAATACTATGGATTCAGTGTGATTACTGCCAATGAAGAGAAATGGTAGGAAACAATGAACTGTAAAAGAACTAGATTGGAATAAAGTGGCATACTTAGCATTGAAGAGAATGTCAAGTTGCTCAGTATTCACTGATTGGATCACATTCTCTGCTAATTTATATGAAAGGCCTTGAAATCAGACAAGCAATTGAAATGGGATACACAAGTAGGAAGGATACTGGAATGGCAAGAAGCTACACCAACATTGCAGAATACATTGAACAAAACAGTCAAAAGGACAGAAATAACTGGAGTTCATATTTAGTGCTCGAACATAAGGGAATTGCACATTGACATGAAAAGTTTTCAGGCTTACTCCAGGAATGAAGCAGAGAGGCTAAGAGGTCAGTATGAAGAGTAATTAATAAGCAGGTCCTGGGAAGGGAAAGATGACAAAATACTGGAGTTTTAAGGCACAACATAATACCATAAAGGACCATGCTCTAAAAACATTGCTTTCCTCAAATATGATATGTTTCTGAATAAAAGCTGCGATTATGTTTCCCAGGACATGGTTTTAACCTGCAGGTTTGAAGGCACTGTTGTATAGATGTGTAACATTATCTTCACTATTTATCAAGGACAAAGCCAATGCTTATTTTATGGATAAACAATAGACTAACCCACACCATAGATTCAAAAACCCATACAAAATGCAGCTAGTAAGTGCATTATTTTAAATGGCTGGCAACCAATTTGAGGAAATTAGTTACATGGTGTGTTATGCTCAAACAGTGGGGTATATACAGTCAGACTCATACAGCACAAAAACAGGTTATTTGTCCCAATACATACATGCTGACCAAGAAGCCTACCTGAGCGACTCTTACTTACCTGAATTTGGGCCACATCCCTCTAAACCTTTCCTATCCATGTACCCGTCTAAATGTCGTTTAAACATTGTAATTGTAGCAATAGAAGGCTTTAAACTACTGGAATGTCATTAGCACATTATATTTACCTTCGTTTTCTGACATTGTGAAACAAATGTTACTTTAGCAAAGGGATCTGAAAGACCACTACTGTCAGCAGGCAGAAGTCCTCTCGCCTGATACATGTGGCATCTTAGCTGAAACACATGCTCATCTGTTCAATACAAGAAATTCAAAGCATAGCTGTTAAATATTTTGCTACTATGATTGCAGCACCTTTAGTTAATAATCAGTTATTAACAATACTAATTATAGCTGGTGAAAATAAATAGGTACATATACCAAACAGTGGAAAAATATTTTATTTAATCATTCCCTTTCATTTGTATTTAATTTAAAGTGTTTGTGTCTTAAATATTCCAGTCCTTTTAAAGGAAGTAACCTTGCAAAGTTTCTCTCTCTTAGTGTTTGTTTCTGGTAGCAATTTCTTTTATGGAAATATTATTCACTTTGCAATAATTTGTGGTTAGATATCACCTTTTCAACACCCATTCAACACTCCCTGAAACAAGCTCTTGAATTTGCGAGATAAAACATTCATGAACAAGGCAAGGTGCTGTTCAATTGATCAGATTGTGCTCCAGTTTGTACAGAATTTATCTATCTTTAACCACTCTCTGAGCTCATCTTACCCACAATATTAACATCCACTACTTCCATTGATTCTACTGAGTGTTTACAATATTTTCTGTATTATTTCAAATTTCCAGCATCTGCCCTTGTTTTTCATTTTCTTTTTAGCCTTATTCTTCTCCCAGGTCCAATCCATTTAGTTTCTCTTGATTATCATTTTGTCTCATTGGGCACTCATCACCGCTCATTAACTCTGTTCCCTCCTGACAACCAGCTAACATTTTGACTGTCTTTTACACCACCAATTACTGCCTTGGCCACAACATAGTCATGGAGTCAGCGATGTACAGCACAGGAACAGGCTCTTTGGCACACCACGTCTATGCTAACCTTTTCCCCCTCTACACTAATCCCATTTACCTGCATTACGAACATATCCTTCTATGCCTTGCCTACATAATTGTCAGTCCAGATGCCTCTTAAACGCAGTACAATATTTGATTCCACCACCTCCTCTGGCAGCATTTACCTGATATCACAAACTGTGTAAAAACACTTTGAACCCCCTTAAAACTCTTTTCTCTCACCGATGGCTTTTTTTGTTTTTGATGCCTATAGCATGGGATTTTTTTTTGACTATCTACCGTATCTATATCTCTTATAATCATATGTACTTCCATCAGGTCACCACTTCTTATAGTGAGGTGACCAGAAATCCCCACAATGCTTCAAATGTGACCAAACCAGACTTTTGTAAAGTTGTAACATAACATCCTAGCTTTCATATTCTAAGATCTGACCTAAGAAGGCAAGCATGCCATGTGCCTTCTTCAACATTTTACCGGCCTATGCTTCACTGAACTCTGGACTTGGACCCCTCTGTTACCAACACTCCATTGTGGCATATCATTTACTCTACACCTATTTGATTTCCCAAAATGCTTCACCTTGCAATTGTCAGGATTAAATTCAATCTGCCAATGCTCTGCCCAACTTTCCATCTAATCTTTCTCCTGCTGATGCCTTAGACAACCTTCCTCACTTTCCACCAATGTTTGTGTCATCCATAAACCTACTATTTGTATCTCCTGCATTCACATCTGTCATTAATATATATCACAAACAACAAATATCCTAACACCAATCCATGTGGCACACCACTGGCCATAGACTATCAATCAGAAAAAAACTTCCTTCCACTGCTATCCTCTGCTTCCTATCACCAACCAATTTGTAGATCAAAATAGCCAGTTTACTTTGGATCCCATATGCCTTAACCTTCTGGACAAATCAATCAAATGGGACCTTGTCAAATGTCTTAAAGTCCACACAGACAACATCCAAAACCCAGCTTTCATCAAAATTCTTTGTCACACCCTCAAAAGACAATCAAATTAATGAATCAAGATTTCCCCCACAGAAAGCCTTGCTGATTATCCGTGATCAGTCTTTGCCCTTTCAAATGTACATAATCCTGCCCCTTAAGATTTTCTCCAGTAACATCACTAGCACTGACACTTAGCATTAGACAGAACCAAATGCCTGGGGTCCATTCTGCAGAAAGACCATTTCAATACAATTGTGTTTATTCAAGATATTTCATTCAAGTTTGCATGTAGATTTCAATGAAAGAGAAAGCCATTGATCTTACTGTCATCATCACTATTTGATTAGGTTTGGCTTAAAGGTTTCACTGCTGTGTGTCCCAGGGGTGGGGCAATTAGAATTTATATTCTCTCCACTCTCTTCAGACTAATTCTAAATGCAACAGACCATACAGAATGCATTCCATCAAACCAGATCTTGCTCAATTATTGGTTCAAGTCGTGCAAATGGCATGGTGCATGTTGAGCACAAGCCTGATCCTTGCATAAACCTTTGGGGTGAAAACCAGTCGCTACTCAAGGTTTGACAAGGACCTCCTAGCCATTCAGACTTCTGCTTGTGGCCAGAAAACAGCAGCCATCGATCCAGGCCTGCACTAATCCTGTTCAATGCAAATCCAAAGCCAGGATCCCGTTGTGAAATACAGACATCAGGAGGGCTGCACTCCAGGTCTAAGGCCAACATCTCCAGCATCAATGTCCCCCACCTGCCCCCTTCCCACGCATGCCAAACTTCTAAAAGCGACATCCACCAGAGGGCTATGAGGCAGGAAGCACTGTGAAATGTTTCCACACATAATAATTTCCCATTAAATAATATTCAAATTATTTTAATGCTTGCTCTTCATCAGGACAAATATTTAGCATGCAAACAAAAGCTGCATAGCCTGTAGTTAAACTGGAGACTGGGCATTAATGCTTCGTTCCACGCCCAGAATGTCTGCACTTCCGTGTGGAATATGGGAAGCACGGCACACACAGGCTGGAAGAAGGAATCATTGGCGTAGTCCACACTTTAAAAATATCATGCCTATATTCTAACCACAGCTTAATATAATAGAGATAAGAAAATGGAATGACCTGTAACAACATAGATCAGCATCACACTCACCTTTATAAAGAATGCTAAGGGGTGGGGAAAGCTGATGGTCACTGCTTGGTGCTGGAATTTCTGCTTCAAATCCATTGGGTAAGTTTGCCAACATAGCATCCACATGTCTCATCAAACCCAACCAAAGGTAAAAATCCACTTTTGCTTGTACGGTCCAGGCCATAACATGTTTGCCTGGCAACTTTTAAAAAAAAGGTTTTTTAATTACTTTGACAGCTGTTGTTATTATTTCAAATTAAAATTGATCAGACCATGCAAACCACAGACAATCAATGCCCTCAGGGTTGGGTAATTTGGATTTCCTTTAAATCTTTCTCCTTTCACATTAAACCTCTGTTCTCTAGTTTTAGACTTCTCTATGCTTGCGAAAGTACTGAGACTGCTTACCATTAATAATTTTATAAACCACTATCAGTTCATCCCTCAGCCTCCTATGCTCACATGCATGGTTCATATTTAATCTTGTCCCAGGACTATGGCAACTTGCTGTCTTATTTTCATTGTGATTTTCCATTGGAATTCCTGATGGACATGGATCTGGGATACAATGCAATTTGCGATATAAAGCAGATAGGTAAATCTGCTCTAAGATACCATAGGGATCTTGGCTGAAAATTATTTTTCATAAAATACAGAGTAGAAATACTAGAGAACAGTCCTGAGCTACAATCTACCTCATTGGAGACCCTCGGACTATGTTTAATCTGACTTCACTGGACTTAATCTTGCACTAAACATTATTCACATTATGCCCTTTATCATGTATTTGTACACTGTTGATGACTCAATTGCAATCGTAATGTCTTTCAGCTGACTGGTTAGCAGGTGACAAAAGCTTTTCACTGTACCTCGGTACTCATGACAATAAACTAAACTAAACTGAACTGAGATGGTGCAGAATACAGGCACTAATAGCAATCAGATGTGACTACATGTCCACAATTCCTCCTACAAAATACAGTAGAAATTACAAACCCTCTTCAACAAAAGGCTCTTGATTTGAGTCAACAGAAATCATTTAAACCAAGATTGACTGACATTGGAGAGTAAAATCAGATATGACACTAATAGGGAGATTGGCCATGAACTACTACATTGGTGGGACCAGTTCAAGGGGCTGAATGGCCCTCTCCTGCTCCTATGAGCCCAGGCCCACCTTGGACTGCCACTAAACTTCCCAGGTGGTGGTCAGCCATCTTCCAATAAGGAGCAGCAAATTATTAGCAAGCTTTGTCTTCTAGCATAAGTACACTTCCAAATGAAATGGCCATGGCTATTTTATAGATTGTTGGCCTGACTCATCCACGCTGACCGAGATGTTCATCTACACTAATCTCATCTGTCTGCATTTGGTCCAGATCCCCTTATTCCATTCCTATCCATGTACTTGTCCAAATGCCTTTTAACCACCTTGTAGATCTCTTCTGGCAGCTTGTGCCACACACCCACCCCCTCTGTGTGAAAGACATGCCATTTGGATTTCCTTTAAATATTTCTCCTTTCACCTTAAACCTGTGTTTTCTAGTTTTAGACTCCTCTATGATTGGGAAAGTACTGAGACTACTTACCGTTAATAATTTTATAAACCACTATCAGTTCATCCCTCAGCCTCCTATGCTCATTTGAAAACAATCCTAACCTATCCAATCTTACCTAAAAATAGACAATAGACAATAGACAATAGGTGCAGGAGTAGGCCATTTGGCCCTTCGAGCCAGCACCGCCATTCAATGTAATCATGGCTGATCATCTGAATTTCCCTGAGGGGATCAATAAAGTATTTATTATTATTATAATTGTTATTATTATTATTATTATTATTATCATTATTATTATTATTATTATTATTATTATTATTATTATCCCCAATCAGTACCCCGTTCCTGCCTTCTCCCCATATCCCCTGACGCTGCTATTTTCAAGAGCCCTATCTAGCTCTCTCTTGAAAGTATCCAGAGAACCTGCCTCCACTGTCCTCTGAGGCAGAGAATTCCACAGACTCACCACTCTCAGTGGGAAAAAAGTGTTTCCTCGTCTCCGTTCTAAATGGCTTACTCCTTATTCTTAAACTGTGGCCCCTGGTTCTGGACTCCCCCAACATCGGGAACATGTTTCCTGCCTCTAGCGTGTCCAAGCCCTTAACAATCTTATATGTTTCAATGAGATACCCTTTCATCCTTCTAAACTCCAGAGTGTACAAGCCCAGCTGCTCCATTCTCTCAGCATATGACAGTCCCGCCATCCCGGGAATTAACCTTGTAAACCTACGCTGCACTCCCTCAATAGCAAGAATGTCCTTCCTCAAATTAGGGGACCAAAACTGCACACAATACTCTCACTAGGGCTCTGTACAAATGCAGAAGGACCTCTTTGCTCCTATATTCGATTCCTTTTGTTATAAAGGCCAACATGCCATTCGCTTTCTTCACTGCCTGCTGTACCTGCATGCTTACTTTCATAGACTGATGTACAAGGGCCTCCAGATCCCGCTGTACTTCCTCTTTTCCCAACTAGCCGCAATTTATATAGTAAATGAAAGCTCCTTGAGTCTCTTCTGCACTTTTTTCTAACTATCACTTTCTTTCTCTAGTCTGAGAACAGAACGGCACACAATATTTCAATTATGGCCCAAACGATATCTGGTACAGCTGCAATATGACTTCCCAATTATAATGTGTAGGAAGGAACATGTGTAGGAAGTGGTATGAACATTGACACCTCTGACTTCCAGTAACCCTTGCTTTCCCTCTCTCTCCATCCAACCAGTCTTACTGTCTCTGACTACATTTTATTTCTGTTTGCTTTGTTTTTATTTTCTCCCAGCTAACAATGATCTATTCTACATTTTCCGTGATCTCCATTCCCTTTTTCACACCTTACATTTTCTTATCTATGTACCTCCTTCTCCTCTGACAGTCTGAAGTAGGGTCTTGACCAGAAACATCACCCATTCTGTCCCGCTGAGTTACTCCAGCGTTTTGTGTCTATTTTCAATTATTATAATCAATACCCCTACCTATTAAGGCAACCTAAGTCTCCTTCACGACCCTACCCAACTGCATTTTCAGGGAGCTATGAACTTGCACTTCAAATCCTTCTGTACATCATGCTTCTAAGGTCCCAGCCATTTATTGGATATATCCTGACGGAATTAGATGACCTAAAGTACATAACCTCACATACTTGGCTAGATTGAATTTCACCTGCCACTATTCTGCCCAACCTTCCATCTGATCCATGTCCCTCTTTATCCTTGGACATCAATCCTCACTGTCTACAACTCCACCGATCATCATGTCATCAGCAAACTTACTTATCAGACCACAGACATCCCAACACCAAGCCATGTGGTGCATCACGGAATACCGACTTTTAGTCAGGAAAGTCACTCTCCACCATCACTGCCTGTCACCGATCATCAAGCCAATCTTGGATAGTTTGTCATAACACCTTGGATCCTGGGTGCCCCATCTCCCTGATCAGCCCATCATGAGGGACCTTGTCAAAAGTCTTGCTAAAGTCCATATATATCACAAGTACCACCTTATCATTATAAATTGCCTTAGTAACCTCCTCAAAATTTCCAGTCAGATATGTGAGACTGGATTTCCCATGCACAAAACCTTGCTGTGTCCACATTAGAAAGAACTTAAATAGAAGTCATGTGCAACTGGCAAGGAATAAAATGAACCTCCCATAATTCAATATTTGAGACTTGTGAGAACAAAATAAAATTATATACTTTCAGAAAGAATGTCTTAATTTTTCCACAGTCCTTTCCTTTCTCGTTTGTTTTCTCGGAAAACAGGATGTCTTTAGCCGGAATCCGTGCATATGCAATTCTCTTGTTACTGCTGAGCATCCAAATAAACACGTCCGGAATTGTATGCTGTGGCTGAAAATATTTTTAAAAAGATGTTAAAAAGATATTTAAAAACCTGGCCCCATTTTTAAATGTTCCTGCTGTGATTTTTTCAGTATCTATGGTGCAGCAAATACATATTAATACAAGTTTGTGTTTTGTATTTCGATCTATTTATAGCTCAAAATTTTCCTTCTCGTTGGGTATTTTTGGACTGCATACCCACTGAATCAGAGAGAAGAGTGGAACGTGTTGCTATGGATACCTCAATGGCCCCCAGCATTGACGTTGACACAAATTACAAGGACTGAAGTCCCAATTCAAACCAGCAGGGTTCCTTATTATTAATGGAAGTCAGCGTAGCTTAAAGCTATACCTGATGATTTTAGTGCAAATCCCTGGTCTCTCAGTACAAAGATAGCATCTTCAAGCTGCATTGCTCAGAATAATGATTGTCTCGGCCATTGTGTGTTCTCACCCCTGTGATAAAAATGCCAAAGAATTGAAGAGATGTAATTGTACTGCAGCCAAGTTTTGATTTGTTATGTTGTCATCAGTGACCATGATTATGTGTTAGACTGCAATAGTCTAGGAGTGTTTGATTTATCAAACTTAGATCCTTTATGTGTAAAACTAACATTATATGTATAGCTGTCAGACTTTGGGAGAAAATAAACTATTTTCTTGAGTAAATACTAATAGAGGAAAAAAAATACAGAACTACAGGGAGAGAGTGTGTAAAGGGGCTGTCCCACTGCGGGGACCTAATTTGCGAGTTTAGAAGAGTTTGCCCTCGACTCATACTCGCAGCATGGTCGACATGAGGTCCTAGGAGGTCTTTGTAACTCTCCGTCATGCTCGAGAGCAGTCCCCTCGTACTCGAGGCCTCAGTTTGGTCGAGGCTTTTTTTTTAGCATGCTGAAAATTGTCCACAAGTAAAAAAAGGTTTCCATGGAAAAAATCTATATTTTTTTTACTCGTAGATTTAGTCGAAGTAGGTCAGCACATTATTCGTAGGTAATCGAAGGCAATCGAAGGTAATCGAGGATAGTCGAAGATAATCGAAGGTAGTCGTAGATAATGTTAGTATAGTTGAAGGTAGTCGAAGGTGGTCGTCTTCACTCTCCACTATTCGGTGTCCAATTTTTCCGAAGCTAGTCGAAGCTAGTCTTCAACATAGTCGAAGGAGGTCGAAGGAGATCGAAGGAGGTCTTCTACATAGTCGAAGGAGGTCTTCAACATATTCGTAGAAGGTCCTCTACATAGTCGAGGAAGGTCGAAGGAGGTTTTCTACTTTGGCGATATAACATGACCATGACACTTTTTCATACTCTCCTAAACTCTTCGACACTCGCAAATTAGGTCCCCACAGTGGGACAGGCCCTTAAGGGGCTAATTGGATAAATCCATCAAAGAGCTAGCACACCAAAAGGGGACAAAATGGCCTGCTTTTGCATTGCACCAATCAACCAATCTGGCTTTGGTTAATAACCAATGATTGAGGTATCACGCAAATGTATGTTTTCTCTGATGTTATCTGTGGGCAAGAAGGGGTTATTGGTAGTAAAGAAGGTGTATATGTGGTAAAGAAGGTGTATAGGTGATTAAAAAAAAGGTGTAAAGTATGCTTGTCTTCATTGTTCAGGGCGTTGAGTACAAAAGTTAGGAAGACATGTTGCAGCTTTATAGAACTTTGATTAGGTTACTTCTGGAAATATATGTGAATTTTTGATCACCCCATTACGGGAATGATTACAGGCTTTGGAGGGGGTGCAGAAGAGGTTTACCATGATGCTGCCTGGATTAGGTTTAGGCTAAAAGAAGAGACTGGGATATATTGGATTGGGGGTTTTCGGAAGCATCGGAGGCTGAGTGGAGACCTGATGGAAATTTATAAAATGATAAGAGGCTTAGATAGGGTAGACAGTCAGAACCTTTTTTCCCAGGGTGGAAATGTCAAATACTAGACCAGGGGTCGGCAACCTTGTTCTGCATAGGGGCCAGGACGCATGTCTGTGAGCGGATGGCGGGTACATCTATCACGTGTACACATGGATCCCGCCTCCATCCCGTCCCGGATGGCAGGCATCAAATCACGTGTTCACAGCAGGTAGACAAAAATGCTGGAGAAACTCAGCGGGTGAGGCAGCCTCATGCAATCCTTGCATGTCTCACCCGCTGAGTTTCTCCAGCATTTTTGTCTACCTTCGATTTCTCCAGCATCTGCAGTTCTTTCGTAAACGTGCTCACAGAAGGTGTGCGGCCGTGCCGGCGGCTTTGCGCAGGATGCGGTACAGCCAGAGCTCAGCGCTTGGCTGCGCTTGACGCTCGGCCACGCTCGGCGCTTGGCGCTCGGTGGGCCGGATGATTACGAGGGAAAAAATCCGCCTGCGGGCCGGATGATTTTGGGTTATGGACCGCATTCGGCCCGGGGGCCATAGGTTGCCGACCCCTGTACTATAGGCATAGATACAGGGAAAAGGAAAACGTTTCACATGTTAAGATAGGGAAAGAGGGAAAAGGCTTCATAGATACATACATAGATACATAGAAAATAGGTGCAGGAGTAGGCCATTCGGCCCTTCGAGCCTGCACCGCCATTCAATATGATCATGGCTGATCATCCAACTCAGTATCCCGTACCTGCCTTCTCTCCATACCCCCTGATCCCCTTAGCCACAAGGGCCACATCTAACTCCCTCTTAAATATAGCCAATGAACTGGCCTCAACTACCCTCTGTGGCAGAGAGTTCCAGAGATTCACCACTCTCTGTGTGAAAAAGTTTTTCCTCATCTCGGTCTTAAAGGATTTCCCCCTTATCCTTAAGCTGTGACCCCTTGTCCTGGACTTCCCCAACATCGGGAACAATCTTCCTGCATCTAGCCTGTCCAACCCCATAAGAATTTTGTACGTTTCTATAAGATCCCCTCTCAATCTCCTAAATTCTAGCGAGTATAAGCCAAGTCTATCCAGTCTTTCTTCATATGAAAGTCCTGACATCCCAGGAATCAGTCTGGTGAACCTTCTCTGCACTCCCTCTATGGCTATAATGTCCTTCCTCAGATTTGGAGACCAAAACTGTACGCAATACTCCAGGTGTGGTCTCACCAAGATCCTGTACAACTGCAGTAGAACCTCCCTGCTCCTATACTCAAATCCTCTTGCTATGAAAGCCAACATACCATTCGCTTTCTTCACTGCCTGTTGCACCTGCATGCCTACTTCACAAGTTAAGACTTGTTTCTCCATGAGTCCAAAGGTCACAAACAAAAGACATATGAAGAACCCTGAAGGAAAATCAAAAACCTATGTCTCTCACAGCTGGTCTTTGATTTTCCATTATATTTTGTTTTTTATTGATAATGAATTGCATGATCTGATGCTTTGATATCCGGTTCCTGAGCAAGAAAATATTTTTCTATTCTTCACTATACCTCATCCACAAGGAATCGCAGTCTTTGTATGCAGCTCTGGATTACACGTAGCTGTTCATTCACAGACAATTTCTTCTTTCCCTGAACAATATCCTTGGCTTCATGGGACATTAACTCCTAGAATACAGATGAAGAATTAGGTGATAACAACAAAAATACAATCACATTTTTAATTTTGCTTTTTCATTTTCTATCCAGAGATTATATTGAAAGACAAGCCGGCACGGAAGTGCAGCTACAAGAGCTTCAACATACAACTCCAGTGACCAGATTCAATCCTGACCTCAGGTGCTGCCTATGTGGAGCTTGCATATTCTCCCTGTGATCCTCCATGTGCTCCGGTTTCCTCCCACATCCCAAAGAAGTATGAGGTGGTAGGTTATATTGACCACTGCAAATTGCCTCTAGGATGTGGGGGAGTGGTAGAGTGTGGGGAGAGTTGATGGGAGTGAGGGGAGAACAAAATGGGTTCAGTGTAAATGTGTATTTGATGGTTAGCACTCTCAATGGGCCAAAGGGCTTCTTTCCATGTCATTTGACTCAAAGACAAAGTTGTGCACAGCTGAACTCATACCAACAATCTAGCGAGAGGAACATAAATTTAATTTTTCAATCTTCCATAGCTCAGCAATACGGACCAGACTTCACCCAAAGAAGTCTGGGACTGAGTGAGTCTGGCCTCCAGTCTTGATTGATGGGCTAAAAGTCTCCTCTTTCCTCTGGCTGTAACATTTCTGGAACAACCAAGTTCCAGCAGTCTACTCTAAATTCCTCATAAACATTGTCCCCTGGTGGAAAAAGTCCATGATTTGCCACAAGATGTCACTGATCCTCAAAAACCAAGAGCAGGGGCAAGTCGATGGGCTTGGTGGCCGGTGGACCATGTAAAGGTGTTTGAAGCTTCATCTGATTACCAAAGACATTGAGTGACGACCATGAAGTCCATTCCTACTGCTCATTTTCCAAGCTTGTCATGGGTGAGAGGGGGCGGATTGGAAGCAGAGTTGGAAAGTGCAGCGAATCAGTCTGAAGAAGGGTTTCGGCCCGAAACGTTACCTATTTCCTTCGCTCCATAGATGCTGCTGCACCCGCTGAGTTTCTCCAGCATTTTTGTGTACCAGCGAATCAGATTGTTGTCCCTTTCCTTCACATGGAACATGCATAGACTCGTTCACATGGCAATCTGTTCACCCTGCCCCCACAACTGTTACTGCCTAAACATTCACTTGCCTCAATGATAGTCCACGCTGCTGATATGCACCAGCTACCTAATAACAACTCGCCAAGTAGTTAGTAGCAAGCCTTTATCAATTACACCTGGCACAAAATGTAACTTTCCCTGGAGTAAAATTGAAATCGAAGACCATGATCGAAGCCTTGATTGTTAAATGCCAAAGAATGTGGATGGATACAGAAAAAAAACATTTGAAGAATGTCACAGTTTACATTGAACTGTAGTTTTATGTTCTACGATATCTGGAGGTATAGTTATTTTTTATACTTGCACAGTGAGTGAGAGATGATGTTGTCATACTGATAACATTTGGAAAGCCTTCATATTTATTTTGATGTCTTATTTAACCATATAACCATATAACAATTACAGCACGGAAACAGGCCATCTCGACCCTTCTAGTCCGTGCCGAACACGTATTCTCCCCTAGTCCCATATACCTGCGCTCAGACCATAACCCTCCATTCCTTTCCCGTCCATATAACTATCCAAATTATTTTTAAATGATGAAAACGAACCTGCCTCCACCACCTTCACTGGAAGCTCATTCCACACAGCCACCACTCTTTGAGTAAAGAAGTTCCCCCTCATGTTACCCCTAAACTTCTGTCCCCTAATTCTCAAGTCATGTCCCCTTGTTTGAATCTTCCCTACTCTCAGTGGGAAAAGCTTATCCACGTCAACTCTGTCTATCCCTCTCATCATTTTAAAGACCTCTATCAAGTCCCCCCTTAACCTTCTGCGCTCCAAAGAATAAAGCCCTAACTTGTTCAACCTTTCTCTGTAACTTAGTTGCTGAAACCCAGGCAACATTCTAGTAAATCTCCTCTGTACTCTCTCTATTTTGTTGACATCCTTCCTATAATTAGGCGACCAAAATTGTACACCATACTCCAGAATTGGCCTTGCCAATGCCGTGTACAATTTTAACATTACATCCCAACTTCTATACTCAATGCTCTGATTTATAAAAGCCAGCACACCAAAAGCTTTCTTTACCACCCTATCTACATGAGATTCCACTCTCAGGGAACTGTGCACAGTTATTCCTAGATCCCTCTGTTCACCTGCATTCTTCAATTCCCTATCTGTGGTAGGTATTTGCACTTCTTATTGAGAATTTAAATTTAAAACTGGTTTGATTGGTGGATATCTTCAGGTCTACTTAACTTTCACTAAGAATTTACATCCACCAGGAAATTACTGTATGCAACGTGATCATTTGAACAATTGGTGTATGTGTATAAAATTCCTTAATCCATTATTAAATACTTTAACTTAAGTACATCAACAGATCAAAGAAATTTGCAAGCTTTGTTACTTCTACTTATGATGAGATACAACACTAAAATCATTGAGAAAGTTACTCCATGTACATAGCTGCAGTCGTCTCTAGATAATAGTTAAAATGGGCATCATATTATGAAGTTGTGTCTTGAAATATTGAACATAACACAAAGTGCTGAAGTTACACAGCGAGTCAGGCAGCACCTATGGAGGGAATGGATAGGTGGTGTTTGGGTTGGAATTCTTCTCCAGACTGGGGTCCCAGTCGAAAAAGTGTGTTTTGCTCGATTCCAGCAACTGTAGCTTCTTATGACTGCCTTGAAATATTGGCAGAGGTTTGCCCCCAAACCCCTCCCACCATATCCTCGGGGGGGGGGGGGAGGGGGGGAATGCAATGGAGAGTCCAATAAGAGATCTAAATGTATTTCTCCAGACATCTAGTGACTAGGCAGGAGCAGCCTTGAGGAAATTCCAGCTTTTATGCCAATTGCATTCTTCCAATATCATAAGAATCAGAGTGATACAGTGTGGAAATGGGTCCTTCGGCCCAACTTGCTCACACCGGCCAACATGTCCCAGCTACACTAGTCTCACCTGCCCACGTTTGGTCCATATCCCTCCAAACCTGTCCTGTCCATGTACCATGTACTGGTGTATCTTACCAGTTCCAGCCGGCTCATGGTGACTCGTTTCTTATCTAGCACTGTCTGGTGAAGTCCATCCATCTGTCCAAAGCTGGCAAAATGACTAAGGCACAGGTAAATTAGAAAGAAAAATAGGTGAACATTTGACCATCACAGATGTGAGTTTTTATATTTGACTTTGAATTACAATGTAACAATTTCATCAAGAAGCGTCCATTTGGACAATTACACAGGTATTGAAAAAGTTAGCCATTTAATTCCATTGCTCCATCCTTGATCAATGAACTCAATTTCCTATTTAAATATTTATCAATGCCAGAGGATCAATCCACCCATTCTACTAACTTGTTTGTCTGCCTGAATTTATCTGCAGTCCGCCTCAAGGTTAGCCTCTTGTTCACTGTTTTTGTACCTGTTTACGGGGCACTGCTTTAATGAGTAAGGTGCTGACAAAAACAGCTGGGCATATGATATGAACCGCAGCAGATTCCCTACTGGGTGACATTGACTGATGATCCACTGTGAACAAGGCAAACCGGCTGTCTTCTCAATCACTTGTATTATGGAGACAGAAGGGACTGCAGATGCTGAAATCTTGAGCAAAAAACAAAGTGCTGGAGGAACTCAGCAGGTCAGTCAGCATCTATGGTGGAAATGGACAGACAATGTCTTGTGTTGGGACACGTTTTCAAACTAATGGAGTTATAATGGGGGAAAGCTGGAAAAAAGAGGACGGGGGAAAGCCTGGCAAGTGATAGGTGAATACAGATAGTGGTGGGTGGGGGGGGGGGGTTATAGATGGGTGTAGTGAGGAAAGCTGGCAAATCTGGAAATCAAATAATATCAGGGATATCAGGAATCCATTATACCATGGTTTTATACTTTTATACCTGATACAGTGAATTAAATATACTGTAAATAACAGGTCATGTTGTGGTAGGCATTTTCAGCCCTTTTATCTTCACTATTGATGATTATATTTTGAAGATGAGATGAAAATGCTCAGTTTAACACAAGAAACATAAAAGGGAAGTAAAGAACAAGAATAGAAAGGCTGTGATGTGACTGAGAAATATTTTACCTGCAAGCATAAATGATAACACTGGAATGTTTAACATATCAGGACCATTTTACCTGCATCTGACTATAAATTCATTCAGAACATCTTTCGTCTTCTTCTCCATTCTGGAATCCGAAACCTTCATGCATTCTTTGATCTCTTCCAACCCTTCTTCCTAAGTATAAAGTTGAGGCAATGAGTAAAGTTGCCAAGGCTCCTGCAAACTTTCTGCAATGTTAAGCCCATTATACAAAGTTTTGTTAGGTTCAATCTTGCATGACCAAGTGTGCAACTTGCTTAGGAGATGTATTTAATGGTACAAGTATTGATGCTGTTTTTAACTGATTCTGTACTGGCTGACACTTTCATTCTAGTCCTGTGGGTTCTGAAGTGACCTTTGAGGTCACTGTGAGTCCCATGGACACCACCAGAGATGGAGGGAGATGTGCTTCTTTGCTGGCATATTGTATGGTAATGCATGGACTCAAATCTTTCTCTACTTTGATGGGCATGGGTTATGGAATACCACAAGTTTTGTGAACATCCTTTAATCTTTTCCTCTGGTAATCTCTTCCCATGACAAAAGCAGGGAATACCGAGAAAATCAAGGAAATCCTTGAATCTTATGGGTGTGTGGATGTGCTCATTAACAACAGCAGACTGGAAGTTAAAGGAGGTGCTCTCAATGCCCCTTTTCAACTGGACAAGAAGATAATAATGCCAATAGGATGTTTTGGGAGTCTGTTATCTTTCCAATGGAGCAGACCATGTGTAAATAAATTATCAATATTGAGAACTTTTGCCTGGGAGAGGACACCGGCAATGGCTTTAATCTGTGAAAGGGGAGGAGTGAGCTGGCAGCTCCAATGCAGATAGTTATGAAATAAAACACGAACAAGCCTGTCAGCGATTTTGTCCAGGAAGTTAGAAATATACAATCGAAAAATGTGGTCCTCCCAGCAACTCTTGACAAACACGCATGGTTTCTTGCCATGAAATGGCAAGTAGTAGTAATTCCTGCAGACAAAGGAACAGATTCAGTCAGAATAGTCATCCATGTATCACTGTTATCATGATAATATAACAGCCAAAGGTTTTTAGGGAGGGGAAAGGCCTGGAGGGCTGAAGATAAGACATGGAAGAAATTTAAATTCTAGTTAATGGCTCTTTTTAAATGTTTACAGCTAGAGCAACTTGCATTTAGTCTGTAGGACAGATAGCATTTGTGCAGGAAGAACAGATGAAGTGGAGAGACCTCTTTCACACCAGCTTGGTATTTCACTGTTCTTTGCTTTTATTCCAGGTTTCCAGCACTTGCAATGTTTCTTTTTCAATCGCATCTAATTGGAGATCTCTTCAGGCCTTCAGTCACATTACTCCAATATTGGCAACCATGCCTACAACCCACACTCTGGAATCCCTTCCTTAAACCACCCTACCCTCTTCCTCTCAAAACACTCTCTTCGACCAAATGTTTGATTTTAATACTTCCTGCGTCCAGTGTCAAGCCTTACATAATAACACTTATATGAAGCATGTTAGGATCCTTTTAAAGGCCTTTTATAAATGTTGTTAGTCTGGAAAAAAAATCCAAAGGCACAACACAGTGGTATTGACAGTGAGATGGATACCAAGTAATGGATGGTTACCAAGTAACGAATCAATTTCAAGCTCCTTCTTTATGTATACAAAGCCCTTAACGGGCTTGCCCCCACCTACATTAAAAATCTGCTAACCCACCATACCACCTCCAGGTCCCTCAGTTCGGCCGACTTGGGGTTACTGACCATCCCACGGTCTAGGCATAAGCTCAGGGGCGACCGCGCTTTTGTGGTTGCAGCACCTAGACAATGGAACAGCATCCCTCTTCCCATCAGAACTGCCCCCTCCATCGACTCTTTTAAGTCTAGACTTAAAACTTATTTCTTCTCACAAGCCTTTCTTGAGGTTCTCTGAGGGAGGACTGTATGGATGTATTGATGTATGTAATGTTGTTCTATGTACCACTGTTTTTAGCACGTTAGTACCTGCACTAATGTAAAGCACTTTGGTCAACGAGAGTTGTTTTTAAATGTGCTATAGAAATAAAATTGACTTGACTTGATGAGGAGGAACAACTAAGTTAAAGGGATGAGATTTAAGAAAGAATAGAGTGCACTGGAAGGGAATATCAGAACACGAGTGCTTGGTCATGAAGGGATAGGTGTGAGGAGGAAACAGTGGAGTATACAGGGATGAAGTCAGTTCCAGAGAATGTGAGGGTGCAGACAGAGGCAATTGATGAAGAGAGTTCACCACAGGATGTGTAATTTAATTCTGGGCACTGGATGATCAATAGGCAATGTTAATCAGCAAATTTAAGGTGATGGGTAAATTGGATGAGGTAATATTGGATACAATGAGCAGAGTTGTGAATGAACTGAACATCAAAAAATGTGGAAGACTTATCAAAAGTATTTGAGTCTGTTTCTCCAGATCCATTATGCAAACCATGATATTACAGTATGGACAACATTGGTGGACTTTCAAGGAGGTATTTTGTGATTATAGTGGTTTCTGATATCATTCTGAATTCTTTGGAGAAGAGACTTCCCAAATTCTTTCCCCTGAATCATCATAGGAATCGTCTCCCTGGCTGTTCATCTTCTGCCAGGAATTTCAGATAGTTCTGATAGTTTGCAACATGGCTCCATGGATCACCCTGTCTTTCTCTGTTCATCATTGTCATATTTTCAGACAAAGGAGGTCGATGTTCCGTGTTAGAAGGAATTCTCTGGAGCCATTAATAGACAAGCCATGGTTAGCAAACTCACTGGGTGAGCAGTGTTGTAACTAACAGCCTTTAACTGAGAAGGAGAACGCAGGATGGAATGTTCTCCCTTGTCCATCTGGCTCCATCTAGTGTCAGCAAAAAGAAATTTGAATACAATGCCAGCAAAATAGGACTGCCATGAGCAGAGCTTTCAATTTGGGGTGGGCGATTGCAACCTTCACGTGGTCCGCCCTGTTTCGATGAATGCAATCAATCAAATAGGATCAAATAGAACAAGTTGTCCTACGACTTTAGGCTGTGCACGCCATACGCAAGAATAAGAAGCTTTCAATTTTGAAGCTGAGAGACTAATTATATTAACTTAATTGGTTCCCAAGTTGGCAGAACAATCTTCACACTGTTGTACCACAATGATCTATTTAGATAGTAGCCCCAAATGCCTATTATATAAAGCACTGGAAAGATGCAACCTATGTAGTGGTGCAATTAATGTATCATCAATCAGACATTCACCACAAAAGTCAGCAATTACGTCATTTGAATTAGAATTAAATACGTCCCAAGTAACATTTTTTTTAGTGTTAGTACAGTAGAATATTTACAGTTACCTATTGCCCTCGGTTAGCAGCGGCTTCACAGGTTTGGTAGCTGGATTGTCAGACTCAAGGGTTTGATCTGACCCAGTGGCTTGCAGCAAAGATGTTGCTTCTTCCTCATGTGTATCTGATGCTCGCTTTTTGCTTGGTGCAATTGGAATAGCTCTCGCCATAACATTTCCGTAATTCCCTGTCGGACAATAAGCAACATTTAACTTCCTGTTCTCCTTCTGGCTCACTGTTCACTATAGTTTCACATATTTATTTGACCTAAATCTTTCTCCATTTGTTCTTTAGCTTGTTTCTTCAAAGATCTTTCTTATGTCTTACTCTTGGGATCTTGGGATGCAGGCTATCCAAGTGGAATATGAAGTTTTGTTCTTCCATGTAGCGTGTGGCCTCACTCTTGCAAAGAAAGAGGCCAAGAATAGAAGGGTTGATATGGAAATGAGAAGAGAAGTTAAAAGGGTTAGCAACCGGGAGTTGCAGCAGGTTTTGGAGGACTAAGCACAAGCATTTGATGAAATGATCGCCTACTCTATGCTCGATTTTGCTGATGTAAAGGAGGATACATCAAGAGTACCAAATGCAATGGACAAGGTTGGAAAAGGTGCACATGAATCTCTATCTCACTTGAAAGAGCTGCTGGGGTCTCAGGATGGAAGTGAGAGAGGAGGCATAGGGACAGGTGTTACATCTCTTGTGGTTGCAAGTGGGAAGGGACGAACGAACCAAAGAGTTCTGCTGAGGGAGATCCTTTTTGGAAAAGGGTGAAAAATGTGACTGGTGGTGGGATCATGTTGAAGGTGGCAGATATGAAATAAAATGATGTGTTGGATGTGGAAACTAGTGGGGAGAAAGACGAGGACCAGGGAAATGCTATCATTATTCTGTTTGGGGGGAGAGAGAGGGCAACAAGAGCATAACTGCAGGGTACTGAGGAGCCACATGTGAGGGATCCACCACAATATCAGGAACGATACTACGTTTACTGAAGAAAGAGGGCATCTTGGACATTCTCAAGTAGAATGCCTCATCTTGGGTGTAGATACTTTGGAGACGGAAAATTGGCGAGTAAGGGACGGCACCTCCTCTGTACTCCTCCATTGTCAGAGTGAGACCACACACAAATTGGAGGAACAACACCTCATATTATACTGGGTAGACAAAAGCGCTGGAGAAACTCAGCGGGTGCGGCAGCATCTATGGAGCGAAGGAAATAGGCAACGTTTTGGGCCGAAACCCTTCTTCAGACTGATGTAGGGTGGTCTGTCTGAAGAAGGGTTTCAGCCTGAAACGTTGCCTATTTCCTTCGCTCTATAGATGCTGCCTCACCTGCTGAGTTTCTCCAGCACTTTTGTCTGCCTTTGATTTTCCAGCATCTGCAGTTCCTTCTTAATCATATTATACTGGGGTAGCTTGCACCCCAATGGCATGAAAATTAAATTCTCCAATTTCAAGTAATACGCTCCCTATCTGCCCTCCCTTTTCCCACTGCACCACCCTGTCACACACATTTTCCCACCATCCTCCAATACCCTAGTCACCCTGTTCTATTTTCCTCCTCCAAACACTCATCTCCCATCTCCCATCCCAGAGTCCAATATTTCCTTTTTATTCTCCCTGTTTTCTCACTCCAACACATCCCTGTCGCCCACCCCTTCCATCTGCATCCCTGCATCCCTCCATCTAGCTTTACATTTTACTACTCCTCTTCTTTCCTTGCCTGACATCCTGTTGTCTTCTTTCTGCCTCTAGCCTTTGTCACACTCCGCCCATCAGGCAATCACCCCCCCCCCCCACCTGTCTTCACCTACCAATTGCCAGACTTTGCCTCACCCCTCCCATCCCTCTCTCTCTTCTCTAGATTTATTTCTACTACATCACGGTGGCGCGGCAGTATAGTTGCTGCCTTACAGCGCTTTCAGCACCAGAGACCTGGGTTCGATCCAGATTATCGGTGCTGTCTGTACGGAGTTTGTACATTCTCCACATGACCGCATGGGTTTTCTCCGAAATCTTCGGCTTCTTCCCACACTCCCAAAATACACAGGGTTGTAGGCTAATTGGCTTGATATATGTAAATGTAAATTGTCCCTAGTGTGTGCCGTTAATTACCCAACCCACAATTTTTCAGGCAGCAAAATGTACAGATGGATAATGGTAGGTGAGGGGACAATATATTGGAATTCATTAGCCAATATTGGTCTTGAAAGCCCATCCAATTGTACCAACAATAGACAATAGGTGCAGGAGTAGGCCATTCGGCCCTTCGAGCCGTGGGAGCCTCACCTGCTTTAAAGGGATCGCGCCTTGTTGCCTGTCAATTTCACGTGGGTCTTAGTGGGAGGGGCTGCAAGGTTCTCCAAGGCTACGGAGGGATTTTGCAAATTGTATTGCAGTGGAAGTCAGTGAGGCACAGGAGAGTGCAGGGGAGAGTGCAATGGGAGAGATATTGCAGATCAATTTATTACAATATGGTTCAATGGTTCTTTATTGTCACGTATGCACAGCACAGTGAAATTCTTTTGCACAACCCACAAATGTACAGTCGCCATATATTGGTGCCGTTTACAAAGAAAAACTAATATTCGGGTGTAAACATTTCTTCTTGTCACACACTTAATGATTGCACATTGTTCACTTAGTGCCTGGTGATGTGTCTGAACATATTAATCTGGCGAGATGGTCAGTGTGAACATATGAAATGACCTGCGAATCCTTACCTAAGGATATCTCAAAACTGATTGGCTTATCACCAAGTTTCCTGTCAATCATTGTTGCCTCAAAGAAGGTGCCAAACAGAAGAAAGCCCCGAAGACTTTCTTCATCGTTCTGAAGAAAGACACAGCAAGTAATACACAGAACATAAATTATTGATAACATTTCAGATGAAAAATCTTTACGTCTTTGAGATTTTTTAAAAGGCAACATCCAAGAGAAAATTGAAATTAATTTTCAAATTCATTCAACACTCAAATGACATCTTATTCAACTTTGGGGTTTTTCCCCAAAATTATTTTATCTGGAATAAAACCAACTTTGTGATCCCAGATGTTGTGACATTTAGGTGTTGGAATGCATTTAATTTGATTTTTGAGATGTAATGTGACCACATATTCAGGTAATGTTGAGGCCTAAGACTAATCTGTAAAGTTGTTGATCCATCTGCTAAATTAATAGTATTTTCTAGTGTCCTGGGCAGGCTCATGTGGGTGCTGAATAGTCTTAGGCCCATCATAAGCACCAAGAATATGTTTGTGATGGGCCTATGACCTATTGAAGGATCCCTCTATAAAATTTGTAACTATGACCAGAACAGACACTGCAATGGTCATCAAGGGGATTCTTCAGTAACCAAATAAAAGTAAATATGTTTTACTAAAAATTTCCAGGAGGACCCTTGAATGGTTTCTAAAAAAATCTCCATCCATCCCCCCCATCCCACAACCCATCACCTCACGCTTAGATTCAATTAGCTCCATTAGAATGGGAAAGTGTTCATTGAATCTTCCATAAAGTTGTTTTATGTTTCAATAGACTATACACAATAGACAATAGGTGCAGGAGTAGACCATTCGGCCCTTCGAGCCAGCACCGCCATTCAATTTGATCATGGCTGATCATCCACAATCAGTACCCCGTTCCTGCCTTCTCCCCATATCCCCTGACTCCGCTATCTTTAAGAGCCCGATCAAGCTCTCTCTTGAAAGTATCCAGAGAGCCGGCCTCCACTGCCCTCCACCGCCCTCTGAGGCAGAGAATTCCACAGGCTCACAACTCTCTGTGTGAAAATGTGTTTCCTCATCTCCGTTCTAAATGCATTACCCCTTATTCTTAAACTGTGGCCCCTGGTTCTGGACACCCCCAACATCGGGAACACGTTTCCTGCCTCTAGCGTGTCCAAACCCTTAATAATCTTTTATGTTTCAATAAGATCCCCTCTCGTCCTAAATTCCAGTGTATAAGCACAGCCGCTCCATTTTCTCAACATATGACTGTCCCACCATCCCGGGAATGAACATTGTGAACCTATGCTGCACTCCCTCAATAGCAAGAACGTCCTTCCTCAAATTAGGGGACCAAAACTGCACACAATACTCCAGGTGCGGTCTCACTAGGGCCCTGTACAACTGCTGAAGGACCTCTTTGCTCCTATACTCAACTCCTCTTGTTATGAAGGCCAACACGCTATTCGTTTTCTTCACTGCCTGCTGTACCTGCATGCTTACTGTCATTGGCTGATGTACAAGGACCCCCAGATCCCATTGTACTTCCTCTTTTTCCAACTTGACACCATTTAGATAATAATCTGCCTTCCTGTTTTTGCTACCAAAGTGGATAACCTCACATTTAAGCACATTAAACTGCATCTGCCATGCATCTGCCCACTCACCCAACCTGTCCAAGTCACCCTGCCACCCAGCTTTGTGTCATCTGCAAATTTGCTAATGTTACTTTGAATACCTTCATCTAAATCATTGATGTATATTGTAAATAGTCCAGTACCAGCACCGAGCAAAAGAGATGGCTAAAAAAGAGATGCTAAAAAAAAAATTAACATTTAATTTCCAATTTGGACAAAGTTAGTGAAAATTAATGTTGCTTGTGGAGTTAATTCTATGTTTTCTAATAATGAGAAATACTTCAAATCTCAATGATTAAGTTGACATGCAATGGATCTTTGATACTTTCAAATATATTTCATATCAGACCACCGTTACAATTGAGCTGCATAAGATCTTGATACTGAAATTGAGAAAGAAACTAATTCACAAAGGATAGCATCTGAAATTAACCTTCCTACTTTCTTCCCCAAAATTCTGTCTGAAATTGTAATCAACTTTGAGAATAGTTAATGGTAATAAATTTTAAGGAATAAGCAGAAAACCAAAGCACCCCTCCTCAGTTGGATACACCCTTTTCCGAGGATTAACATGAAAGAAATATTGATTGCAATACAAACCCATGTGCAAGGTTCTACTGATTCCACTTCAACTTCAGTTGAATTTGTCTTTTCAGAACTGGATAAGTTGGAATCTTGCATTGCTGACTTGTGATCTTTTCCCAATTTCAATTCTTTGGGTGCAATCTTCAAATCCTTTGTCGGCTTTGAAAATGTGGTATCGATAATGCTGGCTGACAGAATCTCCACCGCAATTTCAATCAGGAGACGGCCCCTGAATGACACACCTTCTCTAAAGCCCTCATTGAGCTCCTGATTGTCATCCATAAGTGTGTAGTTGCGGGTGGAGCCATACAGATTGATCCATGCTGGCCCAAACGTGGGCAAAAATCCTTAAAGGTTTTGAAATATTAACGTATTACTTAGTGTTCTTGTTCTCTGTATTCCACAACCAGCCCCAATGGGTTTCTCCATCTAAACTCCACTCCGTTACATTTTTCACTAATTAATATAAAGTATGGGGAGGTTCAATATCCAGACAGTTGTCTGGATCTCATTGTAATTCCTTGGTCAACTTCAGGGAATCTCACAAGTAATCGATTAATGTTCATTATATTTTTAATCATTCGTTGGAATGAAAGGCTTGCTTAAATCTATTTTATTAGTTCCACTTAATCCCAATGTCCTTCCTCAACTCACAGAAAAAAAAACATTTTCTAACCCATGCCATTACTTATATTTCTTAGGATGTAGGAGTTGACCATTGAGTCAATTGTGCCCAATCCCATCAGTTCCATCCGCTCACTTAATTCCCTGTACCTAGTCTTTCACTATACCCATAAACACCCTCCAATTTTCTTGCCATCCAACTACATTTAGACTTACTGTAACACTTTTATTCTATCAGCACATCTTTGAGATGTGGGAAGAAACCAGGGCACTAGGCAGAAACTCAATCATTAACAAACAAATTTCATCAAAGCAGGGGTCAGGATCAAACCCAGGCCACTGGAACTGTGCAGTAACTGCTATGGATCAGGATCATACACCCAAGATCAGTCCTTGCTTTTCCTGCACATTCCCTCCCCCCAGCATAATAAAACCTTCCAATGATGTGAAAACCAGAAACAGTAAATGGGATCCCCAGTAAAGCTTTATATCATGATATCGGGGTCACTTTCTGGAGCCATACATTTGACACTGAACTTCTCACACCTGAAGAACAGATCTGAAATTCTCCAAACTTTTGAGAAAATTCTACTTATCAAATTAAATTGTCAATGAATTGCAATATACTTAAATGTGAAATGATAACAAAAAGTAAGGTCATGAGATAAAGAGGCAAGTAGATTATAGAGAAAAAGTCTACAAATTGCTGGAAGTTGCAATAAAAATCAAAGTGACACCAGCAGAAGTAGAAAAAGGGCATTGAAAACTGACACATTTTCTTGGAAGGGGTCAATTTTTCTGCTGAGAAATGCACATTATTTAGTTTACCTTTATCTCCATCCTGTTCATTTGATATTTTCTGCAAGTCAATATAATGAGTTCCAATGACAACGTCATTGACATTTCCTTCGTCCCACACCTGAATTTTGACTCGACGGCAGAGCGGGGGAAACATTTCCTTGAAAATTATTTGTTCATTCCATACGGGGTCCGCACAGTTTTTCTGCACAGATGTTCGACCCTGTAGACCAGAAGGGAACAGTAGTATCTCCGTCATTGGGAAGGTGGTGAAGAAACATTCAAAGAGCAACTCACAGCTCAAGGGTCCTCAAAGATTTGTTAATCAGCCGGATTCAGATGCCTGGGTGTGAACTGTACTGCAATCACATTGAGATGATTGCATGAATTCCCTCCGAGACACTCTCCAACACCTTGTCAGATCATATTTTTCAAGTGTATTGAGGAAGTACAGGGAGAAATACATTAAGTGCTTTACAGTAAAGGGCAATTGATCTTTGGGTCATTTCAACAAAAATAAAGGTTTGGTGAACTGGAGCACGAGAATTTTTATCATTGGTCCTCAATGGTAGATGCCAAATTTTGCACTTAAAAAAAAATATTACCCTGGAGAATGTTTTGTGTTAGAAATATTCAGTAGGTTAAGCAGCATTATTGGAGAGAGGAATAGAGCTAGTGGTTCAGATTGACCTTTCAGCAAGACTGCTGTCCTGTGTCCTGCTCTCACCTTTGTGTGGCACAGACGGTCTGCCAGGGTTCAAGTTGGCAGCTCACCAGCACCTTCTCAGTGGCAATTACGAACAGGAAATAAATCCTGGAATTGATGGTCTCCCTATTTACGCTTCTAAACTATAATGTCCTCACTATGTAGGCATTTTATTCAACTAAAAGTTGGCTCTGCATGACACCACCACAGCCCATAGTACATAATTATGAAGAAATGCCATGCTTGTATCAATCAGTGGTTGAATCCAGATCTCAAACCCAGAGGGGCAGAATACATTGCAACCTGCCCATTGGTTGGATGCATTCAGTGCAGCCTAAACACTCCATTTCCAGCAACCAAACAGGGCTAAAATGCTACAACATGAAAGTCATCCTACTTTGTTGTCTCACCAACAACAGTTCTGTTCAGGACTAAGTAATAAACTAATGAAGAATCTGTCTCCAATAAAGTGTTTAAAGTCTTTAATAAGGCAAAGGCAAAGTTCCGGAAAGACACAATGAAGTTGACAAGAAATAGGTAAATAATTTTAAAGGAAATACCCTTTGACCAAAAAAGGTGATTGTGACATAAGGGTCCACGAAATCCTTGTTGTCTCCCATGAATGCTTTTGTTACATTTGCCACAAGGCTTGAGTTCATCTTTGGAAGTCCCTGGGCTTTGTAAATTTTGACAAAAAAGCGTGCCCATGGCCTCTCTGTTGGAAACCCCACCGGATTGAGAAGGTTCCTATTACAGATACAAAATTACACTGCAAATGTAAATGCTGCACCTTTTTACAACAAAATTCAAATAAAAACTGTTAAAAAACAATGGTTGTTTGGAACAGTGACCATTCAATTCTGCGGAGCAAGGGTAAATTCTATCTCTGACATGGCAATGGATCTTCGAAGCCACTCAACCAGCATTTAGTAGAGTATTTAGTTCTTCTTTTCCTGGTGGAAGTTTGCCAGTTTGTTGAAAATCAATGAAAATTACCAAGCAGGGCCAGTTAAAATCCAACTATCCCTGACCAACTGAGCTCCTTGCCTCACCTTTTGGTGTTTAATCCCTCACCCAATGTCAGCAGGTAATCTGGGCACAAGTACCAGTGAAGAGGGTGGGGGGGGGGGGGGGGGGGGGTCAGGACCGATCAGTCTCAATGATGGGAGGTGGTGGGGAAGAGAGCAGACAGGAGAAATTTAATGAAGCATAATTTAAAGGGTATGTTTTTCACACTCCAAAGACATATGTAGGTTAATTTGGTTTTGGTAAAACTGGTAAATTGTTCCTAGTGTGTAGGATAGTGCTAGTGTACAGGGATCACTGGTCGGCGCGGACTCAGTAGACTGAAGAGCCTGTTTCTGCGTTGTCTGTCTAAACTAAACTAAATCTGCAGTTGTTTGGATTCGACATCCTGCCTCTTTTCTTCACCTATCAGACTTTAGTTAGTTTAAGCACTCCAGACTTCCAACCTATCACAACTTTAATTCGGTACTGCCCTTCTCATTACCATTGCCTCAATACTGATAGCCTTTGCATTCTCAACACATTCATTTTGCTTCTTGCTCCACAGATGCTGCCTCATTGTGGCCATTCCCAACATTTTCTCTTATTACAATGGAATATGTTTTGTTCAGTTTGCTCAGCAGGGAAAACAAGAGTATCGCCATACTTTTCAATTTCTTCCTCGGCTGCCTGACTGGTTTTCTGAAGCATTTGGATTCCGTCGCCTTTCCCAGTCACAGAAATGTCACATTTGAGGTAACCTTTCACTCCTGTCTTAATATCACTGGGATTAATAAGAGGTGCCCACTTTTTGCTGAAAAGATGACCTGCAGAATAACAAGAGAAAATGTTGAACCAGAAAGATCACTCAAATGCAATTTTTAAATCGTAGATAACTACTCAAGGGCACTTGCATTTATATAGCATTGTACTTGCTTTTACAATCTCAAGATCCCCTAAGTGCTTTACAATGTTGCAAGGTGACCTGTCAAGTTGTGACAGCGAGTTCCCACAATGTAAACATCGCCAATTTGCTGGGAGATATTATTGAGATTATTATTAAATTATTAAAGATTATTTCCATGTTTTCCTTCAAAATGGTAGACACAGCAGAAGCGTTGAATCCAAAGGATTACAACTCTAAGCGAGCAGTTCCTCAGCATAGTCTAGTAGAGGCTGCCTGAACACTTCCAGTGGAAACTGCTACTTTCTGATTCAAACAAAAGTGTTGGCCAACTGAGCCACAGCTGGCTCCAGGTCTGAATGATGTGAGTCCAAATCAGAGTCTGTCGGAATTGGTCTGCTTTCACATTGCTGTTCAGGCACGGTGCCACAACATGGCGACCCTGATTTAATGCTGACTTCAAATGCTGATTGTGTATAGTTAGCATGCTCTGACTGTGACTGCATGGCATTCCCTCAGGGGCTTCGGTTTCCGTTCACGTCCCAAAGATATGTTGATAGATTAATTAGCCGTTAAAAATTACCCTAGTGTAGGTGGGTGGCAGAGAATCAGGAGTTAGTTAATGGGGGCATGTGAGAAAGAACAGATTACAGCAAAATAACGGGGTTGAGAGGAATGTTCTGAGAGCCATCATTGACTTAATGGGCCAAACAGCCTTTCACTTTATAAGGAATGAAAGGGCATTTAGAAAAACTGTTCTTAATAAGTTTTGTACAGGAAAAAATTTAAAGGGCTATGGCAAATGATGAGGAATTGGTCATCAGTGTTATTGAAGTGGCTCTTGTAAGATTTATAATTAGGAATTGAAATTTAGGTAGGTTCACAGCAACAGAGGGTCAGGATAATGTGTTTTAAATTAGAGGTCACATCCCAAGAATTAATCAGTTCTGGGTCCCCCAGCGAGACTGGTAAAAAACGTTGCATTTTCTCAATTTAAGTGGGACAATATCCTTCAAAATGCAATCTTTTCAATTTTACAAATATAAATTGATCTTTCCAAGAGAAGTAATATCTGCCATCATGGGCATTAGTGTTATTTAATTTATGTAAAGTTCTTTGGATGTGGATGGCTTAACTTTATGATGGGATTACGCAGCCTAAGGGGCCAAGACAATAAACATTGCTCGATAACGATCCACAGGCAAGATAGCTTGAAGTTTCCATGGCCAAACAGATGTTGTGAACTAATGGAACCCATCAGACTTTATCATGCCAGACAGCCGGTCACCACACAGCAAGAAACATGAGTACAAGTCACAGCACATAGAAACATAGGTGCAGGAGTAGGCCATTCGGCCCTTCGAGCCAGCAGCGCCATTCAATATGATCATGGCTGATCATCCACAATCAGTACTCCGTTCCTGCTTTTTCCCCATATCCCTTGATTCCTTTAGATCTAAGATCTAAATCTAACTCTCTCTTGAAAACATCCTGTGAATTGGCCTCCACGTCCTTCTGTGGCAGAGAATTCCACAGATTCACAACTCTCTGGGTGAAGAAGTTTTTCCTCATCTCAGTCCTAAATGGTCTACCCTTTATTCTTAAGCTGTGACCCCTGGTTCTGGACTCCCCTAACATCGGGAACACTTTCCTGCATCTAGCCTGTCCAATCCTTTAGGAATTTTATATATTTCTATAAGATCCCCTCCCATCCTTCTAAATTCCAGTGAATACAAGCACAGTCGACCTATTCTTTCATCATATGTCAGTCCCGTCATCCCGAGAATTAACCTGGTGAACCTATGCTGCACTCCCTTGATAGCAATAATGTCCTTCCTCAAATTAGGAGACCAAGATTGCACACAATACTCCAGGTGTGGTCTCACCAGGGCGCTGTACAACTGCAGTAGGACCTCCTTGCTCCTAAACTCAAATCATCTTGCAATGGCCAACATGCCATTAGCCTTCTTCACTGCCTGCTGTACCTGGATGCTTACTTTCATTGACTGATGTACAAGCACACCCAGGTTTGTTGCATCCCCTCTTTGACTAATATGATACCATACAGATAATAATCTGCCTTCCTGCTCTAGCCACCAAAGTGGATAACCTCACGTTTATCCACACTATACACTATCTGCCATGCATCTGCCCACTCACCCAACCTATCCAAGTCACCCTGCAGCCTCATAGCATCCTCTTCGCAGCTCACACTGCCACCCAGCTTTGTGTCATCTGCAAACTTGAAGATGTTACATTTAATTCCCTCTTCTGGACCTCAAGAAAGGGAGTTTGTGGAGTGCCTCCGTGATGGATTCTTAGAGCAGCTTGTACTGGAGCCTACCAGGGAGAAGGCCATTCTGGATTTAGTGTTGTGCAATGAACCGGATTTGATAAGGGAACTCGAGGTAATGGAGCCATTAGGAGGTAGTGACCATAATATGATAAGTTTTAATCTACAATTTGAGAATGAGAAGGGTAAATCGGAGGTGACGGTATTACAGTTGAGCAAAGGGGACTGGAGCCATGAGGGAGGAGTTGGCCAAAGTTGACTAGAAAGATACCCTCACAGGGATGACAGTGGAAAAACAATGGCAGAGATTTCTGGGAATAATACAGAAGGTGCAGGATCGGTTCATTCCAAAGAGGAAGAAAGATTCCAAGGGGAGTAAGGGGTGACCGTGGCTGACAAGCGAAGTCAGGGAGAGTATAAAATAAAAGAAAATAAATATAACATAGCAAAGATGAGTGGGAGCCAGAGGATTGGGTAACTTTTAAAGAGCAACAGAAGATAACTGAAAAGGCAATACGGGGAGAAAAGATGAGGTACAAAGGTAAGCTAACCAAGAATATAAAGGAGGATAGTGAAAGCTTCTTTAGGTATGTGAAGAGGAAAAAACTAGTTAAGGCCAAAGTTGGACCCTTGAAGACTGAAAAGGGTGAATTTATTATGGGGAACAAGGAAATGGCAGATGAGTTGAACAGGTACTTTGGATCCGTCTTCACTAAGGAGAACATAAACAATCTCCCTGATGTACTAGTGGCCAAAGGATCTAGGGTGGCGGAGGAACTGAAGGAGATTCACATTAGGCAGGAAATGGTGTTGGGTAGACTGATGGGACTGAAGGCTGATAAATCCCCAGGGCCAGATGGTCTGCATCCCAGGGTACATAAGGAAGTGGCTCTAGAAATCGTGGATGCATTGGTGAAAATTAGAGCACATGGTATTGGGGGTACGGTGCTGACATGGATAGAAAATTGTTTGGCAGACAGGAAACAAAGAGTAGGGATTAACGGGTCCCTTTCAGAATAGCAGGCAGTGACTAGTGGGGTACCACAAGGCTCGATGCTGGGACCGCAGCTATTTACAATATTCATCAATGATTTAGATGAAGGGATTAAAAGTAACATTAGAAAATTTGCAGATGACACAAAGCAGGGTGGCAGAGTGAACTGTGAAGAGAATGCTATGAGGATGCAGGGTGACTTGGACAGGTTGGGTGAGTGGGCAGATGCATGGCAGATGCAGTTTAATGTGGATAAATGTGAGTTTATCCATTTTGGTGGCAAAAACAGGAAGGCAGATTATTATCTAAATGGTATTAAGTTGGGAGAAGGGGAAGTACAATGGGATCTGGCGGTCCTTGTTCATCGGTCACTGAAAGTAAGCATGCAGGTACAGCAGCAGTGAAGAAAGCGAATGGCATGTTGGCCTTCATAACAAGAGGAGTTGACTGTAGGAGCAAAGAGATCCTCCTGCGATTGACAAGGCCCTAGTGAGACCACACCTGGAGTATTGTGTGCAGTTTTTTTTTTTTTTTTTTTTTTTTTTTAAATTTTTATTTATTAGAAGTACATTACATTACAACCACATACATTAATACTCGTCATTTATATCTTCTTACAATTAATGTACTCCCTTTATTTATTTTTTTACACTAGAAAAAGAAAAGATTGAAAGAGAGAAGAAAGTGAAGGAAAAAGTGCAAGTGTAGAAAAGTGTAGAAAATGTAACAACAAAAAAGGACGAAGACCCTATAAGAGCGAAATTAAAAACAAAAAGAAAAAGAGTTAAGAAATAGGCCCTAAGAAAAGAAAAGAGAAAGAGAAAAAAAGAGAAACAAATGTTTGTTTTTTTTTGAGCATCACGTAAATAGGACATACCAACTCTTCAACTATCTGACCTCAATTTTTTATTTTTTTTAAAGTACTTTTGCACCCTATGTTTGTAATAATTCTATAAATGCAGACCACGTCAGGTGGAAGTGATCTGGTTTACCTGCTACGAGGAGTCTTATCTCTTCAAGGTGTAATGTTTCAAACATATTTGAAATCCACATATTTATAGTTGGTATTGGAGCCTTCTTCCAAAATTTTAGAATTAGCTTTTTTCCAGTTATTAACCCATAGTCCATTAATTTCTTTTGAAACACATTTAGTTCTGGATCATCTTCCGTTATTCCGAAGATAATCCATTCTGCTTTGGGTATCAGTCTTGTTTAAATAACTTTGTAAAGATTTCAAAAATTTCATTCCAAAATTTTTGAATTTTTGTACAGAAGACAAATGAGTGCGCTATAGTTGCTTCTTGGGATTGACATTTATCACAAATAGATGATACGTTTGGGAAAATTTTATGAATTTTAGTTTTCGAATAATATAATCTATGTAAAATTTTAAATTGTATTAAAGTGTGTCTTACATTAATCGAGCATTTATGCACTTTTAATAAGTATTCATTCCAACTTTCCTTTGAAATTTTAATGGCTAACTCTTGTTCCCAGTCTCTTCTGATACCCTCCGTAGATGGTATTTGTGCATTTAAGATAATATTATACAAATATGATATTAAGTTTGCTGATTCCGCTTTTATCTGCATTGCCTCGTCCAGTACATCTGCTGGGTTATTATGATGATCTTTTGTATTGTGTGCAGTTTTGGTCACCAAACTTGAGGAAGGACATTCTTGCTATTGAGGGAGTGCAGTGTAGGTTCACGAGGTTAATTCCCGGGAAGGTGGGACTGTCATTTATTGATAGATTGGAGCGGCTGGACTTGTATACTCTGGAATTTAGAAGGATGGGAGGGGATCTTATTGAAACATATAAGATTATTAAGGGTTTGGACACGCTAGTCAGGAAACATGTTCCCAATGTTGGGGGAGTCCAGAACCAGGGGCCATAGTTTAAGAATAAGTGGTAAGCCATTTAGAATGGAGATGAGGAAAAACTTTTTCACACAGAGAGTTACTTGTGTGGAATGTGTGAGTGTGTGGAATTCTCTGCCTCAGAGGGCGGTGGAGGCTGGTTCACTGGAGGCTTTCAAGAGAGGGTTAGATAGAGCTCTTAATGGATAGCATAGTTAAGGGATATGGGGAGAAGGCAGGAATGGGGTACTGATTGTGGATGATCAGCCATGATCACATTGAATGGCGGTGCTGGCTCGAAGGGCCGAATGGCCTACTCCTGCACCTATTGTCTATTGTTTATTGTCTAAATTGTTCATATATATTGTAAACAACTGGGGTCCCAGCACCGAGCCTTGTGGCACCCCATTAGTCACTGCCTGCCATTCTGAAAATAACCCGTTAATTCCTACTCTTTGCTTCCTGTCTGCCAACCAGTTCTTCATCCATGTCAATACCCTACCCCCAATACCATGTACACTAATTTTGCACACTAATCTCTTGTGTGGAACCTTGTCAAACGCTTTTTGAAAGTCCAGATACACCACATCCACTTGCTCTCCCTTATCCATTCTACTTGTTACATCCTCAAAAAATTCCAGAAGATTAGTCAAGCATGATTTCCCCTTCATAAATTCGTGCTGACTTTGACCGATCCTGTCACTGCTTTCCAAATGCACTGCTATAACATCTTTAATAATCAACTGACATGGATAGAAAATTGGTTGGCAAACAGGAAACAAAGAGTAGGGATAAACGGGTCCCTTTCAGAATGGCAGGCAGTGACTAATGGGGTACCGCAATGCTCGGTGCTGGGACCGCAGCTATTTACAATATACATTAATGATTTAGATGAAGGGATTAAAAGTAACATTAGCAAATTTGCAGATGACACAAAGCTGGGTGGCAGTGTGAGGAGGATGCTATGAGGATGCAGTGTGACTTGGACAGGTTGGGTGAGTGGGCAGATGCATGGCAGATGCAGTTTAATGTGGATAAATGTGAGGTTATCCACTTTGGTGGCAAAAACAGGAAGGCAGATTATTATCTGAATGGTGTCAAGTTGAGAAAAGGGGAAGTACAACGAGATCTGGGAGTCCTTGTTCATCAGTCCCAACAAGTGATCCTCCGTCAGTTTCGCCACCTCCAACGTGACCCCACCACTCGCCACATCTTCCCATCTCCCCCCATGTCTGCCTTCCACAAAGACCGCTCCCTCCGTAACTCCCTTGTCAATTCTTCCCTTCCCTCCCATACCACCCCCTCCCCTGGTACTTTCCCTTGCAACCGCAAGAGATGCAACACTTGTCCCTTCACCTCCCCCCTCCACTCCATTCAAGGACCCAAGCAGTCGTTCCAGGTGCGACAGAAGCTCACCTGCATCTCCTCCAACCTCATCTATTGCATTCGCTGCTCTAGATGCCAGCTGATCTACATCGGTGAGACCAAGCGGAGGCTTGGCGATCGTTTCGCCGAACACCTCCGGTCGGTCCGCAATAACCAACCTGAACTCCCGGTGGCTCAGCACTTCAACTCCCCCTCCCATTCCGTATCTGACCTCTCTGTCCTGGGTCTCCTCCATGGCCACAGCGAGCAACACCGTAAATTGGAGGAAATGCACCTCATATTCCGCTTGGGCAGTCTACATCCTGGGGGTTTGAACATTGAATTCTCCCAATTCTGCTAGCCCTTGCTGTCCCCTCCCCTTCATCAGCCATCTGGTTGTCTCCTCCCCTCCCCCAGCCCTCGGGCTCCTCCTCCGCCTTTTTCCTTTTTTCCTTTCTTCTCCCCACCCCCTATCAGTCTGAAGAAGGGTTTCGGCCCGAAACGTTACCTATTTCCTTCGCTCCATAGATGCTGCTGGACCCGCTGAGTTTCTCCAGCATTTTTGTGCACCACTGAAAGGAAGCATGCAGGTACAGCAGGCAGTGAAGAAAGTGAATGGCATGTTGGCCTTCATAACAAGAGGATTAGAGTATAGGAGCAAAGAGGTCCTTCTGCAGTTGTACAGGGCCCTAGTGAGACCACACCTGGAGTATTGTGTGCAGTTTTGGTCTCCAAATTTGGGCAAGGACATTCTTGCTATTGAGGGAGTGCAGCGTAGGTTCACGAGATTAATTCCTGGGATGACAGGACTGTCATATGTTGAATGAATGGAGCGGCTGGGCTTGTATACTCTGGAATTTAGAAGGATGAGAGGGAATCTTATTGAAACATATAAGATTATTAAGGGTTTGGACACGCTAGAGGCAGGAAACATGTTCCCGATGTTGGGGGTGTCCAGAACCAGGGGCCATAGTTTAAGAATAAGGGGTAAGCCATTTAGAACAGAGATGAGGAAAAACGTTTTCACCCAGAAAGTTATGAATCTGTGGAATTCTCTGTCACAGAAGGCAGTGGAGGCCAATTCTCTGGATGTTTTCAAGAGAGAGTTAGATAGAGCTTATAAAGATTGAGGAGTCAGGGGACATGGGGAGAAGGCAGGAACGGGATACTGATTGTGGATGATCAGCCATGATCATATTGAATGCCGGTGCTGGCTCGAAGGGCCGAATGGCCTACTCCTGCACCTATTCGTCTATTGACTCCAGCATCTTCCCCACTACCGATGTAAGGCTAAATGGTCTATAATTCCCCGTTTTCTCTCTCCCTCCACTTTTAAAAAGTGGAGTTACATTGGCTCCCCTCCAGTCCACAGGAACTGATCCAGAGTCAAGAGAACATTGGAAAATGATCACCAATGCATCCACGATTTCTAGGGCCACCTCCTTGAGTACATCAGGCTCTGGGGATTTATCTGCCTTCAGTCCCAACAGTTTACCTAACACTATTTCCTGACTAATGTGGATAACATGAATGACAATGTGCTTATCGTAAGTTGTTAATTGATAAGTGACATTTCGTAGTCATTTTTTAAAATTTCCCAATATCAAGGAATTACTTGTTTCTTATTTTCTCAGACAGTTCCTCAGATTTGTCTGGCTTCCACTCTGGTTCTGTGAGACCTTCCCCCTGTGATCACATGAATTTCCTCCCACATCCCAAAGACACATAGGTGGCAGGTTAAATGGTCACTGTAAATTGTCCCAGTATATAAGTGAGTAGTAAAATCTAAGAAAGGTTGATGGAAATGTGCGAATAAATAACTATTGTGAAAGCAGATTGTGGGCCAAAGAACTTATTTCTGTGTGATATGACTATATCTTTTAAATATTATTGAGATAACACCTTCTGTTGGCCTTATCATTATCAATACACCATTGACCAGGAGTTCCAACCATCACGACCCCCTGCTCATTTTCTAGGCTGAGACTTGATGAATCTGGGTACCATTAAGGAAGATGCTTACTCTTAATAGGAAGCAAACCTAAACAGTGGCAAGATGGGCACCTTGGCCGCGACACAGAAGAAGAGAAGATTAAGGGCCAGAAGAACCCCAAATATTAGATTTTTAAATCCTGTTAAAAGATCTGACTGAGCCAATGGGCATTAAAACAAAGAAATTCTCCTCTAAAAGACATGAGCAGACACAGAAATCACTGATTAGTCATTATTTATATTACTATCACTCTCACAACTGTCCCAGAATGACCGAGAAACGGATTAGACAAGGCCCTTATTCCCTACCATTCATGGTGTGCTTTGCCCAGGGAGAGAGGACACAACATTAGATTTGCAAGAGTCAAAGTGGAGATACAGCTAGTTGGTCCTTCATTTACGCACTGGTAATTTTACTTCATTTATCATGCTAATTTCAAGTAGTAATATTGAGGAAAACATGGTCTTTCATCTAATTGTTGCATGTTTGCTTATGTAAACATCATAGCAAAGACTAAATTCACAACAGGTTAAACCACATTATGTGAATAAATGTAGATAAATGTAATTGTATTTTCTTCATAAATTCCACCAGGTAATTCGAAAGATATTGCCGAGTTTACTGTTTCTTCAACAAATCCTAGCCTAATGAAGTGAACCCAACCATGGAATTAAGGCTTCAAGCTGCATTGTGTTGACACAGGAGGCAAATTATTCCATAGCAACATAGAAACCAACATCTTAGAAGAAATCAAAGAGCTTGAAAATGCAGAAAGGTGAAACCGTGGGTGAAAGTATATGGTGAGCTTTGATTACAATATTTGAGGCAAAATGCCAAGAAAACGTGTTTTTTTTAAGAAAGCCAAGAATTGCAATAAACTTACATTTAATTAACTAATAATCTATTTTATTGTTTCTAATTTTAAATATTCTACTTCAAAATTCTTAAGAAATAATGAAATACATTATGGAGAAACTTAGAAACATTAATACTGAATGTAATACAGTAATACATTCTCCTGGATTTGGTACTAGATTAAACCACAGAGTAGACTTTGAAACATCAGATGGGCCAAACATGATCTCAGTACTGGAACTAACCCAAATTTACTCCAGGTGTGTGGTGCTATGCATCCGTGTTTCCAACATTTTAAGGAATTCAGGTGCTCAGAGGCAAACCACCAGACACCTGTATTTTATGTTGAACCAATAGCCATTGTACCTACCTGGTTCATTGTAAACTGTTCCGACATCCAGTTTAAAAGCTCCAATCAGCGTTCGGCCGATCAATTTGGAATGCCTGACCTGCAGGAATGCACCAGTGTTGAGAGCAATAGTAAATGGTTGCAAACGTTCACTGAAAATCTCCACATTTCCTAATGAATATTAAGATAAAAAATGGGACAAACTCGCCTGTAAATAATAATATAATAAAAGGGAAATGCAGATGTTGGTTTATACCAGAGGTAGACACAAAATGCTGGAGTAACTCAATGGGTCAGGCAGTATCTCTGGAGAAAATGAATAGGTGAAGTTTCGGTTCAGGGCCTTTCTTCAGATGGTAAATAATAGCCTTTAAATAAAATATACAAATCAGAAAAGAGGGTGTCGAGGGTGCATGCTGAAGATTAAACTAACAAGAGTTTGTTCTGGGAGACATTCAGGTGAACATGTAGAGGTTATCGGAAGGTTTTCTTCCTGCAGTTGAGTCTGGGCTGGGGTATATCCAAAGCTGCCTTGTGACAATCTTCTGCCCTCAAGGTGAGCAGAAATATTCCATTCCAAATAGGTTTTCCCACAGAACGTTAGGGAAAGTTATTGGTTCAAATCCTGATAACATTGTCAATGTGATCAGCATATTTTAGAGATGGGATCTCATTTTTTAAATCACACCACCGCTTAACCCCATCCCACCCAACAAACATCTCATCCCATTCCCATCCCCATCCACTCCACCAACACCTTACCCCATCCCCATCCGCTATACCAACATCTCATCCATCCCATCCCCATCCATTCCACAATCACCTCATCCCATCCCCATCCATAACACAAACACCTCATCCCATCCCCATTCCCATCCACTCCACCACAAACATATCATCCCACCCCACCAACGCCTCATCCCATCCCCATCCCACCCCACCAACATCTCATCCCATCCACTCCACCACCAACAACCCATCCCACCCCATGACCACCTCACCCCATCCCCATCCCACTCCACCACCACCTCAACCCATACCACTTCACCAACATCTCACCCCATCCCCATCCACTCCACCACCACCTCACCCCATCTCATTCCATCACCATTCAACCCATCCCATTCCACCACTATTCAATCAATCTGACCACTACCTCACATCATCCAACCCCACCCCACCACCTCACCCCAACCGGCTCCTCCACCGCCTCACCCAATCACATTCCACCACCATTGCACCCATCCGACTGCTACCTCACTCCACCCCACACAACCACCACCTCACCCTAACCCACTCTGCCAACTCCTCATCCTATCCTACTCCACCACTATTTCACCGCATTCCACCCCACTACCGCCTCACCCCATCCGATTCCACCACACTTGACCCCATCCCATTCCACACAACCTCACCACATTCTATCCCACCACCATCTCACCACACCCCCCACCTCCCCCCCTCCCCCCCACCCCCCCCCTCCCCCCCACCTCACCACCACCACCTCCCACAACCACCTGACCCCACCAACAGGCTTCCTCCAAATCTGTTTTTTTGGGTTGAGGGAGAAATAGTTTATGTGTAGGAGAGAACTGCAGATGCTGGTTTAGATGGTAGACACATAATGCTGGAGTAACACAGCGGGACAGGCAGCAAAGCTGGAGAGAAGGAATGTGTAAAATTTCCAGTCGAGACCCTTCTTCAGGCTGGTTTCTGTCAGAGAACTGGTTTCTGTCAGAAATAGTTTCTGTCAGAATCCAGACCAGGAAACCAAAACATTTCTACTTCAATCATAGGTTTGTGCCAAGTAAGATTATCTTGAAAGAGTTTGCAGTGAGAAAAATATAACATTTTTAAGCTAAAATTCAGCTCAAAAATGGATGTTTGCTGAAAAGAATCAATCAATCCTGAAGAACCAGCAACTCCAAAAGAACAACACCTGAAGCAAAGTTATTAGCTAATTGCAACAAAAATTAGTTGTTCTTGGCCTGAGCATCTTGACATCATGTTTGCCAAGGAGTTGGCCAAAATACCTCTACTAATCCCCACCACAGTGTTCAGATCTAGAGCACTAGAACAACATAGCTCTTTTAAAGAGAGCTTTGTTGGTCATAATATAGTGTGTTTGAGTCATACAGTAAGTAAACAGCCTATCAGCCCCCTACGTCCATGACAGCTATCAAGTACCTATCTATACTAATCTGTTTTAGACATACGTAGACATAGAAAATAGGTGCAGGAGGAGACCATTTGGCCCTTCGAGCCTGCACCCTCATTTATTGTGATCATGGCAGATCATCCACAATCAATAACCCATGCCTGCCTTCTCCTCATATCCTTTGATTCTGCTAGCCCCTAGAAAGTGTTTTTTAGCACTTACCTATGCCATGTGTTAAAGGTGTTGTTGTGAGACCCCCTGCCTTCACCACCCCCTTAGGCAATGTATTGCAGATTCAAACCTTCATTCGAGCTGAAAATATTGTTCCTCCTGTTCTGTCTAAATTGCCTACCTCTTACCTTAAACATATAGCATCCATAGTAAACACAACCGCTAAGGGAAATGTTTCTTGCTACCTACACTACCTATGCCCTCTTACTTTTATATGCTTCAATCAGGTCTCCCTTTAGTCTCTTCCGCTCCTTAAGAAAAAGACCCAGCCTATCCAGCCTCATGTCTGAAATGATCCATCTCAAGAAACACGTTGGCGAATCTCCCCTCCAGTGATTACATCCTTTATTAACTATGGTGATTCCTGGCATCCCAATGATCATTATATATCATATCATATATTTATTAAAACTCTGATCTTGTGCGTGTGTATATGTGTGTGTATATGTCTGTGTCTTTACATCTTCGCGGAAAAACTATGCGGTAACAATATAATTCTTACATATTTCGGTTGACATTTTTCCCGTTGAGGCCGACCACCTTATCTGAACATTTCATGCTTTATTTCTCGACTTTTTACAGATTAAAGTTGAAAATCATCAAAAGACTGAAATTAAAACGATCGGCTTTCGCTGATGATGTCACAATGGGTCTGCTCCGAGCCGTCTCACACACAGAATCTTCCACGCACTTCGAGTGATGTCACCCCCCCTCCGACCCACCCCCCTCTCTCTGTCTCTGCCCTCTCCATGCCTCTGCCCCCTCCCTGACTCTGCCCCCTCCCCGACTCTGCCCTCTCCCTGTCTCTGCCCTCTCTCTGTCTCTGCCCTCTCTCTGTCTCTGCCCTCTCTCTCTACCCCCCTCCTTCTCTAGACACGCCTGCGCAATTGGGGGTTATGCATGAGTGGATAGGGCGGGGGATGGGGTAAAAGGAGCGAATGAATAATATTAATATAATATTAAGGGGGGGGGGTTAGTGTGTGTGACAACACCACCAATTTTCTTCCCAACTGTAAGCTTACTTTTGCCTACATTTGCATCAAGATCACTCACATATATAACAAATAGTATAATCTTCACACATCTTTTTAAAGGCTTTTTATTATACATAGGTCTTTTCACCTGCCTTATATCCTGTGTTTTTGACCAGTTTGGCATGCTGATGATTTGAATTGGCAGTTTTGAATTGGTTTTTAAATATTCATTGGCTTCAATAGAGATAACAATTGGGTGTGTATATAAAGGTGAACCTTGCTACCATATCTTCTACTCAGTTTAATTATAATCAGCACATTTCTACTTTTGAATGGTCAACCTTTTCCGAAATGTTAATGATATTCATTATTAACATTCATTAAATGTTAATGAAAACTTAATTTAATCATCTTTAAAATGCAATTAAAAATTGTGTTGAAGAATATGATTTCTCACCGAAAAGGTAATGATTCTGTCAAACAGTATCTCTGCTGGACCAATGTAATCAAAGACAAAGTACTGCAACAAAAGAATAAAAAATAAGGTTTACAAAGGTCTACTGAACACAGAGACAGAAGAATCACAAGTGTTGCTGGGTATTGATCAATAATAATAACACACCAAGCACCAGAGGAAGGAGCTTCAATGAACTTAATTTAAGGAAGTTACATTCTTAGGTTTGAACCTTCCCTTTCATAAAAATGTACACTTCTAACAAGATGCAGAAACTTTTGCAATGTAATGAAAGTGATGGCACATTTCACTCTGTTGTCAATCCTTGGAAATGTCAATCCTTGGAAATGACAATCCATGGAAATGATATCACTTAACAGTGCACAAGGGATACATTTTACTTTGGATACTAAAAGGTTAAATCAACAATGACTGAAACAGCAAACAAAACTGCAATTTACACATGTCCAAATGTAGCTAATTTCTATTTGGAGTGATCTATGTGATTGTAGTCTTTTTCTTTCAAATGAAACTAATTTCAGCCATAATTTTTTTGAGAATGATTTTCATTTGTCCCTTCTATACCTTATTCTTGGCAAAGAACATGGGATGTTGGGTGTCACAATGTGGGTCTGATGGATAGCCCACATCCTTTGCAGTATTATTCGGTAGCTATGAGGAGCAGGATTTTCCAGAGGTTCCTCGGCAATATCCTTTCTCTATCCCTATGGGAGAAGTCCTATTCTCCACTGCCAAATCCCCACAGTCAGGGAATGAGTCAACATGCAAAACTGCTCCAGAGAAAATCCAATGCCTTCCATTCTGAGCAAATTGCCTGAGAGTCCTAAGATTGATGCAGCATATTTAGGATTCTTAAATAGAGTTGTCAGAGGATTTATGGCTTGAACTTCCAGGTCTCCCCATATGGTGCAAACTGGGTGGCAGTGAAATAAAAATAAAGTGCAAAGACATAGTGCCATTGCCATTTTGACTGGAATCCTCAGGATAGGCTCAAGCGGCTGCCTGAACTGGATGGCTAGCCAATGGCTCAATTTAATTTGAGATACAGTGACGTTAAATGCAAACTAATTTTGAACATAGCTAGATGTGCTTAAAGCTACACACACTCTGCCAACTGTTAGCCTGTGGCTCAACAAACTCTCCTGACACCCATAGGCACGAGGTTTCCTCCGAGTTGCGCAAACCTAGCCCAGACTTCTGCCTCTCTGGCTCATATCCTCACCTACAGTGTCAGGCCCCCAACAAATACTCATCAGGCTGCTACTGTGCAGCTCTGCGTCCAGCAGACTGCTTGTTTAACCCTCCCGCTGGTACCAACAGGCAGACAACCAGCTCGCCTGAACATGCACATTCAGAATAACATTTTTCCAATTAACCAACTTACTTTTGGAATTAATTTGATCTTTTCAAAACTAACATCTAAACATCAGCATGCTGAACCACCACCCATGAATGACACAAGAGATTCGCTGCATTTACCTCATTGTAAAAAGGGAAATTTGTTCCTTCTTTCACTGTTGTTTGTTTTTTCTCATCTCCAACTTCAATTATTACCATAGGGTCGATATTTTCCCCAGCTAACTGTCGTCCCTCAGTGATTGTAATGGCAATCTGTCAGACGTGAAACAACAATTCTCTGGAGGATAGTTTTCAAGTCATATGTCACAAATATCAGTTGATTGACCAAATACCTTTACAGTAAATGTTCTTACCTGATAGTGTTGAGACCTGCTTTCAGTTGCTTGTATTTTAGACAGTGGTTTTGATCTGTACAACATAGTTTGTTAAAGATGTGTGATTCATCCATATTTATGGTTTAGAATTTCATAAATTAAATTAATTAATCAACTCAATACTTAACACCTGTCCTCTTAAATTAAAAAAAATAATTACTGGGAAGAAAATAGCTTAATAGTCTGTTTGGTTTGATATCAGCTAAAATGTTTTCAAACTTTTCACCAGATGACCTGAAACATTAATTTGGTTTCTCCCTCCTCAGATGCTGCCTGATCTGCTGAATATTTATTTCTGATTTTATTTGGAGATATTAGGAGAGGAAGTCAAAAGGTTGATCAAAAGGCGGTATTTTAGGAGTACCTTAAAGCTGTGGTACAGACGTGGATAGTTTGCAGCTTTGGGGTAGATTGCTGTAGACTTGGCTGTCGATGTGGAGAAATTTAATTGAGCAAGGAAAAAGAGGCCAGATTCAGAGGAGGACAGTGATTTGGAGAGTGTTTGGACTGGAAAATGTTGTAGAAAGGCAACATTTTAGGCGAGTACAGGAGGTCCTGCGCTCGCCACATGGTCGCCACATGTTCGCTGGTGGTCTCAGGTGAGTCTCCTTCATGGTCGCGAAGAGTTCCCGCATTCTGGGAACTGGTCGCAGCCTCAGTATGGTTGCCGCAAATTTTTCAACATGTTGACAAATTTTCTGTGACCAAAAATTGGTCGCCATGGAGATAATCGATAATCCTGTAGTCGTAGGTGCAGTTGTAGTGGGGTCGCCATGTAGTTATGGGTAGTCGAGGTGGTCATAGGTAGTTTTAGTTAATTGCCTTTGCTGACCAGTCATTTTCATTGGCTCATTGGGGGGAAAAAACGAAAACAGTAGTTTTCAGAGCAAGGATAACTGACCGGTAATGTTAAACGTTCGCCGAACTTCGCTGTGTAACTCTGGCTTATTAAAAATTGTCTGGCTTCTTAAAAGTTGTCTCCCCCCCCCTTCTCCCCCATCTCCTACACTGTGCTAGCCATCTTAATTACAGCGCCAACCTTCCTGTTCATCACAGTGTGTTTTTGTATCACCTTGGCTTTGCACCGTGGGAATTCTTTAGACAGCGCTCCTTCACTTGCTCTGGCCCCCGCCTTTGCGATGTGTTTGTGTGTGTTCCACTCTGACAGTCGCCGTTCCAGTTCCCAGTTTTTCTGGCGACTGCTGGCAACTTGACAGTCGCCGGCAATCCGCTGAAAAACCGCCTAAGTGGGACAGGCCCATTAAGAACATGGAAGGAGAGTCAAGTCTCTGGAGAAAGAGTCATGTCCATGGAGGGCGAGTTATGTCCGAGGATCAAGTCAATGCAATGAAAGTTAAGTCCACAAAGGTGCAGTTAAGTCAATGGAAGGAGAGTCGATTCCATGGAGGGTGAGTCGAGTCTGTTGAGGAATATGAAAATAAATGTGGGAATTTTTAAATCCAGGCATTGCCATATTAAGAGACAACATAGGATGTTAAGCACAGGAGTGGGTAAAAAGGATTTGGTGCAAACGGGATTACAAGTAACAGGTATTTGGATGTTCATGTTAATGCAGAGTAGATGCTGGGAGGCTAAATATTATGATGTTGGAATAGGCAAGTGGAGAGGTATTAATGGAATGTTGTGGGTTTCACTACCCATGTGAGCTGGGTAGTGGACAGGTGATGTCATTGAGGTAAGTAGCCAATCTTACCATGCCTGCTAACTTATCTCTGAATTAAATGAATAATAACATTCATTTCAGCCACAGATTCAGCAATGTAATGCGGTTTCTGAAATGTGAATGGAAAATTTATCCGATGAGCTCTTATTTTCCAACGGGAATCACGCACCTTTTCCTGTGGGAAATATTACTGGAGAAACTGCTGGATAGAATGTCAGTACTGGCTCCATAAGCATCTGCACCAGCGATTTCTGGGCTGCACGGCTGAGTGTCAAAGTCATCTTGTTCATCTGGGAAGCAATCATAGTGAAAGAACTGATAACTAGTGGTTTCAAAAATTCTTAATTTATTATTTGAGAGACACAGGGAAATGATTAACTCATGCTGGAGAATCGGCGGTGTTGCTGTTTCTATGGCCTTTTGTATCACTAAGTTTTCTGAGGTAAGTATTGTATATTTCAAGTACTCAGCTATCATTTATTATTCCCAACTTCAAAAGATTATCCTAGATTGAATTTCTCTATTTACCAGTAGCCAATACTCATGACCTCCATAAAAGGAAATGCCAAATTACAGGCATTGGCTTTGCGCTATTAATTCACTACAAATCATATAGAAATTCTCCATATAATGAACCAACATCATCTGACACACTCCCACTCTCAGCTAGTAATAGGCAAAGTAGTGCAGCTGGTACTTCTGTGCTTCTGTGTGGAGTTTGAACATTCTCCCTATGACAGCGTGGGTTTCCTCTGGGTGCTCCAGTTTCCTCCCATGTCCCAAGGACGTGTGGGTAAGTAGGTTATTTGGCCTCTGTAAATTGCCCCTGATGTGTAGGGAATGGTTGTGAAAGTGGGATAACATAGAACCAGGTGATAGATGATCGGCATGGACTCGTTGGGCTGAAGAGCCTGTTTCCATGTTGTATCTTTCAATCAATCAATCACATTACGATCAATTCTGATGCCACCATCCAATCAACTCATGTAAATGTGAGTAATGAATGCGTTCCAACACAGGGTCTCAGACCTGCTATATTAATTGTTTCTCTCTCCACAGATGCTGCCAGATTTGTTAATTTTATTCTTTTGCTAAATATAAACTTATTATTATCTCACAATTTTTAATGACAAACTATGGGTCGCAAAGTAGCACAGCCATTAGAGCTGCTGGCAGAAACTTGGGTTAAATCCTGACCACAGGTGCTGTTTGTGTGGAGTTTGCATGTTCTCCCTGTTTCCTTAGGGATCTCCACCTTCCTCCCACATCACAAAGACTGATGAGCTTGGAGGTTAAATAGAAACTGCAGATTGCCTCCGTTGTGTAGCTGAGTGGTAGAATCTGCTGGTGGTTGATGAAAATGTAGGGGGAGTAAAAACAGTGGGAATAATGTAAAATTAATTTACGTAAATGGGTGATTGACGGTTTGTTCGGACTTAATGAGCTGAAGGGTCTGCTTCAGTTGATATCTCTCTGTGATGATGACTCAGAATAATATTACACGGTGCAATGCAAAATTATTTCCAAAGTTTGCTGTTGTGTTGATTGCATTGGAAAATAATTTCTGCTCATATGAATGTCAGGAATTTGCTGGCCCCAGCTCTGGTTGTGTGGCCATATTTTACTGCCCTTCACATTCTCCCTGTATTTGAATCTTCCTGTTATGCAATTCTAAAAATTGACAGAATTACCGCAGCCATTATCAAGTATAGGTCAGAAAAGGACGTCAGGCTTTCATCATTGCTGGGTCAGGATCCTGGAATCCCCTCCCCAACAGCACCATGCAAGACCTTTCACCAGACGGATAGGAGCAGTTCAAGCTAATATCACACCATGACCTCATAGGGGGAATTAGGGATGGGCAATAGATGATGGCACTCCCAGTGACACCCAGATCCCAAAAAGTAAATACATCCAATTACAACCAACAAAAACCTTCAAAGAGTCATATTGCCTCCCATTAGAGTAAAGGCAAGGAGATTCCACATCCCAGCTATATCAAGAGGGATCGCCTACATTGTGTAGGTATGTTACAAAACTTACCTTCAGTCACGCTGTAATTCTGCCACTGGCCGTGTGCGCGATTTTGGCGCCTTTAAGGGGGGGGGGGGCGGGGTTAAAACGCGGTTTCTCCTCCCTTGTCCTGGAAATATTTTGTTGGAGTACAAACCTTGGCTGACAAAATCGTTCCTACCGGCGTTTTGTGAATTTTTTATTTTTATTAAATCGTCAATGTCAGCGCTACAGTCATTTTAAAAGCAGCTCCTGAAGCGTCAACGCCGATAACGGGGACGGATTTCACACAATGGACAGGTAAACGAAAGTGCTTTCTTTAAATGTATAAAAGTGCTTCTTAAGAAGCCTTTAATTCACATTTTGTCTTGCGACACGGTGATTTTATTCCCCGAATTAACGGCAGTATTTTTCATGCCAATACGGGGTTAAATTCACCGCAAATCAACGTTCCAAAAGATCGCGTTCCAGTAATCCTCACTCGCAAGATGAATTAAATCCCCATTAATTTACAGGTATTAAACATTCAATTCCTTCCATTTGGCCTGTAAATTCATGAAAATTAGATTTAAAAATTATGTTATATTGTGAATTATTGTGTGAATGTTATTTGGACACTTAGGCTATTTAAAAATGTTAATCTATTCTTAAGAAATTGATAGATGTTTAGATCTAGTAATTGAATTTTGTAATTAGCTACAATTAGGTAACTAACTAATTATATGCTTTACTTTCATGTCTTCGAAGTAAGATTGTTTCATATTTGTTTCAGAATGCTTCAATCTATAATACCTGAAAATTTCTTTCAGTTACCATAATTTTTAAGAAAGTTATGGGCTTTTAACTGTCCTCGATCACAGCTTTTGTGTTAAGTCAATGGAAAAGCAATAGGGAACTAGATGCTAATTTCTGAGTATGATAATGGCCATAACTTTTTTAATACTGAAGATATGAAAGTGAATTAAGTGTCAAATTAAACTTCTTTTTATGCTTTATCTGATGGGATAAATTGCAGACTTTATTTTTTAAATCTCAAAATTTTGTAACATTGCTACATTGTGGGCAGCTACTTTGTCAACCTTCTGACTAGAAGCAAGGGCAGCGCTGGGTATTTTGGTTTAAGTTTATTATTGTCACATATCCGAAGGCACAATGAAGAGTTTTGTTTTGCATGCTATCCAAACACATCAGATATACCATATCTAAATACAATCAAGTCAAACTCGTATAATAGATAGCGCAAATGGTGCAGAAAATAGTTCTCAGCATTGTGGTGCATCAGTTTCATAGACAGTTTCATAAACAAACTCAAATGTCCACAATGGGATAGAGCTGAATCGGACAGTACCCTAGCTTATGGAAGAACTGTTCAGAAACCTGATAACAGAGGGGAAGAAGCTGTTCCTGAGTCTGGTGGTGCACACTGTTAAGCTTCTGTACCTTCTGCCACATGGGAGCAGGGAGAAGGAGGAATGACCATGGTGGAACACCGTGGTCTGAAATAATATGAAGCATAGATAGCGTCATTGATGGGAAATTTGATCTGTGTGATAGACTGGGCTATATCTACAACTCTGCAATGTCTTGTAGTCTTCGGCAGAGCTGTTCCCAAACCAAACTTTGATACAAACTGTGATAGTATGCTTTCTGAGGTGCATCAGTAGAAGTTAGTAAGAGTTTACAGTAGTATCTGCCGGTTTAAGGGTTGCACAATATATCCATAATCAAACAGATGCCAATGTCTGGATCAAGGTGCAAAAGACAACGGCGTAAAGGATAGCAAGTTTGCTGCAGTATGCTTTGTATTTAAATTCTCCTGCTGTTGATTTATTTGCTGTTGAAATAATTGAATCACAAGGAAAGATTTGCATGAAATAATCACTCACAAGCTATTTATCTTTTGGGTTGGGACAATGGTGTATCATCACTACGTTTCCTGGAAACTGGATAAAATTAGCAATGAATTGGTAAACCAGTTTTTTTGATAACTTCATTTCAGATCTTGAGCTATTAGATATCTAATCCAAATTTGACAAGCATTTATATTCAAGTTTCAAGTTCAAGTTTTGAATTTATTGTCACTTGCACCAATTAAGGTACAGTGATATTTGAGTTGCCATACAGCCGTACTAAGTGAAAAACAACAATACACACAGCCACATAAAATTTAACATAAACATCCACCACAGCGGAATCTACATTCCTCACTGTGATGGAAGGTAATAAAGTTCAATCATCTTCCTCCTTTGTTCACCCGTGGTCGGGGCTGTTGAACCCTCCGCAGTCGCTGCTGCCGACGGTCCGATGTCTGAAGCCCTCGCGTCGGGATGATCGAAACTCCGGTGTCGGGACGAAATGGAACACTCCGCAGCATGGAGCTCCCGAGCCGGCCTCTTCTTGCCGGTGACCGCGGAGCCCACATGCCCTTGGAGCTCTTTCACAGGTGATCCTCGGCAAAGGATCGCAGGCTTCTTTGATGTTACAGTCCATCATCCTCGGCAAAGGATCGCAGGCTTCTTTGATGTTACAGTCCATCACCCGCGGACTGTAACATCAATGCCAGGCCGGTCTTCAGGAAAGGCCACACCACTCTACGTTGTTAGGCTGCAGGGTGGACGGAGAAACGATACGGAGAAAAATCGCATCTCCGTCGAGGTAAGTGATTGAAAAAGGTTTCCGCCATTTCCCCCCACCCCCCACATAAACCAGACCAAGAAACATTAAAAGATACTTTTAAAACATTCTTAAAATAATAAAAAACAGAGAGGGGACAGACAGACTTTTGGCAAGGCAGCCACTGCACTACATATTGGAGTGTATGGGGTGATTGTGTAGGAGTAGTACCTCTGGTTGAGGAGATGTTTGACAAGCTCCTAGCAGGCTCCTCATCCACCATTAGTCCCCACCTGACACTTGGCTCTCACCTGTGGCTCCAAGCTACAGTTGCACATGGCAGTGGCCGCAGCCCAGGAATGGCTTCATCATGCCGGCTAAACAAGGTGAGAGTGTGTCTCAAACTCTTGGAGCTCGCTCACCCCAACATTAGAGACTATTGAATCAAGATTCAAACGTCAAGATGGTTTAATTACCTTGTGCATCAGGACCATAACAACAAGTTGCTTACTTGCTGAAGCTTTACTGTCACATTAAACACACCAATGCAACAAATAAATATACAATACATTATTATGCTGGGGAACCAGGCTATAATGGTGCAAACTAAAATAAGCAAAGCAACCAAAACAAAGTCCATAGTAGATCGTTGCTGAGGTTGGATTGTGGTTAGAGTTGTGCAGTGTGGTTCAAGAGACTGTTGATTGATGGGATGAAGCTGGAGGTAATTGTTCTCAGGTTCTTGTACCTACATCCCCATGGTAGCAGCAAGATGAGAGCATGGCCACGGTGGTGTGAGTCTTTGATGATATTAGCTGCCTTTTTGGGGCAGCACTTCCTGTCGATCCCTTCGACGGTGGGGAGATCAATATCTGTGATGGACCGGGCAATGTCCAACACTTCCTGCAGCCTTCTTTATCCTTGGGCATTTAAAATACCGAACCAGGTCATGATGCAACCTATTAGAATGCTTTCCACCCTGGTGGTCCAACAATGCACTGTGGAGTGCATTGGGCACATCTGTGCATGGAGGAAGGCCAGTCCATTCATTGCACGCAAACAAGTCCCAATCATAATTTCTCATCATGCCACATTGCCCTCTGTGGCCAAGAGGGTAGGATTACTCCGTTGCAAAAAACGGAGTACTCAACCCCTCTTGTTATAAAGCCCAACATGCCATTCGCTTTCTTCACTGCCTGCTGTACCTGCATGCTTACTTTCATTTCATGTTTTAACCATTTGTATGCTATTGCATCCAATTATGACTTTTATTTCTTATTCTCTTCCTACAATTCTTTCCCAAGAGGTTACAACAGTGGGACTTTAGAACCTCTGGCATTTTATTCAATCAGCTGCTTTTTTTCTACGAAGCTCAGCTCAGAGTATGAGCATTGAAAAGTTTATTGGCTTGCAATTATTGACATGGGACAAAGGGACTGCTAAAAAATTGATTGTCGACTGAATATTATGCAACTAATCTTGTTATTGAAACATAGCAATCTCTGTCTTACCTTCTAACACCAAAGTAAGCCAAGACATGTTTCAGCAGAAGGTAAACAAGATCTACAGGGGCTGGTAGAAAGCAGTAGAAATAGCAGAGGAGTTAATGCCTTTTCTTCTAACACCAATATAACCATATTACCATTTACTTGTGGGGAAGGATAACCATTTGATTCATTTTAGAATACAACTATCTGAGTGTGAGCCTAACAATCTCTTGCTACATTCTAAGCACAGAGTTCACTTTATATTGGCAATAGATATTGTGTTGTCTTACCTAGTGCATCTTTGTTTGCTATAAATAAACCTTTCTCTTCCTTTTTCTTCTTTTTCAGTTTTATACCAGCAAACGCCTTCTTTCTAAAAAAATAAAACATACTCTGTTATTGTGAGCTAATGGTATAGCTTTGAAGTAAAAAGAGAAAAAATTGATGTGAATGTCTTTATGAGCAATGCAACAAATGGATGATTTTACATTGAGATACCGGTTTGAAAAGAACCTAAAGGAAATAGACATGCAGACATCCTTAAATATCCTTCCACACATCTCCCACTCTCTTACCTCTATTATGACTAAATTCTTCACAGGACTAGACAGTAAATCATTCATTCTATTGTTTTGTTCTATTATTGGCAATATTCACAGTGAATGGTAGGGCCCTGTGGAGTATTGGTGAGCAGCGTGATCTAGGACTGTTGTAGAGTAGAGGGATATAGGGCTACAGGTACATCGATCTCTGAAGGCGGCATCTAAGGTAGATAGAGTGGTCAAGGCATTTGGTACATTGACGTTCATCGGTCAGAATATTGGGTATAGTGGTTGGGATGTTAAGTTACAGTTGTACAACATGTTGGTGAGGCCACATTTGGAGTTTTGAGTTTAGTTTTGGTCACCCTGCCATAGGAAGGATGTCATTAAGCTGGAAAGAGTGCAGAGAAGATTTGCAAGTCTGTTGCCAGGACCCGAGGGTCTGAGTTACAGGAAAAAGTTGGGCAGGCTAGGACTTTATTCCTTGGAGCGCAGGAGGCTGAGGAATTATCTTATAAAAGTGTATAAAATCATGAGGGGAAGAGATGAGGCGAATGCACACAGTATTTTACCTCGAGTAGAGGAATAAAGAATCAGAGGACATACGTTTACGGTTAGCACGGAAAGTTAATAGGAACCTGAGGGGCATTGTTTTCACACAGAGGTTGGTGGTTATATGGAATGAGCTACCAGAGGAGGTAGTTGAGGCAGGTACGATGATAATTTAAAAAGATATTTGGATAGGTATATGGATAGGATAGGTTTAGAGGGATATGGGCCAAATGCAGGCAAATAGCACTTGCATGGATGGGGCATCTTGGTCAGCATGGATGAGTTTGGCCAAAGAGCATGTTTCTGTGCTGTGTACCTCTACTCCAAGTGGTAAATCACTAATTATGGAAGTGCCAGTTTCTTTGTAATTTTCAAGCATGATAAAATATTACGTGAGAAAGAACTTCCCACTTCATCCACCTTCCGCCTGTAGTCACTGAGGTCCCTGAATCCATTGTGTTAGCTTCTCATGTTGACAGCCCTGCTTGCGACTGCGGACATCCAGACCAGACCATCCCGCACATCGTGAATGACTGAGGCTTTTCCCTGGGGGATCAAAGCCATCCACCCAGTAACTGATGCTGTCCTGGCCTGGATGTCTACCTCTGATCTACAACTTTAGGCTGTGCACGCCATACGAATGAAGAAGAAGACCCCCCTCCTTATTGCTCTATATTCTATGCTGGCATCTATCTCCCCCTTCTTACTCCATATTACTCCTTATCTGTGCAGCCATTTGAAGTTGTTGATAAATATCTGCTTCCTCCGCAGGTTGAGAAGTTTACACCTCCACCCTCCCATCCTCGCCACTTTCTACAGAAGCACAATTGAGTCGGTCATGACCGGCTGTATCTCTACGTGGTGCGGCAGCTGTCCAGCTGCAGACTGGAAGTGCCTTCAGAGAGTGGTGAGGACAGCGGAAAAAATCATTGGGACTTCTCTTCCTTCCATCATGGACATGGGGTACAAGCGCTGTCTGAGTAGAGCTAAGGGCATTACCAAAGCCCCCACACACCCACAATTTGGACTGTTTATACTGCTTAACTCTGGGAGGAGGTACCGCAGCATGAAGAGCGGGACAACCAGGTTCTGCAACAGCTTCATCCCCCAGGCCATAAGATTATTGAACAATCAATTAAACCGAGGCTAGAACTTTTTAAATATCGACACTTCTAAAAAAAAAAAAAAATAACTGGAGAGTCAAATGCAACGAAATTTTGTTCTAGGTGCACTGTGTATAGGTGTATATCTGAATGACAATAAAGTTTTCATTCATTCATCATTCATTCATTCATTCAATGGCCTCCAGATTCCGTATGTGACAAAAATCTTTAGTCGGGGTAGGAACAAGGTTAAGAGCTGTCACTATTTCCAGTTCAAAAGCAATGAACAAACAAGCCTTCTTTGTTGTTAATCTGTACGATAGATCACCATATCTAGCCTCAGCAGCTGTCAGATGGAGACAGAAACAGAAAAGGGCTTGACCTGAATATAAAAATGCATCAAAATAACTGATGAGTTTAACAAATAGAATAAAGTGAACTACTGACATTCTTTTCAATTTGGCCAATATTCTAAATTATTACCATAGGTATCAGCAACTAGTCCACGCACTGCATCACAGTAATTCTCACTTTCTGTTGATCCCATAATTCAGAATGCCTGTGGATTGCCAGTTAATTTGTTTTTTAGCCTTTTGTTCACTTTTTGGAGTGCTATTCAGTGCCAAAAATTTCAAAAACAAACCTATACTCATTTAGTTGCTCCATTATGCCTACAAGATCAGATATTTATCACAGCTTTCCACTGAAGTGCCCTTGTGTCAACCATGCTCCATTGAAGTGCACTCTGTTCGAGAGCAATGTTGCAATGGGCAGGCAGCATGCTCAGCTCCTGCTACATAAGTTTGATATCAATCAATCAATCAATCAATCAAGCACTTTATTCATCCCCAAGGGGCAATTTAAAAGGGCGCATTACAGTAGCTTTTTAAAAAAAAAGAAAGGGACACAAACAACGTAACGAACAGACAAACATTCAAAGCTACTCTCTGCACCGACCGGTCGACCGCACGAGCAGTGACCCGGTAAGGATTGGGTTGTCAGCAGCGATACAATAATAAAGAACACACAAAATGTAACACAAACATCCACCACAGCATTCATCACTGTGGTGGAAGGCACAAATATTTGGCCAGTCCTCCTCCATTTCCCCCCGTGGACAGGACCAGAGTCCAAAGTCAGTCCAGGATCTGCTCTTCCTCACCGGAGACCGCGGCATTAGATTGTTGTAGGCCGCAGGCCGGCGGTCAAGATTTAAAGTCCCCGCCGCAGCCAGAAGCACCGTAGACTGCAGGGCCGGCGGTCGAAGCTCCCCTCCAGGGGTGATGGTAAGTCCATGCCGGCCCCGCGGTAGAAGTTAGCCGCGGGCCGTCAATAATGGCTTCTTCTTCCCCCGGGTCCCCCACGAGGGCTGTAGACACCGCACCAGCTGGAGCTCTGCAGACCGCGGCTTCAGGCTGCGACTTCAGGCTGCCGGCTGCCCCGGGCCAGCAAAACGTAGCGCTCCCCTCCAGCGAGCCCCAGCGAGGGTTCACCCGCTCCATGCCGAGAGTCCACGCTGCGCCCGCCACTGAAGCCCCGGGCACGTCTCCGGGAAAGGCCGCGCCGATCCTTGATGTTAGGCCACGGGGGAGGCGACCTGGAAAAAGTCGCCTCTCCATGGAGGAGGTGACCGAAGCGGTTTCCCCCTTACCCCCCCACACCACCCCCCGCACAAGACACACAAAGAAACATTAAATACATACTTTAAAACATACTAAAAAATTTAAAAAAATAAAAAAAACGATCGCACTGCTGACATGGCTGCTGCCACATGCTGTACAGATCTATCAAAGGAAGGATATCACTTTTTTATTTTAAGCAGCAAAAATGTATTTAAATAATAGCTGGAAAGGCGCATTATAGTTCTGAAGAAAGCCTGCAAAACGTACACATTATTCATCGGAAATGGAAAAATGAGCAGCATTGTGAGACACTCCCTTATAGCTCCAGAGGCATAGGTTTAATCTTGATGTCTGGTGCTATTTTTGTGGAGTTAACATCTTCTCTGTGGTCCTATGAGTTTCCTCTGGGTACTCTGTTTAGTTTAATTTTTAGTTTAGAGATACAGCGTGGAAACAGGCCCTTCAGACTACCAAGTCCGCACCGACCTGCGATCCCCGCATATTAACACTATCCTACACACTCTAGGGACAATTTACACCTATACCAAGCCAATTTACTTACAAACCTGTGCGTCTTTGGCGTGTGGTAGAAAACCGAAGATCTCGGAGAAAACCCACGCGGTAACGGGAGAACGTACAAACTCGGTACAGGCAGCACCACTAATCGGGTTTGAACCCGGGTCTCCGGTGCTGCAAGCGCTGTAAGGCAGCAACTCTACCGCTGCGCCACCTCTGGTTGCCTCCCACTTCCCAGGTTAGTAGGTTATTTGCCCCAAATTGCATTTGTGTAAGATAATGTAAAAATGGGTCTTTGATAGTCAGTATGGTCTCAATGGGCCAAGGGCAGATTTCCATAAAACTATGAGAGGGACAACTGGAGACATGCACCTTCAGTCACCAGCGCTATGCAAGAATATCAATTGTGGCCAGAACTCCCTTCTCCTCTAATTGTGGCGGAGTTGCGAAGTCAATACTCTTTGTACCAGGGGCAATGATTAACGACAAATTTTCCTCAGCACTACTTTGAGATAAGATGCATGATGCTAGCATTATAAATCTTGTTTAAAACTGAATTGAATAACTGATTGTAAAAGAGTAGAAAGGGATATTGTAAAGAATGAGGAAAAGGGATTCAAAATCTGGAACTGGAGGCGTAAAGGGCCTGTCCCACTTACGTGTCCTTGGCACGCAAATTACGCGACCTCGTGGTCGCGTTGAGGCGCGACGGTCCCCGCGAAGGTCGTGCGCGATTTGATGCGTAGGCACAGCCACCTGGAGCGCGTGACGTCATTTGACGATGGACACAAAGCTGGAGTAACTCAGCGGGACCGGCAGCATCTCTGGAGAGAAGCAATGGGTGATGTTTCGTGTCGAGACTCTTCTTCAGTCTGGAAAGAAAGGTCTTGACCCGAAACATCATCCATTCCTTCTCTCCAGAGATGCTGCCAATCCTGCTGAGTTACTCCTGCATTTTGTGTCCATCTTCAATTTTCTTTGCCCCGCTCTGGGAGTAGAAGTGGGGGCGGATCCGGACCGCAACGGCCGTGAGCCCCAGGCCGAGTTCGGTGATCATTTGCCTGCTTCTGCTGCTGTTGGAGATGAGACGTTGCGTCGCGCCAGGGTCTTGGGCCTGTCCCACTTTGGCCGTCAGTTACGCGACAGGCCGTTGGGCGCGCGAAGATTTAGTTAGCTACATAAATTTCAGAGCCTCGCGCGATGTCGCGCACAACTACATACCCCTCCGTGCTTCTCAGTGGGACCGGCCCCACGCGGCCACACGATGACCGTGCGCCTCAACGCGACCACGAGGTCGCATAATTTGCGTGCCAAGGACACGTAAGTGGGACAGGCCCTTTAGGCTGCATATTTTATGATTCCATGCAGAATACAGATTAACTGAATGAGGTCTTTAAAGTGGAATTACTTATTGGTCAGCTTTACCTCATGGAACAGAAATTGAATAATTCCCAAAGCTCTTCTCATATTTCTCCTCAGAGTAATCCCATCAATTTCTGTTACCCATTCCCTCACACATGCCCATCAACTGCAGCCTGTCTCCTATCACCCTCCTATACTGGGGGTAACATACAAGCACAGGATTGGGATGAAGGAGAAAACCAGAGCACTTAGGAGAAACCAGCACAATATGGGGTGATCATGCAAACTCCAAACAGGCAGCAACTAGGATCAAGCCCGGGTCGCTGGAGTTGTGAGGCAGCAACATTAATTCCTGATGATAGTTAATTCGGGAAATCTAGTTTAAAATTATTAAGAAGCAATTAAGAATCCCATTTATCATCACATAAGCAAAATAAAATACTGTATTACATCTGGCTGCAGTCCGGACACTATCAAGAAACAAGTTCCACTAAGTTCCATTAAGCATTGTAAACTATGAAAACTATAAAACATAGTCATGCAGCATGGAAACAGGTCATTCAGACCAACTCATCCATGACTAGTAAGCTAGTCTCCTTTGCCAGTGTTTGACCCAGATCCTGCGAAATGTTTCCTGTCCAGGTACCTGTCCAAATGTTTTTTTAAATGTTGTTACTGTACCTGTCTCAACTGCTTCCACTGGCAGCTCATTCCATATACACACCATACTCTGTGTGAAGAAGTTACCCCTATTAAATCTTTCCCCTCTCAGCATACACCTATACCCTTTATGTTAATTCCAAGCAAGACAGAAGTAAAGTTAGCAAGTGTTTCTCTTCGGTTATTATTGCTGGGTGTATATGTGGAACACCATGCAAAAAGAGATTTTGTTTTGATGATCCTAAAGCTATTATCCTCACATCTTCTAATGTAGTATATTGAGTAAATCATGTGAAGGCAGATACTTCTGTGCATTTCAACACAGGAGAAGATTGTATAGGAATACAAAATAAAAATAAAACCTAGAGAAAGTAAGTCATGTTTTGTACAACTTTCTAATCATCAATTTTACAAGATTTAAAAATTAAAATGTGATATTGTATATAAAACGAGAGAGGATTCTGTGGAAATATGTGGAGGATTGATGGAGTGAATGCTGGCTTAGACACAATGGGGTGAATGGACTTTCTAAGTCATAAAGAAACACAGGAAAATGTCAGAGGGAGAGGATTCCTCCTAAGAAATTGGGACTCCCAGGAAAATTATGATATTGTTTTATTTGGAAACAAAATTATTAATTTTCATCACAATTTATCAATCTTATTTTAATGATAATCAAGGAGAGAATTGAACATTACCAATCCACCTCGTCATTATATACAAACATTATGCATAATTTCTTAAAAAGCAAACTAATAAAAACATACAATATCAATATATTACCTTGCACATTTATAATTATTTAATTTAGACCCCGTTAAAAAGTAACATGTAGGAGCTTATTGGCCATTATATTTAGAAAATGTTGCAAATATAATTTAATTTCTGTTTTTCCACTGCAAGGAACTCAAATGTTATTTGATTTTTCTCTCTTAATCACAATTTGAATTAAATTCACTTGTCCCTGATATAATTTGTAATTAGCATGTAATGCATCACTCAGATGCTGAAAGTACACATCGATAGTTGCTACTTACTTTTGTTGGATGCTAGGATCCATCAGTGTAAAATACTTGTTTCTCCAGTTGCAGGAGGTGCAGAAGATGGATGGCACTAATTCACCAAATTAAAATGCCAATGTTTTTTCATCAACTCTACTCCAGCCTGGTTGTTCAGCCTGACAACGTCGAAGCAACTAAGCACTTACTTCTATGTTTGAGTTTTGAATAGTAATCATATTGTAATAAAAGAGGGAGGTACAGAATTTGTGATAGGTTGCTCACACTTTGCATTCAGTTTGATTACATGGAAATAACTTTCCTGATAAGTCTCAAAATTGGACGCTCGGGTTTTAAACAGAACTGTTGCCGCGGAGTTGTTTCTACCAAAGCGCTTTGGCCTTGTGACCTGAAGTGGAATGTCAGGTGTGTTGTGCACAATTGAGGATGATTAAACTTTAGGAGAAGGGACTATAATAAATAACTATAACCCTTTACCTTTACTGTTACTTATTTGGATAGGTTGAACTTCTGTATCAATACTTCCTGCAAGGGAACAGGGAAGAATCAGTGATAAAGGAGTCACAATGCTGGTGACTCATGTTGCCTGGAATAATCCTTTGCATTAGATCCAGCATAGATATACCCCTGTAGATACGTGGTAGACAAAACACAGAGCGTTTGATAAGGCTGATCCATGCACTTCAGAGTTGTATTCATGATATGAAGATTAGATATCTGAGTGGGGTCAGATCTGCACTTTGGGGATGCATGTTCTGGTGTTCTTGGTGATAAGCAGCAAGAAGTTGTAGGTCCCTCCGTGTTCCTGTGGGGAGTTAAAGTTCAATACACTCGGTTGCTGCTTCAACCCAGAAGGGGCTTTGGGGCTCAACCATCGGACACTGATGTTCCCACCCACTTCATGAATTACTTACACTGGATAAATGCATGCAAAATAAATCTTAGGGCATCATAATGAGTAAAGCAATAACATATTTACCTCTGAGTTTCCTGAAGCACAATAATTGAAAATCTCAAGTCAACTTTTCATCCCTACAAAAGAATATCTCTAACCAAAGTCACAGATGACCAGTCCTGTGTATTACCTCTGCTGTTTCTGATATGCCAACCAAGGCATCTTCCGTCTTATTGGACCACATTTGCAACAGCTTGAAGGAGCTTGAAAGGTCAGGAGAAGTCCAGGCAAATGATTTTAATTCTATTTACAATTTTCTGCATCACTTCAGACTCAAAATTCCGGGTAATTGCTCAATACTGTCGAACTGTATTGGGTATGACCGTGTGCCACAGTTATAACAATATTTAATAAGCAGATGATATGGTTAATTTGCTATTAGGCCAACCACACTCATCTGTAAACTAGATTTTACATTTTCACAAAAACACTGTCACGCAGCATCTCAGATGTATGTTTACCAAGGGCTGATTTGAGAACAGATGTAAAATGAGTCCCTGGGAGTGTGATTAAGTGGAAGATCATGTGATACTTACTGTGTACAGTTGTAAACTATACATAGTGTTTGCTTTGATGGTTGTTTTGCTGTTTGATTTTGAATTTGGAATGAGAAGTAGATGAGAACTTAAAGAATCGCTCACGGGAGTTTAAAACCCAGTTAAAGTATGCTGGTGATCAGTTTTTCCTATTTCTCGGTTTCGACAAAAACATCTTTCCTTTTTATAGTGCTCTTAATATGTGGAAAAATATCTCGAGGTACAATCATGTGAAAGTGGACTCTGATCAAGAAAGATACAATAGCTGGGATGATCGAAATGCAATGTGTGAGTGTTCTATTGCAAACATTTGTCAGGGCTGTTGGCAGAATTTCAAGACAGAGATCAAAAGGACATTGAGATAATATAGTCCTATTGGGGATGGGACCTTGAGAAATTAAACTGGACCTTGAGAAATTAAACTGGACAGGTGGTGGAAGTGTCAGTTTCCCAAGAACACTTTGGGAATGGTAACTATAATACTGTAAGTTTCAATAACTTATGGAAAGGGATAAGTTAAGATTTTGAGTTGGGAGAAGTTGACTTCAATAGCATAAGAATGAAACTTGGGAAAGTAGATAGGAAGCGAGGGAAGAAATACCTGAGGGTCTAAGGATGATTGCTGCATCTTTGTTAGCTATAGTTAAGGTGCCAGAGGACTGGAGAATAGTTAACGTTCCTTTTTTTAAGAGGAGCAGCAGAGATATTTCAGGAAACTACAAGCTCATGAGATTACATTAGCGTAGAGAAATTATTGGAGAAAATTGGAGAAATGCTGTCTACAATCACATTAGGTGTAAATCAGATGGAAAGACAGACAAAGCTTAATCCCAAAGTTATTCCCAATAACTACATGGTGATGCATTTTGGGAAGTCAAATAGGACTAGGACAGGCTAGGACAGTAAATGGTAGATCACTAAGAAATGTTGATGAACAGAGGGACCTTGGGATTCAAGTCCATAGATCCCTGTAATTGGTAAAACACATGTAGGTAAGGTAGTGAAGAAGGCAAGTGGCATGCTTGCATTTATAGGTCAGGGCATAGGATATAAAAATTGGGAAATTATGCTGCAACATCGATAAACACTGGTTAGACTACGCATAGAGTATTGTGTGCAGTTCCTCTCACTGCACTATGGGAAGGATAGGATTGCGTTGGAGGGCGTGCAGAGGAGAACCACCATGATGTTGCCTGGAATGGAGAACTTTTGTTATGGGGAGTGATTGCATAGCTGGGTTGGTTTTCCTGGAGTAAAGGAGGCTGAGGGGTGACCTGACTAAGATATATGAACTTGAGAGGCATGAATAGACAATCTTTTCTCCCCCCGGTATGGTTGTGAAAAAGCAAGGGATGGGATGTCACAGAGGTATCCAAGGATAAAGCAACAAAAAGATTTTAATACTTGAGATTAACAGAAGGAAACAGAAGGAGCAGGGGCGGTGGACTTTAAGCTGGAAGTAATATGGGCACCAGATCCTTATCAAACTTAAATTTATAGTGTGGAAATTGGATGACAGCCAGGGGAGCACTTCAATTAGAATGAGCATTTCAATTGGTCCTTGAGTGAAGGCAAATTAAGGATTTGAAGGATGTAATCCTCATAATGGAGAGTCTATGGGTCACACAGAATATCAAGCTAATAATTCACCTGAAGTGGGGATTGAAAGCAATGAGGTTAGGTTCTCCGTTGTTTAACTGAAAGGATATGTTGCTCAGCTGAATTCTGAATATACAACAAGAAAATGGTGAAGACAGACACAAAAACCTGGAGTAACAGTGCATCAGACAGCATCTCTGGAGAAAAGGAATAGGTGTCATTTCGGGTTGAGACTCTTCTTCAGACTAAGAGTCAGGGAAAGGGAAATGAAAAATATAGAAGGTGATAAAGAGAGATTTAGAACAAATTAATGAAAGATACTATACAGAATTCTGAGGGATAGGTTATACAGGCATTTGGATGGGCAAGAGCAGATTAGGGAGAGTCAGCATGGTTTTCTATGTGGGAGGTTGTGACCAAAAAGGTCGATGAAGGCAGAGCTGTAGACATTGTGTACATAGATTTCAGTAAGGTATTCGACAAGGTTCCACATGGGAGGTTGCTCTGGAAGGTTAGATCGCATGGGATCCAAGGAGAGATAGCTGAATGGATCACAAATTGGCTCTATGGAAGGAAGCAGAGGGTGATGGTGGAAGGTTGCTTCTCAGACTGGAGGCCTGTGGCTAGTGGCATGCCTCAGGATTTGATGCTGGGCCCATTACTGTTTGTCATCTACATCAATGATTTTGATAAGAACATACAGGAGCAAAGAGGTCCTTCTGCAGTTGTACAAGGCTCAGGTGAGACCACACCTGGAGTATTGTGTGCAGTTTTGGTCGCCTACTTTGAGGAAGGACATTCTTGCTATTGAGGGAGTGCAGTGTAGGTTCACAAGGTTAATTCCCAGGATGGCGGGACTGTCATATGATGAAAGAATGGGCAACTGGGCTTGTATTCACTGGAATTTAGGATGAGAGGGAATCTTATAGAAACAAATAAAATGATTAAGGGATTGGACACACTAGATGCAGGAAACATTTTCCTGATGTTGGGGGAGTCCAGAACCAGGGACCACAGTTTAAGAATAAGGAGTAGGTCATTTAGAACTGAGATAAGGAAAAACTTTTTCACACAGAGAGTTGTGAATTTGTGGTATTTCCCTGCCTCAGAAGGCAGTGGAGGCTAATTCACTGGATGCATTCAAAAGAGAGTTAGATAGAGCTCTTAGGGCTAGCGGAATCAAAGGGTATGGGGAGAAGGCAGGAACGGGGTACTGATTGTGGATGATCAGCCATGATCACATTGAATGGCGGTGCTGGCTCGAAGGGTCGAATGGCCTACTCCTGTACCTAATGTCTATGTATCTATGTATACAGGGCAAGATTAGCAAGTTTGCTGATGATACAACAGTGAGTGTCTTTATTTTTTTTTAATTTTTTTTATTAGAAGCAATTGTACAAAGAGAAAATAACTGACATAACAGTTATACAATTTTCGGTGAGTGGTTTTGCAGATAGTGAAGATGGTTGTGAAAGATTGCAGCAGGATCTGGATCAATTGGCCAGGTGGGCTGAGGAATGGTTGATGGGCTTTAATACAGAGAAGTGTGAGGTGTTGCATTTTGGGATGCCTGACAAGGGCAGGCCCTACACAGTAAATGGTAGGCCTCTGGGTAGTGTTGTAGAGCAGAGGGATCTAGGAGCGCAGGTGCACAGTTCCTTGAAGGTCGAGTCGCAGGTAGATAAGGTGGTCAAAAAGGCTTTTTGGCACATTGGCCTTCATCAGTCAGAGTATTGAGTATAGAAGTTGGGAGGTCATGTTGCAAACATAGGGTGCAAAAGTACTTTAAAAAAATAAAAAATTGAGGTCGGGTAAGGGGGGATGATAGTTGAAGAGTTGGTATGTCCTATTTACGTGATGCTCAAAAAAAACATTTGTTTTTCTTTTTTTCTCTTTCTCTTTTCTTTTCTTAGGGCCTATTTCTTAACTCTTTTTCTTTCTGTTTTTAATTTCGCTCTCATAGGGTCTTCGTCCTTTTTTGTTGTTACATTTTCTACACTTTTCTACACTTGCACTTTTTCCTTCACTTTCTTCTCTCTTTCAATCTTTTCTTTCTTTAGTGTAAAAAAATAAATAAAGGGAGTACATTAATTGTAAGAAGATATAAATGACGAGTATTAATGTATGTGGCTGTGATGTAATGTACTTCTAATAAATAAAAATTTAAAAAAATAAAAAATTTAAAAAAAATTAAAAAAAAAAATGTTGCAGTTATATAAGACATTGGTGAGACCGCATTTAGAATATTGTGTTCAGTTCTGGGCACCATGTTTTAGGAAAGATCTTGCCAAGCTTGAAAGGGTTCAGAAAAAGATTTTTGAGGATGTTGCCAGGACTGAAGGGTGTGAGCTATAGGGAGAGGTTGAGTAGGTTGGATCTCTATTCCGTGGAATGCAGGAGAATGAGGGGTGATCTTATAGAAGTGTACAAAATCATGAGAGGAATAGATCGTTGAGACTCAACAAGACGACTTTGAAGCTGGGGAGGTTCGGAGAGAGAGGAGGTGCAAGGGTTATTTGAAGTTAGAGAAATCAATATTCATACTGTTGTATTTGTAAAATATGAGATGCTGTTCCTCCAATTTGCGATTAGCCTCACTTTGACAATGGAGGAGGCCGAGGACAGAAAGGTCAGTGTGGGAATGGGAAGGGGAATTAAAATGTTTGGCAAACTGGAAATCAGGTAGGCCCAGGGGGACTGAGTGAAGGGGTTCAGCAAAACAATCACCCTGTCTACATTTGGTGTCGCAAATGTATAAGAGTCCACACCTTCAACAACAGATAAAGTAGATGAGGTTGGAGGAGGTGCAAGCGAACCTCTGCCTAACCTGAAAGGACTGTTGGGGTCCCTGGACAGAGTCGAGGTAGAAGGTATAGGGACAGGGGTTGCGTCTCCGGCGATTGCTGGGAAAGGTACCTGGGGAGGGGATGGTTTGGGTGGGAAGGGATGGGAAGGGATGAGTCCCTCCGCAACTCCCTGGTTAACTCATCACTTCCCACCCAAACCACCGCTTTGCAGGAACAGCTCAGAAGAGACGGCAAGTAATGGTTTAACCAGCTTTTCAAATTGAGCAACAATTAATAGAAATAAATATTGTGAGAATTTTCCAATGGATATACTGGTTTAAGGACAACATCACTGCGCTTAGAAATTGAAAAAAGGATCCACTTCTTTTAAAAATTCCATCAAATATCCAGTTAATCGAAAGATATTCCAAATTCTCTTCCTCAGGATATAAACTGTCACAGATGTGAAAACTAAGGGGAAGAAACCTGAAATGGCAGCTAACAGGAAAGCAACTATCAACTTTACATAACTCAGCTGTTCATGACTGTTATGTGGAGTTGAAATTCATTCTGAGTCAGCTTCTCAAATTTCCTTTTGTAATGCAAGAGCAAGTTTTTCACATTATGTTAAGAACATCCTTGTATGTGGTTTGGCAAGTTCTGTTCCTGACATTTACTTTGCATTGAACTCACCTTTTTACTATCAAAACTTTTTTTTTCAACATGTATTTTGATGCGTGCAATTCATGCCATTTTCTTGACATACAACACTCCTGTGATGAGCCATAGGGTCATAGAGACAAATAACATGGAAACAGGCCCTTCGGCCCAACTCAGCCATGCCAGTCAAGCTGTCTAGCCGAGCTGGTCCCATTAGTCTGCACTTGGCTATATCCTGCCAAAATATTTCTTATCCATGTACCAATCGAATTGTTTTACAACTGTCAAAAGTATACCTGTCTCTCCCACTTCCTCAGGCAGCTCGTTCCATGTACACACCATCTTCTGTGTAAAAAGTGGCCCCATTTAAAACTTTCCTCTCTAAACTTAAACCTATTCCCTTTAGCTTTTCATTCTCCTACCCTGGGGAAAAGGCTGTGGCTATTTGCCTTTTCTGTCCATCCTCATGGTTTTAAATACCTCTGTAAAGTCACTCCTCAGGAAAAGAAAGACAGCCTGTGCAACTCTCATAACTCAAACCTTCCAGACCTGGCAACAACCTTATGTTTTTTTTTGCACCCTTTCCAGTTTAATGACATTCTTTCTTTAACAAAGTGACAAGAACTGAGCAGAGTACTCCAACTGTAGACTTACCTATGTCCTTGACATCTGTAACATGAAGTCCCAACTACTGTACTCAATACATTGACCAATGAAGCATACCAAAAGCCTTCTTCACCAACCTGTCCATCTGTGTTGCCACCTCCGTGAAATTATGTACCTGCACCCCATTCGTATTGGTGAAAATGTGTCAGACTCGATAACAATCAGCACGGGAGCACCTCAAGGCTGCGTGCTCAGCCCCCTGCTGTACTCGCTCTATACTCATGACTGCGTAGCCGGACATAGTGCGAACTCCATCATCAAGTTCGCTGACGACACCACTGTTGTGGGACGTATCACTGATGGGGATGAGTCAGAGTATAGAAGAGAGATCGAGCAACTGTCCATATGGTGCCAGCACAATAACCTGGCCCTCAACACCAGCAAAACCAAGGAACTGATTGTGGACTTTGGAAGGAGTAGGATGGGGACCCACAGTCCCGTTTATATCAACGGGTCGATGGTTGAAAGGGTCAAGAGCTTCAAATTCCTGGGCGTGCACATCTCTGAAGATCTTTCCTGGTCCGAGAACAATGATGCCATTATTAAGAAAGCACATCAGTGCCTCTACTTCCTGAGAAGATTACGGAGAGTCGGTTTGTCAAGGAGGACTCTCTCTAACTTCTACAGATGCACAGTAGAGAGCATGCTGACCGGTTGCATCGTGGCTTGGTTCGGCAACTTGAGTGCCCTGGAGAGGAAAAGACTACAAAAAGTAGTAAACACTGCCCAGTCCGTCATCGGCTCTGACCTCCCTTCCACTCAAAATTAACTTTAGTGTCATCCTCAAAATTACTAACCATGCTAGTTACATTCATATTCAAAATGGTAACATAACTAACAAACAAAGGCATAGTGATACCGTTGCCTCGCAGCACAGGAGACCTGTGTCCATTACTGACCTCGGCTGCCGTTTGTGTGGAGTTTGCAGATTCTCCCTGTGACTGTGTAGATTTCCTCTGGTGCTCCAGTTCCTTCTCATATCCCAATTAGATGAGCATTTACCTGTGCAGAATGTCTCACTTGTTCAAAAAAATACAAAACCGTGGAGCTTGAGTTAAGGAATCTCATGAAATCTAATGAGTTTTGGAAAACAGAAACAAGAAACATGTCCGATTTTCCAAGATTCGTCTATGAAAAGCTTTAATGGTTAGCTTGAATTTACTTGTTCTCATGCACATTATTTATCTGACGCTAGCAATTATGTGGAAATCATCATCATATGACCATAAAGCAACCTTAATTTGTTCTGCAATTTTTTTTTAATTTGATTTATGTTTTTGTCAAACAGGACATGCTCACATTCTTTTTCAAATGAACTTCAGTGGCATCAACAGATCACCTGCAGTAATACTTATCAAGTTGTCATCTGTGAATAATTTGGAGAATCAAAAGGAATTATTAACCACATAGCAATTAAACAAATTAAAACAATGCAAATTATGTGGTTTGTTCACAACTTAGCCATGCTTTCCATAATGATCCTTTGTTTAATGTGAGATTATGAGATTGTCAGAGCAGGTTACACTGATGAATGAAATTGATGGTGCAGTTGGGGAAATCAGTAACACCATCTGCAGGTGTGGTGCCAGTGTTCACCAAGGCAGTATCAGTTTCGATAGGAACTTTGCTGATTTCCAGCTTTAGCTCCTGATGCCTTTCAAAAACTTCATTGTCTTGAAGCTGTCAGACTTTCCAACATACAGGGGGGTTGTGGGGGCGGGGTGTGTGTGGGGGCAGGGGGTTGCGGGGGCGGGGTTTGTGGGGCAGGAGGATGCGGGGGCAGGGGGGGTGTTGGGGCGGGGGATGGTTGTTGGGGCAGGGGGGTCACATAGAAACATAGAAACATAGAAAATAGGTGCAGGAGTAGGCCATTCGGCCCTTCGAGCCTGCACCGCCATTCAATATGATCATGGCTGATCATCCAACTCAGTATCCTGTACCTGCATTCTCTCCATACCCCCTGATCCATTTAGCCACAAGGGCCAAATCTAACTCCCTCTTAAATATGTGTTAAAGAAGGAACTGCAGATGCTGGAAAATCGAAGGTACACAAAAATGCTGGAGAAACTCAGCGGGTGCAGCAGCATCTATGGAGCGAAGGAAATAGGTAACGTTTCGGGCCGAAACCCTTCTTCAGACTGATAGGGGGTGGGGAGAAGAAAGGAAAAAAGGAAAAGGCGGAGGAGGAGCCCGAGGGCTGGGGGAGGGGAGGAGACAACCAGATGGCTGATGAAGGGGAGGGGACAGCCAGGGCTAGCAGAATTGGGAGAATTCAACGTTCAGGCCACCAGGATGTAGACTGCCCAAGCGGAATATGAGGTGCATTTCCTCCAATTTACGGTGTTGCTCGCTGTGGCCATGGAGGAGACCCAGGACAGAGAGGTCAGATACGGAATGGGAGGGGGAGTTGAAGTGCTGAGCCACCGGGAGTTCAGGTTGGTTATTGCGGACCGTTGAATTCTCCCAATTCTGCTAGCCCTGGCTGTCCCCTCCCCTTCATCAGCCATCTGGTTGTCTCCTCCCCTCCCCCAGCCCTCGGGCTCCTCCTCCGCCTTTTCCTTTTTTCCTTTCTTCTCCCCACCCCCTATCAGTCTGAAGAAGGGTTTCGGCCCGAAACGTTACCTATTTCCTTCGCTCCATAGATGCTGCTGCACCCGCTGAGTTTCTCCAGCATTTTTGTGTACCTTCGATTTTCCAGCATCTGCAGTTCCTTCTTTAACACTTTGTCTACTCCACTGCGAAATCTCGTCAAGGTATGCCTACTTTGAAGAAGTTCTCCTCCTCTCTCCGGAGACTGTTCCACACCCAACTCGCTAACTGCCCCATCTCTGTGAAAACACCTCCGGTCGGTCCGCAATAACCAACCTGAACTCCCGGTGGCTCAGCACTTCAACTCCCCCTCCCATTCCGTATCTGACCTCTCTGTCCTGGGTCTCCTCCATGGCCACAGCGAGCAACACCGTAAATTGGAGGAAATGCACCTCATATTCCGCTTGGGCAGTCTACATCCTGGTGGCCTGAACGTTGAATTCTCCCAATTCTGCTAGCCCTGGCTGTCCCCTCCCCTTCATCAGCCATCTGGTTGTCTCCTCCCCTCCCCCAGCCCTCGGGCTCCTCCTCCGCCTTTTCCTTTTTTCCTTTCTTCTCCCCACCCCCTATCAGTCTGAAGAAGGGTTTCGGCCCGAAACGTTACCTATTTCCTTCGCTCCATAGATGCTGCTGCACCCGCTGAGTTTCTCCAGCATTTTTGTGTACCTTCCCTCTTAAATATAGCCTATGAACTGGCCTCAACTACATTCTGTGGTAGAGAATTCCAGAAATTCACCACTCTGTGTAAAAAATGTTTTTCTCATCTCAGTCCTAAAAGATTTCCCCTTTATCCTTAAACTGTGACCCCTTGTTCTGGACTCCCCCAAGACCGGGAACAATCTTCCTGCATCTAGCCTGTCCAACCCCTTAAGAATTTTGTAAGTTTCTATAAGATCCCCCCTCAGTCTTCTGAATTCCAGCGAGTACAAGCCGAGTCTATCCAATCTTTCCTCATATGAAAGTCCTGACATCCCAGGAATCAGTCTGGTGAACATTCTCTGTACTCCCTCTATGGCAAGAATGTCCTTCCTCAGATTAGGAGACCAAAACTGTACGCAATACTCCAGGTGTGGTCTCACCAAGACCCTGTACAACTGCAGTAGAACCTCCCTGCTCCTATACTCAAATCCTTTTGCTATGAATGCTAACATACCATTCGCTTTCTTCACTGCTTGTTGCACCTGCATGCCCACTTTCAATGACTGGTGTACCATGACACCCAAGTCTCGTTGCATCTCCCCTTTTCCTAATCGGCCACCATTCAGGTAATAGTCTACTTTCCTGTTTTTGCCACCAAAGTGGATAACCTCACATTTATCCACATTATACTGCATCTGCCATGCATTTGCCCACTCACCCAGCCTATCCAAGTCATCTTGCAGCCTCCTAGCACCCTCCTCACAGCTAACACTGTCCCCCAGCTTCGTGTCATCTGCAAACTTGGAGATGTTGCATTCAATTCCCTCGTCCAGATCATTAATATATATTGTAAATAGCTGGGGTCCCAGCACTGAGCCTTGCGGTACCGCACTAGTCACTGCCTGCCATTCTGAAAATGACCCGTTTACTCCTACTCTTTGCTTCCTGTCTGCCAGCCAGTTCTCTATCCACATCAATACTGAACCCCCAATACCGTGTGCTTTAAGTTTGTATATTAATTTCTTATGTGGGACCTTGTCGAAAGTCTTCTGAAAGTCCAGATATAACACATCCACTGGTTCTCCCTTATCCACTCTACTAGTTACATCCTCGAAAAATTCTATAAGATTCGTCAGACATGATTTACCTTTCATAAATCCATGCTGACTTTGTCCAATGATTTCACCATTTTCCAAATGTGTTGCTATCCCATCTTTAATAACTGACTCTAGCAGTTTCCCCACTACCGATGTTAGACTAACTGGTCTGTAATTCCCCGTTTTCTCTCTCCCTCCCTTTTTAAAAAGTGGGGTTACAATAGCTACTCTCCAATCATCAGGAACTACTCCAGAATCTAAAGAGTTTTGAAAAATTATCACTAATGCATCCACTATTTCTGGGGCTACTTCCTTAAGTACTCTGGGATGCAGCCTATCTGGCGCTGGGGATTTACCGGCCTTTAATCCATTCAATTTACCTAACACCACTTCCCGGCTAACCTGGATTTCCCTCAGTTCCTCCATCTCATTTGACCCCCGGTCCCCTGCTATTTCCGGCAGATTAATTGTCTTCCTTAGTGAAGACAGAACCAAAGTAGTTATTCAATTGGTCTGCCATGTCCTTGTTCCCCATGATCAGTTCACCTGTTTCTAACTGCAAGGGACCTACATTTGTTTTAACTAATCTTTTTCTCTTGACATATCTATAAAAACTTTTGCAATCTGTTTTTATGTTCCCTGCCAGTTTTCTTTCATAATCTATTTTCCCTTTCCTAATTAAACCCTTTGTCCTCCTCTGCTGGACTCTGAATTTCTCCCAGTCCTCTGGTAGGCTGCTTTTTCTGGCTAATTTGTATGCTTCATCTTTTGTTTTGATACTATCCCTGATTCCCTTGTTATCCACGGATGCACTACCTTCCCTGATTTATTGTTTTGCCACACTGGGATGAACAATTGTTGTAGTTCATCCATGCAGCCTTTAAATGCCTTCCATTGCATATCCACCGTCAACCCTTTAAGAATCAATTGCCTGTCTATCTTGGCCAATTCACGTCTCATACCCTCAAAGTTACCTTTCTTTAAGTTCAGAACCCTTGTTTCTTGTGGGGGCGGCGTGGTTATGGGGGCAAGTGGTGTGTGGGGGTTGGGGAGTTGTGGGGGTGGGGGAATTGTGGGGGTGGAGGGGGTTGTGGGGCGGGGGGGGGGGTTGTTGGGGTGGGGGAGGTTGTGGAGGCATTGTTATGGCGGGGTTGTTGTGGGTGGGTTGTGGGGACGGGGGGGTTGTGGGGACAGGGTGGTTGTGGGGACGGGGGGTTGTGGGGATGGAGGGGTTGTAGGGATGGGGGTGTGGGCAGGGGGGGTGTGGGAGTGGGCAGGGGGGGTGTGGGGGTTGGGCAGGGGGTGTGTGGGCGGAGGGGGGATGTTGACGGGTGGGGGGTGGGTGTGTGTGGGCGGGGGCGTGTGTGTGTGGGCGGGGGGAGTGTTTGTGTGGGTGGGGGGTGTGTGGGCAGGGGTCTTGTGGGGGGAGGGGGTGTGGGCGGGGAGTTTGTGTGGGGGGAGAAGGGTGTGTGGGCGGGGGGAGGGAAGGCGGGAGTGAGCTCGGAGAAAAAATGGGAGAAGAGCCATGGGGGAGAGGGGGGCATCATGGGGGAGGGGGAGGAGCCAGCGAGGGGGACCAGAGGGCTAGTGGCTGGAATTGGCAGTGCGATTGGGAGTCACAGCGAGTGCTGGTAGCTGGCCGTTCTCCTCTGCTGGGATCAGTCTCCGTTTCCGTTTGCCGACATCGGCGACATCTTTGACTCCGGGCTGGGCTGGGTCTCCAACTCTGGGCTGGGTCTCCGGCTCTGGGCTGCGCTGGGTCTCCCATGCTGGACTGGGCTGGGCTGGGCAGGGTCTCCAACGCTGGGCTGGGGAGCTTGGGGCTGGGCTGCTTGGGGCTAGGCTGCTGCGGGTCACTTCGGGTTGCTTCGGGTCCCTCCGAAATTTGTGTCCGATTGGAAACCTCCGCCAGCCATCCTCAGCTTCTGTAAAGACATGATGGCGCAGGAAGGGGCTGATCGTCCCGGGGAGTGACAGGGGACGAGACTAATCAGCACAGCGCTAAATGGCAGGAGAAGAGATCAATCTGCGCCGTGTGGTTTATAAGATTTTTTTAAACCTCGCTAACTTTTACGACATTCAACCAATGAAACTTGGTGCACTCGCAGCACGGGGGAACGGTGAGTGAACTGGTGAAAAATCGTAGCGCTATCGCGAACCGTTTTTGTGCAAATAGAAAGACCGCGCAAACCGGAAGATAACAAGATCAGTTTTAGTTATGTAATAAAAAAAGACGGACAGACGGACGGACGGACGGACGGACGGACGGACGGACGGACAGACAGATAGACAGATAGATAGATAATCACCATGCAAGCTAACCTACATTGGTTGCTGGTTAAACAGGGGCTCAAATTTAAAATTATCAATGTTATTTTCCAATTTCACCATATCAACATTCTTTCTTTAGCTTTGCTACCCTCCAGCCCTAAAACAAAATCATAAAATTACAATGGAAAGAGGACATTCAGGCCCTTGAGAATGGTGATTTCTCACCATTGTCTGTCTCTGTATTTCACAAGTTCACAAGTTATAGGAGTAGATTTAGGCCATTCGGCCCATCGAGTCTACTCCGCCATTCAATCATGGTTGATCTCTGCCTTCTCCCCATAACCGTTGACACCTGTTCGAATTAAGAAATTGTCTATCTCTGCCTTAAAAATATCCACTGACTTGGCCTCCACAGCCCTCTGTGGCAATTAGTTCCACAGATTAACTACCCTCTGATTAAAGAAGTTCCTCCTCACCTCTTTTCTAAAATAGCGCCCTTTAATTCTGAGATTATAACCTCTAGTTCTAGACTCCAACACCAGTAGAAACATCCTTTCCACATCCACTCTATGCCTTTCATTATTCTGTATTTTTCGATGAGGGTATTTCTTCCATAACCATGTCAATTATTCCCTCAAAAGTGCCTTTCCAATTCTTCCTACGAAATTCCTAACAGTTCTCAGTCCTCTGCACTAAGCCGGAACTCCCGGCAGGCTGCACGTGGCAGAGAAATACCCAGCGGGCCATGGCCATTCCCTTGCAGCAGGTCTGGCTCAAAGATACTAGAGGAGCTCTGCTCTATAATCTTTGGTCTGGCTCACCCATCAGGGAACCGGGAACCCCGCCAAGGCTGGTCTCCTGCTCATCCTCGAGGACTGAGCACCAGAGAGGAGGTCGATGGAGTCAGCGAAGGTGGTGGACACTTTAAAAGGGTTGGTAGGAAGAACCAAGTGTCTTACCTTCTGCGCACTCAAGGTCAGCTGCGCGAGGCATAAAGGCTGAAGGTGGCCGGGCGAAGAGAGGGACGTCGGTTTGCGGATAATAGTGGATCCGGATCGTGACAATGTCTGTAAAGGGCCTTTATGGCCAACTGCAGCTGGGACTTTAAAAATGGCACCAAAACCTGATGACTCTTGCATACAAACTCAGTGAGCTGTTTCTCTGCATTCTGTACTTAATTGGGATTCGTACTTATGTATCACAATAATCTTACTAATCTGCATGTATAAAGGAATTTCACTGTACCTTGGTATATTTGATAATCAAGAACCATTGCAGTGAGCATCAGATCATAACTGCACCTATTCACATGACCCTATAGTATTAATTTTCCAAAATTGTTAAATGTGTCCCATATTTCCAAGTAATTTGCTAATGAGAACAATGTGCCCCTATCTTCCCTGTCTAAACCATTCATTATTTTATGCACCTCTATCACATCTCCCCTCAATCTTCTTAACCCCAAGGATTGTAACAATAGTTTCTTCAATCTAAGCTTATAGTTGAAACTCTGGCTAACCAGTGGATAACTACTGGGATGCCTCATTCCATTTTGACCTACACTATTGCCAGATGTGTCTTGTGTTGCCACTGCCCTGGCTTGGCAATTTCCTTCCTAAACCTATTTGCCTCCGATTCCCCCTTCAGGACATGTTTTAGAATTTATTTCAATGACTAAGCTCACTATCCGACATTTTCGCCACCTCCAACATGATCCCACCACTTGCCACATCTTCTCATCTCCTCCCCTATCTGAGTTCCGCAGAGACAGCTCCCTCCGTAACTCCCTGGTCAATTCGTCCCTTTCCACCCGAACCATCCCCCCTCCGGGCACTTTCCCTTGCAACCGCAAGAAATGCTACACTTGTCGCTTTACCTCCCCCCTTGACTCCATTCAAGGACCCAAGCAGTCTTTCCAGGTGCGGCAGAGGTTCACCTGCACCTCCTCCAACCTCATCTATTGCATCCGCTGTTCTAGATGTCAGTTGCTCTACATCGGTGAGACCAAGCGTAGGCTTGGTGATCGCTTCGCCGAACACCTCCGCTCGGTTCGCAATAACCAACCTGATCTCCCAGTGGCTCAGCACCTCAATCCCCCTCCCATTCCGAATCCGACCTTTCTGTCCTGGGCCTCCTCCATGGCCAGAGTGAGGACCACTGTAAACTGGAGGAGCAGCACCTCATATTTCGCTTGGGCAGTTTGCACCCCAGCGGTACGAACATTGACTTCTCTAATTACTTTTTCCTTTCTCCTCCCCTTTTTTTCTTACTTTCTCCTCCCATTCTCAGCTCTCCCTCAGCCCCCTGGCTCCACCTCTTCCTTTTTTCCTCCCGCCCCCACCCCCACCCTCGTATCAGTCTGAAGAAGGGTTTCGACCCGAATCGTTGCCTATTTCCTTCGCTCCATAGATGCTGCCTCACCCGCTGAGTTTCTCCAGCATTTTTGTCTACCTTCACTATTTGGTAATTTGGACTTTTACAACCAAAGATGTCTGAATATCAAATTTTGTTTGACAAAACTCCAAGGGACATTTCTGAATGTAATAATAATGTTACAACATTTGCTAATGTTCTAGATATGCTGCTATGTTACTGTTGCCAAGGTGACAGACCACATTTGTAGAGCAATGCTGCAATGCACATGATTTTTTATTTTTACAATTCCAAGATTGTTTCCTTGGTGATTGGATTTCCATACTACCATAAGTCAACAATACAATTTGTCAATAGAATAGTGAGAGGTGATTTGATCAACAAGACTGTCATTTTAAGTGCATCATTAAACTAAACCACTATTTAAAAAACAAACTGCAAAGTTCTGAAAGATAATAGATGCTGATTGGTTCAAAATCATAAAAACATTAACGTGATTGTTCAAATAACATATCTTTCTATTTGTTTTGAATCCTCCCATTGAATGGCATCATGATTGAAAAGATGCTTTAAAGCTGAAATTAATGCATAAATTATTACCAGACCAACTAATTTTGAAGATCAGTTTTAACACAATGTAAACGAATGGATAAGATCGGGGTCTTAAATACAGACAAGACAGCATTAAAACTACTTTGGATTAGTAAATTAGTAAATAATTCACGATTTAAATAAAAGTGAGAAGTACAGTCATGATGTTTGAGATAGTATTCAAATTGTTTGCATTCAAGCTACTTTTTCTTACTTTCTTATTCATTTAAAATACATTTAACTTTTGTCATCTGCATATGATTGTGTGTAACCACTGAAATATCTCCCCTCATACAATTTTGACCTCCTGAATGTTCCCAAATCAAATTGTCATGTTATTGAAGGTTGTCTTCAGCAGTTAGTGCTACTGCAGCTCCAGTAATCCAGGTTCAGTCCTAACCTTGTCTGTCTGGATTCTTCCTGTGACTGCAATTTCCCAATGGAACTCCTGTTTTCACCCACATCCCATAGACATGCTGGTTGGTTGGCTGATTGGCCACTGTAAATGACCCATGTTGTAACAGAATCAGGGAAGGAGTTTATGGGTATACAGTGCATCCAGAAAGTATTCAGACGCCTTCACTTGTTCCACCTTTTATTACGTTACAGCCTTATTTTAAAATGGATTAAATTCTTTTTTTTAATCATTAATCTACACACAATACCCCAGAATGAAGAAGTGAAAACAGGTGTTTAGAAATGTTTGTAAAGTAATTAAAAAGAAATAACTGAAATATCACATTTACATAAGTATTCAGACCCTTTCCTGTGACACTCAAAATTGAGCTTAGGTTCATCCTGTATCCATTGATTATCCTTGAGATGTTTCAACAACTTGATATGAGTCCACCAGTGGTAAATTAAATTGATTGGACATGATTTGGAAAGGCACACACCTGTCTATATAAGGTCCCACGGTTGACAATGCATGACAGAGCAAAAACCAAGCCATGAAGACGAAGGAATTGTCTGTAGACCTCCAAGACAGGATTGTGTCGAGACACAGATCTGGGGAAGGGTATAAAACAATTTCTGCAGCATTGCAGGTCCCGAAGAACACAGTGGTCTCCGTCAATCTTTAAAGGAAGAACTTTGAAACCACCAGGACTCTTCATAGAGCTGGCTGCCCGGCCAAACTGAGCAATTGGGGGAGAAGAGCCTTGGTCAGGTAGGTGACCAAGAACACGATGGTCACTGACAGAGTTCCAGAGCTCCTCTGTGAAGATGGGAGAACCTTCCAGAAGGACAACTATATCTGCAGCACTCCACTAATCAGGCCTTTATGGTAGAGTGGCCAGATGGAAGCCACTCCTCAGTAAAAGGCACATGACAGCCTGTTTGGAGTCTGCCAATGTGACACTCATGAGAAACAAGATTCTCTGGTCTGATGAAACCAAGATTGAACTCTTTGGCCTGAATACCAAGCGTCACGTCTGGAGAAAACTGGCACTGCTCATCGCCTGGCCAATACCATACCTATGGTGAAGCATGGTGGTGGCAGCATCATGCTGTGGGGATGTTTTTCAGCGGCAGAAACTGGGAGACCAGTCAGGATCGAGGGAAAGATGAATGGGGCAGAGAGATCCTTGATGAAAACCTGCTCCAGAGCTTTCTGGACCTCAGACTTGGGCAGAGGTTCACCTTCCAACAGGACAATGACCCTAAACACACAGCCAAGACAACGCAGGAGTGGCTTTGTGACAAGTCTATGAATGTCATTGAGTGGCCCCGCCAGAGACTGGACTTGAACCCGATCGAACATCTCTGGAGGGACCTGAAAATAGCTGTGCATCGACGCCCCCCATCCAACCTGACAGAGCTTGAGAGGATCTGCAGAGAAGAATGGGAGAAATTACCCAAATACAGGTGTGCCAAGCTTGTAGCATCATACCCAAGTAGACTTGAATTTGTAATCGCTGCCAAAGGTGCCTCAACAAAGTACTGAGTAAAGGGTCTGAATACTTATGTAAATGTGATATTTCAGTTATTTCTTTTTAATTACTTTGCAAACATTTCTAAACATCTGTTTTCGCTTGTTTATTATGGGGTATTGTGTCTAGATTGATGATAAAAAAATGAATTTAATCCATTTTAGAATAGGCTGTAATAAATGCAAAATGTGGAAAAAGTGAAGGGGTCTGAATACTTTCTGAATTCCTTGTATGTGAATATGTAACAGGGAAATAAATGAGACCGATGAAAGTGCTCCAGGAGTCAATATAAGCTTGTGTAGGAAAGAACTGCAGATGCTGCTTTTAACTGAAGATAGACACAAAATGCTGGAGTAACTCGGCGGGACAGGCAACATTTCTGGAGGGAAGGAATGGGTGATGTTTCCGGTCACCTGCAGAAGGGTCTCGACTTGAAAAATCAACCATTCCTTCTCTCCAGAGATGCTGCCTGTCCTGCTGAGTTACTACAGCATTTTGTGTCTATATAAGCTTGATGAGCTGAATGCTCTCCGATTTTGTTAGAATATGACAAATCAATATAGATCTCTGACTTCCATTGTCTTTTAACCAGACCATTGTGCATTTTGGAATGTATTAGAGATGGGAACTTAGCATAATTAAACATGATATGATAAAAGGACACAAAGATACACTAGCAGGGATAACAGTGGAACAAAAATGGCAGGTATTTCTAGGAATAATACAGAAGGTGCAGGATCAGTTAATAATAATAATAATAATAGATTTTATTTATATAGCGCTTTTCAGGACTCAAAGTCGCTTTACAATTGAGAGTCAGGAATAAACAAAACAAAATAGAGCAGTAAGACAGAGGGGAGGGGAACATGTGACTAAGGGTATGCAGAGGTGAAGAGATGGGTCTTGAGGCGGGACTGGAAGATGGTGAGGGACTCAGAATTTCGGACCGGTTGTGGGAGGGAATTCCAGAGCCTGGGAGCTGCCCTGGAGAAGGCTCTGCCTCCAAAAGTGCAGAGGTTTGATTTCGGAGTGGAGAGGAGACCAGCTGATGTGGATCTGAGGGACCGTGAGGGTTGGTAGGGGGAGAGGAGGTCAATGAGATAAGGGGGGGCCAGGTTGTTGAGGGCTTTGTAGGTGAGGACCAGGATTTTGTAGGTGATCCGGTGGGAAATGGGAAGCCAGTGAAGTTCTTTGAGAACTGGGGTGATGTGGTGCCAGGATTTGGTGTGGGTAATGAGTCGAGCGGCTGCATTTTGGACCAGTTGGAGTCGTTTGATGCTGCTGGAATTGATTCCGAAAAGAAGAGAGTTACAGTAGTCCAGTCGGGAGGAGATGAAGGCATGGATGAGTCTTTCAGCAGCGGGGGGTGTGAGAGACGATCTGATTTTTGCAATGTTGCGGAGGTGAAAAAATGATGTTTTGACAACATGGCGGATGTGAGGCTCAAGGGAGAGGGTTGAGTCAAGGATCATGCCAAGGTTGCGTGCCTGAGGAGATGGGGAGACAGTGGTGCCGTCGATAGTGAGAGTGGGGTTGTTAATTTTAGTGAGTGTTGATTTGGAGCCAATGAGGAGAAATTCTGTTTTGCTACTGTTTAATTTAAGGAAGTTGAGTTGCATCCAAGATTTGATGGCTGATAGGCAGGAGTTGATATGGGAGAGAGGGGGGTGGTGGGGGGACTTGGTGCTGAGATAGATCTGGGTGTCGTCAGCATAGCAGTGGAAGTCCAGGTTGAAGTGACGGAGTATATGACCAAGGGGGAGGATGCAGATGATGAAGAGGAGGGGACCAAGAACGGAGCCGTAGCAAAGATGAGCGGAAAGCAAGAGGATTGGGTAATGTTTAAAGAACAACAGAAGATAACCAAAAAGACAATACGGGGAGTAAAGATGAGGTACGAAGGGAAGCTAGCCAAGAATATAAAGCAGGATAGTAAAAGCTTCTTTAGGTATGTGAAGAGGAAAAAATTAGTTAAGACCGAAGTTGGACCCTTGAAGACCGAAAAAGATGAATTTATTATGGGGAACAAGGAAATGGCAGATGAGTTGAACAGGTACTTTGGATCTGTCTTCACTAAGGAGGACACAAACAATCTTCCTGATATAGTAGTGGCCAGAGGATCTGGCAGGCAGGAAACAAAGAGTAGTGATTAACGGGTCCCTTTCAGAATGGCAGGCAGTGACTAGTGGGGTACCGCAAGGCTCGGTGCTGGGACCGCAGCTATTTACAATATACATCAATGATTTGGATGAAGGGATTCAAAGTAACATTAGCAAATTTGCAGATGACACAAAGCTGGGTGGCAGTGTGAACTGTGAGGAGAATGCTATGAAAATGCAGGGTGACTTGGACAGGTTGGGGGAGTGGGCAGATGCATGGCAGATGAAGTTTAATGCAGATAAATGTGAGGTTATCCACTTTGGTAGCAAAAACAGGAAGGCAGATTACTGTCTAAATGGCGTCAAGTTGGGAAAAGGGGAAGTACAACGGGATCTGGGGGGTCCTTGTACGTCAGTCTATGAAAGTAAGCATGCAGGTACAGCAGGCAGTGAAGAAAGCGAATGGCATGTTGCCTTTATAACAAGAGGAATCAAATATAGGAACAAAGAGGTCCTTCTGCAGTTGTACAGAGCCCTAGTGAGACCACACCTGGAGTATTGTGTGCAGTTTTGGTCCCCTAATTTGAGGAAGGACATTCTTGCTATTGGGGGAGTGCAGCGTAGGTTTACAAGGTTAATTCCCGGGATGGCGGGACTGTCATATGCTGAGAGAATGGAGCAGCTGGGCTTGTACACTCTGGAGTTTAGAAGGATGAGAGGCGATCTCATTGAAACATATTAGATTGTTAAGGGCTTGGACACGCTAGAGGCGGGAAACATGTTCCCAATGTTGGGGGAGTCCAGAACCAGGGGCCACAGTTCAAGAATAAGGAGTAAGCCATTTAGAACGGAGACGAGGAAACACTTTTTCTTACAGAGAATGGTGAGTCTGTGGAATTCTCTGCCTCAGAGGGCGGTGGAGGCAGGTTCTCTGGATGCATTCAAGAGAGAGCTAGATAGGGCTCTTAAAAATAGTGGAGTCAGGGGATATGGGGAGAAGGCAGGAACGGGGTACTGATTGGGGATGATCAGCCATGATCACATTGAATGGCGGTGCTGGCTCGAAGGGCCAAATGGCCTACTCCTGCATCTATTGTCTATTGCTGGAGTAACTCAACAAGTCAGACAGCATCTCTGGAGAACATGGATAGGTAATGTTTTGGGTCGGGACCCTTCTAGTATGAAGAAGGGTCTTGACTCGAAAAGCCACCTGTCCATGTTCTCCAGAGATGCTGCCTGACCTCTGGAGATACACCAGCACTTTGTGTCCTTTTGTGTATTAACCAACATCTGCAGTTCTTTGTTTCTAAACATGTTATGATACTCATTGAACATCAAATATTATTCTTCCAACAAAAATAAAGAAAGAGGAAACATTTGAAATAAGCATTGACTTTAGAAGATGTTTAAAAACTCTTTAATAATCATCAAGAAACCATCTGACACTTATAACCTCGTTCATATTCTTCTGTCCTCTCCTGGCTGATTGAGATTTGTGTACGTTTGGCTACAAATTAAAATCTTGCTTTGTACCCAAACACCAAATATTGTTTCAGCTTGAAAAATATTTTCACATGTTTAATCATGTACTGTATATAAATTCCTTCAGATTCTTGTGTCCAGAATTGAGCCAAACGAACTGCAGACGCTGGTTAAGGCACAT
>CM075977.1:27198324-27496661 GCA_038087875.1 Malacoraja senta | reverse complement strand
GCGATGCTTACTCGGGTCGCTGTGTTGGAGCTCCGGAGTGCTGGGCCTGCCCGACTTCAACATTGTGGAGCTGTGGTCTGCGGAGCTTCCAGCCGCGGTGGAGCTGACTTTCTCATCGCGGAGCCTGGGATCTTTCACCGAGGTCGCTAGTGTTGGAGCTCCGTCCAGCGTGGCCTGAGGACTTCGGGAGCTGCGGTCTCTGTAGGAAGCGGCCGTTTCAGAACTCCAAGCCGCTGAGAGTGTTCTTCCGACGCCGGAGTTCCATCATTCCGGCGAGAGGGCCTGAAATATCGGGCCGCCGTATTGGTGACTGTGGAGGCCTCAATAGGCCCCGACCACGGGGTGAAACATTGAGGAAGAGGGACTGAACTTTGTTGCCTTCCCTCATAGTGGGAAACGTTGATCCCGCTGTGGGAGGATGTTTTTTATGTTTAATGTTAAATCTATATTGTTGTGTTTATCTTATTTGTGTGCTGCATGGTAACTCAATTTCACTGCACCAATTGGTGTATGTGACAATAAATGTCCTTTGTCCTTTGTCCTTTAATGTGGCCATAACCTACTGGGGCATGTCTAGCAAACCAGACCATCCACAAAAAGGAAAAGGGAAAAGGATGGCAGACAAAAAATATTTTTACATTAAAAAGGTGCATGTTCTCTAATGAAATTAGGCGGGTGGGCTGCAATGTGCCTGCTGGAAGATGAAGTGTTGTTGCTCAAGCTTGCTTTGAATCTTGTCAGTATTTAATTTTGTTGCCTATATCTAAATTATGATTAATAATTTGGTTTTGCTTCAGTTATGTCTCCGCCTGTATAACATTGCACTACATCAACATTACTCTGTATTTAACTCATACTAGACTAAGTGGGACCCATTGTGTTCCATCCCCCACCCATGCCCCAACGCAATATTCCACCAATCACCCATAGCCCTAACTGCGCAGGGTTGTGTGGGGGAGGGGTGTGTGAGCGGGGGTGGGGTGTCTGGGGGTGGGGGGATTGCTGGGGGGGGGGGTAGCGGGGACAGGGTGTTGTGTGGGGGGAGAGGGGTGTGTGGGTGGTGTGTGGGTGGGAGGGTGTGTGGGCAGCGGGGTGTGTGGGCAGGGGGGTGTGTGTGGGGTGAGTGGGGGGGTGTGGGTGGGGGGCATGTGGGCAGTGGGGCTTGTGGGGGATGGGTGTGTGGGCAGGGAGGGTTGTGTGGGGGAGAGGGGTGTGTGGGCAGGAGGGAGTTGTGGGGGGAGAGGGGTTTGTGGGCACGGGGGAGTGAGCTCGGAGAAAGATGGGGAAGAGCCATGGGGAAGAGGGGGGCATCACGGGGGAGGGGGGGAGGAGCCAGCGAGGGGGGACCAGAGGGGTAGTGGCAGGAATTGGCGGTGCGATGGGGACTCATAGCGGGAGCTGGTCGCTGGTCGTTCTCCTCCGCTTTCCGTTTGGCGACACCTCCGACTCTGGGCTGGGCCTCCCATGCTGGGCTGGGCTAGGTCGGGTCTCCGATGCTGGGCTGCTGCTTGGGTTGGGGCTGCTGCTTGGGGCGAGGCTGCTGCTTGGGGCAGGGCTGCTTGTGGCTGGCTGGCTGGGCTGCTTGGGGCTGGGCTGGGCTGCTTGGGGCTTGGCTGGGCTGCTTTGGGCTGCTTCGGGTCCCTCTGAAATTCCGGTTGGAAACCTCCGCCGCCGATCCTCAGCTCCAATAAAGACGCAATGGCGCAGGAAGGGGCGGACCGTCCTGGGGAGTGACAGGGGAAGAGACTAATCCACACGGCACCGACTGGCAGGAGAAGAGATCAATCTGCAAACGCGCGGTTTTTAAGATTTTAAATCTCGCTAACTTTTACGACATTCAACCGATCGGAGCGAAACGGTGCACTCGCCGCACTGGAGAACGGTGAGTGAACTGGTGAAAAATCGTAGCGTATCACGAACCGTTTCGCACAAATAGAAAGAACGCCAAACCGGAGATAACAAGATCAGTTTAGTTATGTATATAGAATATACAGTAGATAGAAAATATAGATAGATAGATATATAGATAGAAGATAGATAGAAGATAGAGATGATTTGAAAAAATCTAGGCAAATGGGTGCACCCCATTTATTGTAGACAAAAGTGCTGGAGAAACTCAGCGGTGAGGCAGCACCTATGGAGCGAAGGAAATAGGCAACGTTTCGGGTCGAACCCCTTCTCAGAACCATTTATTCCTACTTTGCAGCATTGAATCAAGTATTTTGCTCGAATTTCATATATATAATATATTTGAAGTGGCTTTCGTGACTTTATATTAGCAAGTGGAGGAGACTGCTTATTTAACCAGGTAAAACATATTAGCAGTCATTCATCATCCCTTTTCCATGAAGGGAAACGGGAAAGCATACAATAGGTCACTGATATGGAGGGGTTTATACAGCTTAGAAGAAATTCAACTGGGTAGCGCACTGTCACATTTCAGAATATATATGTGTAGTTTTAATATTTAATACAATGTCTGGTCATTTCAAAGTTTATTGCCTGGGAGGGTGAAAATAATTCCTATTTATGGGTGCTGACTTCATGCATCAGAGATATGGGAGACATGCTATTTAAAGAAAAATTAAATGTAAAGAACTTAAGGGTTCAAATTTGAAGTCGGTCAAGTTTTACTTTGTTGTTGATGTTATATTAGAAAAGAAGTTAATTCGGATACTTAATAAAATAAAAATCTGCAGATGCTGGAAATCTGAAATAAAAACAGAAAATGCTAAAAAAAAAAACTCAGCAGATCAAGCAGCATCTGAGGAAAGAGAAACAGTTAACGTTCCAGGTAAGGGACCTCATCAGCCTTGAGAAAGAGAAAGACAAGAAATGTTCAATAGTAGCGAAGGGTGATTGATGAACAAAGGGAATTTCTCTGATGGGGTGAAGTAGTGGGCCAGGTAAGACCAGTTTAAGCTGCAATGCCTGTGCAATGTGGTGGCGCCATAGAGTGTGGCAGCCTCGCCTGCAGCTGTTCGTCCTTCACCCTTTTTTTATTTTTAGTTTGTCAAAAAGTTTTGTTTTGGAGGCCTTTTAGTCTTTTTATGTGGGGGATGGGGGGGGGAAACCGTTTTTTCCAGTCCCTACCTGGTCGAGGATGCGTCCTTCCTCGAGCCGGCATCTTTGCCCCCTCCTCGCGGCCTACCATCTGGATTGGCGCGGGCCTTTCTGTCGGAGACCGGCCAGAGCTTCTAGCTTCAGCGGCGGCGCAGCACTGAGGTACCATCGCGGAGCGAGCGATGCTTACTCGGGTCGCTGTATTGGAGCTCCGGAGTGCTGGGCTTGCCGACTTCAACATTGTGGAGCTGTGGTCTGCGGATCTTCCAGCCGCGGTGGAGCTGACTTTCTCATCGCGGAGCCTGGGATCTTTCACCGAGGTCGCTAGTGTTGGAGCTCCGTCCAGCGCGGCCTGAGGACTTCGGGAGCTGTGGTCTCCGGTAGGAACCGGCCGTTTCAGAACTCCAAGCCGCTGAGAGTGTTCTTCCGACGCCGGAGTTCCATCATTCCGGCGAGAGGGCCTGAAATATCGGGCCGCCGTAGTGGTGACTGCGGAGGCCTCAATAGGCCCCGACCACGGGTGAACAATGAGGAAGAGGACTGAACTTTGTTGCCTTCCCTCATAGTGGGAAACGTGATCCCGCTGTGGGAGGATGTTTTTTATGTTTAATGTTAAATTCTATATTGTTGTGTTTATCTTATTTGTGTGCTGCATGGTAACTCAAATTTCACTGCACCAATTGGTGTATGTGACAATAAATGTCCTTTGTCCTTTGTCCTTTAATGTGGCCATAACCTACTGGGGCATGTCTAGCAAACCAGACAATCCACAAAAAGGAAAAGGGAAAAGGATGGCAGACAAAAAATATTTTTACATTAAAAAAGGTGCTCGTTCTCTAATGAAATTAGGCGGGTGGGCTGCAATGTGCCTGCTGGAAGATGAAGTGTTGTTGCTCAAGCTTGCTTTGAATCTTGTCAGTACTTAATTTTGTTGCCTATATCTAAATTATGATTAATAATTTGGTTTTGCTTCAGTTATGCAAAAAAATGAGAATATAAATACACCATTGATTTATTGTTCTAATTGCAGTAACAATGATTTCAGTTCTATCCATGGCATATGCTTTTTTATTTTTTTTATTTTTTATTTATTAGAAGTACATTACATTACAACCACATACATTAGTACTCGTCACTTATGTCTTCTTACAATTAATGTACTCCATTTGTTTTTTACACTAGAAAAGGGAAAGGATAAGATTGAGAGAAAGAAGAAAGTGAAGGAAAAAGTGAGAGTGTAGAAAATGTGACAACAAAAAAGGACGAAGACTCTATAAGAACAAAATTAAAAACAAAAGAAAAAGAGTTAAGAAATAGACCCTAGAAAAGAAGGAGAAAGAGAAAGAGGAAAAAGAGAGAAACAAATATTTTTTATGAGCATTACGCAAATGGGACATACCAACTCTTCAACTATCATCCCCCATTACCTGACCTCAATTTTTTTAAGGTACCTTTGCACCCTATATTTGTAATAATTCTATAAATGCAGATCACGTCAGGTGGAAGTGATCTGGTTTACCTGCTAGGAGGAGTCTTATCTCTTCTAGGTGTAATGTTTCGAACATATTTGAAATCCACATGTTTATAGTTGGTATTGGAGGCCTTCTTCCAAAATTTAGGATTAGCTTTTTTCCAGTTATTAACCCATAGTCTATTAGTTTCTTTGAAACACATTTAGTTCTGGACCATCTTCCGTTATTCCGAAGATAATCCATTCTGCTTTGGGTATCAGTTTTATTTTAATAATTTTGTAAAGATTTTGAAAATTTCATTCCCCAATTGTTGAATTTTTGTACAGAAAACAAATGAGTGCGCTATAGTAGCTTCTTGGGATTGACATTTATCACAAATAGATGATACATTTGGGGAAATTTTATGAATTTTAGTTTTGAAATAATATAATCTATGTAACATTTTAATTGTATTAAAGTGTGTCTTACATTAATCGAACATTTATGCACGTTTAATAAGTGTTCATTCCAACTTTCCTTTGAAATTTTAATAGCTAACTTGTTCCCATCCATGGCTATGCTGTACTACCAATATTGCACATTAGAGGTCACACTCTGACTAGTAACAAATGAAGAAACACTTACTGATTTTTGATGCTGAGCATATGGGGAAATATCAGTAGAAGTAGTAGCATGCAGAGATCATTGCATTATTAGAAACATTATCTTTTGGATGAACATTTAGGTCCCATGCAGATTTATAAGATGTCATGGTGTAAATTGCTCGTTCTAATCTCCCCCCCAGTCTAGTTTCAGTCAAAAAAACTGAATTATGCACTTGAACAACTAATCTTTATTTTAACAAAGTGCAATTACATTTCAACTACTGTACCTATCCCACCGCGGGCTCGATCCTCGTATCTGCCTGATCAAGCCCTCTGGTCAACAATTGACCAGAGGGTTACTCTAGGTACTAGTCAACAATCGACCAGAGAGTTACTATTCACTGTTGATCAGCCGCTATTTAGAATCGATCACGGACATGCACCAACTCCTATATACAGGAATTCGAATTCCACCTTACTGGCAGAACTTCAATATGAAATTCAGTATTTGGAAATTTGGCTTTGCAAATATAGACTTCTAATTTTAGTGCGTATCTCTCCTACTACGCGGGCACTCAAATCAAGCTAAAATTGCCCAGTTGAATTCCGGCCAATCTATACTCTGTCCATCCAAGCCCAGTACCTTTACGAGGTTCCTCGTCCGTCACTTCAGGGAGAGACTCAGATACCTTCAGGCAGACACTCCTCTCTGCTGGGCACCAAGGATTCAGCGCCTAGCCGCTTCACGCTGTGAGTTATTGATGCCGATTTTCAGAGCGCACCTTTTCAATTCGCGCTCCCGGCAAAGATCTGGTCGATACGTAGGTCATACCTGTATTTTAATACCCCACCAATTGGATACCAAATCTAAAACTGGGCCACCCCTTGCCCGATGAAGCACGTTTGGCTCTCGTTAAAGCAGCTGCAGTCTGCCAACTACGACCAAAGTTTTGGGCCTCTAACCCAGGAAAGGGCCTCTAACCCAACCCCAGCAGGGCCTCTAAACCCACCCTGGTTTTATGGGCCCCAAAGGAGTGCTAACCCCCCTCCCGTGCTAGACTCTGTTCTAATGATCTCGATTAGACCCTTTCCCAAACCCGCGAATGATCGATCCGCTCCGATTAACGAAGTGCCGAAAATCAATGTGAAAACCGCACCGTGGGCCCAATTTCTGCACTCGCGATCGAAACAACTTGACACCCTTGATCGCAAACTTGTGTTTGGGGGTCTTTTGAGATCCCGGATGAGCCCCCAATGTAAATTGCTATTTCTAAGCTCCCCCCCCCAGTCTAGTTTCAGTCAAAAATACTGAATCAAGCACTTGAACAACTAATCTTTATTTTAACAAAGCGCAATTACAGTTCAACTACTGTACCTATCCCACCGCGGGCTCGATCCTCGTATCTGCCTGATCAAGCCCTCTAGGCCTCGCTCAAACAGAGAGACTCCAGAAGGTCACGCAGTCCCAAGCGCTCTCCCAGAAGATCGATGCTGGACCGTGTGGCAGCGGACTTTTACAGTATATGTCCCGGGACCTCGAGGGGCCAAACCACATGGGGTGGTCTCTTAATAATCCAATTACAGATATCAATTAACCCCATACATAACAGACATTTCCCTAACCCAATAATACAGCAGCTCAATACATTGTATTCAAACAGGACTTCTCAAGGAAGCCAACTTAGAACATTTACCCTGATCTGCAAGAAACCAAGACAAGGCTCAATACCTCATCCAATCAACACTTGGCAAAGTAGAACTCTGCAACATTATTTACAATGTGTATGTCTGGTTTGCAGCCATCCAATCCATTCTATGCATTTTGCACCTAATTGACAAGGTCCGCAGATGTTCTTATTCTTTTCTTGCAACTTGTATCTAGGCTCTAGACACACTGGCACCACTCCGCAGCTTGTCCCAGTTCTGCAGAGAGCAATTCCAAATTGACCAAATCTTCCAGCAGCCCTGAAGCTTTTACCCCATTTTAAAGTCCTAGCCTCTCCAATTTGACCAGGATTAACATTGGCAATATTTGAATGGGATGAGGGACACCAACATCTAAGTCAACCTTTATGTTAATTTTTCACAAAAACAACATGTTTGCTGATCATCTATCTCATTTTTATGTTTAGGATCTTACTGCTCACACATTGTAGATCTGCTCTACTTATATATTAACCAATACTAACACACAAATGCTACACACCACTATTATCTATAATCCAGTCTGGGTTATGAATCATACTGGCACCATTCATACTAACGGCTCCTGACATAAGCTGCCAGTCGTGATGCATATACAGTGATGCCAACATGCTGTGTAACTTTATTATATGCCAATAATCCTGTTGGATCTTTACTTTGAGTATGTGTCAGTTGCTCTACATGGTGTCAGAAGTCAGACTGGGTCTCAACCATGGTAGTGGCTACCAAGAAAAACAAAGACAAAATACGAATCTGTATTAACCCCAGAGATTTGAATACTGCAATCAAGCGCTGGCATTATCCGATGCGCATAGTAGAAGAGGTAGCAGCACACTTGGGCAATGCGACTGTGTTTTCCGTTTTAGATGAAAAAAGCTCATTCTGGCAAATCCCCTTAGACCACAAATCGTCTGAACTGACCACTTTTGGCACACCTTTCGGCCGCTACAAGTTTATTTTTATTTTTTTAAATTTATTTTTATTTATTAGAAGTATTTTACATTACAGTAATCTGCAATAACGTAAATTTATACAGTTCTTGTACCACTTCTGTTTTTCAACTTTAATAGAAAAAAAGGATAGAAAGAGCTAGCAAAGACAGTCAGTGAGTGAATGAAAAAGTGGTCCAGGAACACACATGTGAACCTAAACCACATGAAGTAGTTAAAGAAGAAAAGAAAAAAGACAATAAGAGAAAAAAGAAAATAAGATAGGACCGTATGAAAGGGATCTGCGAATGCCCTTCAGCATCAACTCCGCCAGTGAAGTTTTCCATCGCACGATGGAACAGCTGTTTGCAGGTTACCCTTGTGCCATTATTGTTGATGATATCCTCGTTGATGGTCGTGATATGTCAGAGCACGACGCCAATTTAAATAAAGTACTGAATCCTGCCAAGGACATTAATCTCAAACTCAACCCCCTAAAGTGCAGATTTCATGTCAAGAAAGTGAAGTATGTGGGACACGTTTTTACTAGTGATGGATCCTTCCAAGACCATTGCCTTCAACAAACTGCCGGTTCCCACAGACGTAACCAGTCTACAGAGATTCCTCGGCCTGGTGAACTACCTGGGCAAGTTCATTCCGAACTTCAGCAAACTGTCAGCCCCACTGCGGCAGCTGACACACAAGGACGCAACCTGGTCCTGGTATACACAACACCAGAGGGCATTTGACACCCTAAAACAGCAGCTGTCCTGTGCCCCGACTCTGGCTTACTTCGACATGAAGCTGCCTGTAACACTAAACTGCGATGCCTCCCAGTATGGATTGGTGCTGCCTGTCTTCAGAGCACCAGTGAGGGTGACAGCAGACCTGTTGCATATGCCTCTCGCCCAATGTCTGAGACTGAGCAACGCTATGCTCAAATCGAGGTGGTTTTCGCCTGTGAGAAATTCAAAGACTTTATTTGTGGAAAGACTGTGACTGTTGAAACAGAACACCAGCCTCTAATCAGCAGTTTCAACAAGCCGATCCATGCCGCTCCTGCCCGACTGCAGCAGATGATGATGCAGCTTCAAAGGTACGATATTAAACGTGTTTACAAACCAGGCAACGGCATGCACCTAGCCGACACTCTATCCAGAGCCCCATGCAAGACTTGCAAGCAACTGTCAGACGACACCCACATTGTGATGATGGTGTCCTACCTTCCCACGGAATGCCTGGATGACTTGGCTGCACAGACAGCGGTCAATGACACCTTACAGTCCCTGTAGGATGGTGTGATTGTCAAGGGACACAAGGCGGTCATTCCAACTGCTTTACGGGACAAATACTTCGACTCTGTCCACGGGGGACATCCCGGTATCGAGGCAATCATTCTTCGAGCTAAGAGCTTGTTTTTCTGGCCCGGTATGACCAAGTTCATACAGAAGGTGGAAGCTTGCACGATCTGCAACAGCCTTGTGCCCCATCAACCCAAGCAGCCATTTCTGTCCCACCCAGTTCCTGCCTTGCCATGGTCCACATTGGCAACTGGTGTGGTAAGTAATACCTGGTTCTTGTTGACTCATACTCAGGCTGGTTTAAGATTGACCCGCTTCCCAGCCCCACTTCAGTGGTAGTGGTTCAAAAGCTAGTGCACTACTTTTCAGTTCACGGGGCACCCTCGAAACTCCTATCTGACAATGGAAGCCAGTTCGCCAGGGAAGAAACTGTCCCTGAAACTGGAGGTGTGCATATTCACACTTCCATACCTTTTGCCCAATTGGAGAGGGGAGAAGAGGGAGTGGCCTGAGTGTGACACATCCTTGGTTATGTTATGTCTTGCCGAGACATCGTGAGGTATAAATGAAGTCAATAGAAGGGAAGTTGGTTTGTGTGATGGTCTGGGCTGCTTCCACAATTCTCTGCAAATTCTTGCGGTCTTGGATGGAGCTCAGGGGATATGGAGAGAAGGCAGAAACGGGGTACAGATTGTGGATGATCAGCCATGATCACTGTGAATGGCGGTGCTGGCGCAAAGGGCCGAATTGGGCTACTCCTGCACCTATTGTCTATTGTTCCCAAACCAAGCTGTGATGCATTCTGATAAAATGCTTTTATGGTGCATCTGTAGGGGACATGCCAAACTTCATGGTACTGGTTCAAAACTATTTGCTTGCTTGTGCTCTATGTGTTGTGTACTGCACCTTCCCTGTTTAACTTCTCTATTTTGCCACAACCTGCTCATCTACCTCACTACTGCTCTCTAGCAAATCTCCCTGCCATGGGGATATTAATATTGATCCCTCTCCAATTCTGGTGCAACCCATTCCTTTTATATAGATCACCTCTGCCCCAGACGAGATCCCAATGGTCCAAAGATCTAAATCCCAGCCCCAACCTTCATCTGCCCTATCCTCTTATTCTTACTCTCACTAGTTTGTGGCACCAGAGATAATCCTTCTGGAGCTCCTGTTTAATCTCCTGCTCAACGTCCATGATTCAGCAGGATCTCGTCCCTTTTTCTCTCTATGTCATTGGTACCAATCTGTACATTGGCCTCTAAGTGCTTACCCTCCCCCATGACAATTTTCAGCAGCAGTTCAGTCAGCCTTGACCCTGGCATGCAGGAGGCTATATACACTCCTGTATATCATTCCTCAGAATCTCCTGCCTTTCCCACTAACGGTAGAGGTCTTATCACTACAGCTCTCCCTCGCTCCACCCTTCTGATTCGAACCATTTGTGGTGCCATAGCTGCTCTGCTCTGAAAGGCCATCCTGCCAAATAGTATCCAAAATGGTATACGAGGTGTGAGGGCAATGGGCACGGGAGAATTCTGCTCTCGAAGATAGACACAAAATGCTGAGAGTAACTCAGCGGGACCGGCAGCATCTCTGGAGAGAAGGAATGGGTGACGTTTCGGGTCGAAACTCTTCTTCAGACTGATGGCAGGGGGGTGGGTGGTGCAGAGATAAAATGTAATTGAAGACAGTAAGATTGTTGAGAGAACTGGGAAGGGAGTTAGATTTAGCACTTAAAGCTAGGGGAATCAAGGGATATGGGGAAAAAGCTGGAACGGAGTATTGGACGATCAGCCATGATCATATTGAATGGCTGTGCTGGCTCGAAGGGCCAAATGGCCTACTCCTGCACCTATATTCTATGTTTCTATGAATGGGGAGGGGATGGAGAGAGAGGGAAAGCAAGGGCTTCTTGAAGTTAAAGAAGTCAATGTTCATACCGCTGGGGTGTAAGCTGCCCAAGCGAAATATGAGTCGCTGTTCCTCCAATTTGCGCTGAGCCTCACTCTGACAATGGAGGAGGCTCAGGACAGAAAGGTCAGTGTGGGAATGGGAGGGCGAGTTAAAGTGTTGAGCAACCGGGAGATCAGGTAGGTTTAGGTGGACTGAGCGGAGGTGTTCAGCTAAACGATCGCCGAGCCTGCGCTTGGTCTCGCCAATGTACAGGAATCCACACCAGGAACAGTAGATGAGGTTGGAAGAGGTGCAAGTGAACCTCTGCCTCTCCTGAAAAGAATGTCAGGGTCCTTGGACGGAGATGAGGGAGGATGTATAAGGACAGGTGTTGCATCTCCTACGGTTGCTGGGGAAAGTACCTGGGGAGGAGGTGGTTTGGGTGGGAAGGGACGAGTTGACCGGGGAATTGCAGAGGGAACAGTCTCTGTGGAAAGCGGAAGAGATGGGAAGATGTGACTACTAGTGGGATCCCGTTGGAGGTGGCAAAAATGCCAGATGTGCTGAGGTGGCAAAAATGTGCAGTATGCGAAGGCTGATGGGGTGGAAGGTGAGGCCAAGGGGAACTCAGTCCCTGTTACGAATGAGGGGAGGGGGAGCAAGGGCTCCAACGGGATCCCGACCAATGACTATTTAAAATTCCCATCTCCACCCCTTTCCTATCCTTGTAACTGTCGGAAGGGTCTCGACCCGATTCCTCACCTACTCTTTTTCTCCAGTGATGCTGCCTGATCCGCTGAGTTATTCTAGCATTTTGTGTCTATCTTGGAAGCTGCACAGGATGCATTTCCCACAGGTATAGTCACCAGGGACACTGGAAGCTTCCCTGATCTTCCACATCCTTCAATCACGCTAAGTTGGAAAGTTACCTTAATCTTACCTTTTCACTGCTTAGCCTCTTCGCTGAAACTTGAGGTAAAGTCTAAACACTTACTACTCAAAACAGAGCCATTCACACAATGGTCACTTCACTAGACCCCAAATCCCTTTATACAATTCCAGGGACTGTGACTGACAGAAAAATGCTGTTTAAATCTCCTGCGTCCTCCACTTTACAGCTCTGGAATCATTTGTGAAACAAGCAAGCCCTCAACTTAACGTAGAAACAAGAAAGTGCAGATGATGGTTTATAAAACAAAAAAACACTCCCCACAAGTGCTTCCAGTATTTTAGTTTTTGTTTTACAATTCCAGCATGTAATATTTTGTTTTTATGAAATGTTAACATTTTAGCAAATCTGTAATGTCAACAATAAGTAAGAACATTACTTGCTTTCAAAATATTTCTGACAAAGGCTCAACACTGAAAATGTCTTGGTTACCATGGCTGTTACATTTATTCCATATTTTATAGGCATCATCAATCATGAATGTATACAGTGTTTGCACATTGGAGTCATGTTTAAAACATCACATATACTATTTCAATAAACACGATTTGTTACGACCAATGACTATTTAAAATTCTATGTATCAAACACAGGTAAAGAGGTGAAATGATACAAACTCTTTTGCACTATTAATATACAGCTGTAAACAAGGTATTTCAGCAATATTGACAACCAGTGCAGTTTACTGCACAGCACTTCACAAATGATTTTTTTTATTTTTAAATAATGTGTTTGGTTCATAAATATAGATCCAGATTATTGCAGCACATAATTCAATACCTGATTGGTAAAAAAGTACATCAATACGTTTTCAAAGGAAACAGCAGCAGACAGATTTCAAAACTGGACCTAATTGCAGGAATGAGTAAGCAAACACCAGTTAACCCAGGCTTGAAGAAAAAGGGACGAGCAAGTGTCTATCCAATACGACTGTAACCCACACTCTAAAAGCCAAGGTGACTGGAGATGAACTGTACGAACATTTATTTGAATTCAAGCAGATTGCAATCAATCTTATAATACACATAAGGGTAGTACTCCTGCTGGCTTAGACTTAGACCTGGTATGTCCATTGCAGCCTGAAAAATAAAATTAAAAGTAACTTAGTATTTGATTTACATTATACTAGATTTACAGTATTTCTAAAAAACACCTAAATTTCAGATGATGCAGCAGGTTCTAAAATATGTCTACCATTATCAGAATATAAACTCTCCATTAGGGTCAGTGCATTGCTGTTCTGCTTAATTGCAGCAAATATTAATCAGACACATCCTTGCGATTTAATAATTAGGTACATTTGTGCAAAAAGGTAAATGAAATTTCCATATTACAATGTTTACTTTTCCTGACTGAAGCAGAACTCATGTAAGAGAAAATCTCTCACCTGATGAAATTTTATGCGCAACATACAATTGTTGCAAAGGATGATTGAAATACATTGATATGTTATTGCATGACAATTGTGGAGCGATGACAGTGTAGGTACAGAAGGAGGAAGGGAATGAGAAGGAAGAGGAAGGAGAATTGAGGCGTGGAGAAAAAAGTGGGGAGGTAAAAATCATTGAAGTTTTAGCTTTGCATTTTTGGTCCAGAAAGCTGTGGACCAACAGTAGATTGCATGGAATGTCCGGCGCCATGAAGGAGGAGGCAATGGATTCTGTTGCAGGGTTTCTTAGCAGACTATCAAAGATATCTAACACCACACTAGAACTCTCAAACAATTACTAAAACCTTGCTTGCATCATGTTGAGAAGAATCTTCCTTATTAGATCCCTTATGCACAGCCATACTGTTGGAGCGGTCGCAGAGGGAGGAGCTACACCCGAGCAGTAGGAGTTAAAGTGGAGCGCGGGGCTTGCTTCTTACAGAGGCCCGAGAGCCGTTGGAGAGGTCGCAGAGGGAGGAGGAGCCAAAATCTGCAAAGTTCCAAGTTCCACTCGCACTTCAAAAACAAGTGGTCTTAAGGAAGCCGCTGATTGGTGGAAGCAGACAAGAGGGAGCAGCTGATTGGGAGTCAGATCCCTGCTGATTGTACTGTATTGTAGCAGTTTGTTTTGTATTGTATCCAGGGTAAGGGGAGTATGAGGGCCAGGGCAGTTTACTGTTCTGGATGTCAGATGTATTGTATCCAGGGTAAGGGGAGTATGAGGGCCAGGGCAGTTTACTGTTCTGGGTGTCAGATGTATTGTATCCAGGGTAAGGGGAGTATGAGGGCCAGGGCAGTTTACTGTTCTGGATGTCAGATGTATTGTATCCAGGGTAAGGGGAGTATGAGGGCCAGGGCAGTTTACTCTTCTGGGTGTCAGATGTATTGTATCCAGGGTAAGGGGAGTATGAGGGCCAGGGCAGTTTACTGTTCTGGATGTCAGATGTATTGTATCCAGGGTAAGGGGAGTATGAGGGCCAGGGCAGTTTACTGTTCTGGATGTCAGATGTATTGTATCCAGGGTAAGGGGGGAGTATGAGGGCCAGGGCAGTTTACTGTTCTGGATGTCAGATGTGGGAAGTCATGGAGTCTGATAGCCTTCCAGACGTCCACATCTGCACCAGGTGTATCGAGATGGGGCTCCTAATGGACCGTATTAGGAACCTGGAGCAGCAGCTCGATGACCTCCGTCTGGTCAGGGAGAGCGAGGAAGTCATTGAGAGGAGTTACAGGGAGGTGGTCACTCCAAGACCACAGGAGGCAGGCAAGTGGATCACGGTTGGGAGAGGCAAGGGGCACAGGCAGGGACTAGAGAGTACCCCGGTGGCTGTACACCTTGACAATAAGTACTACTTTTTGAGCACTGTTGGGGGGGACAACCTGCCTGGGGGTAGCGACAGCGGCCGGGCCTCAGGTATAGAGACCGGCCCTGTTGCTCAGAAGGGTAAGGAAAAGAAGAGGAGGGCAATACTAATAGGGGACTCTATAGTTAGGGGGTCAGACAGGCGATTCTGTGGACGCAGTCGGGAGACCCGGATGGTAGTTTGCCTCCCTGGTGCCAGGGTCTGTGATGTGTCTCAACGTGTCCAAGATATCCTGAAAGGGCAGGGAGAGGAGCCCGAGGTCGTGGTACATATAGGTACCAATGACATAGGTAAAAAAAGAGAAGAGGTCCTGAAAGGAGAATTTAGGGAGTTAGGAGGGGGGTTAAAGAGAAGGACAGCAAAGGTAACAATCTCGGGATTACTGCCTGTGCCACGCGACAGTGAGAGTAGGAATGGAGCGAGGTGGAGGATAAATGCGTGGCTGAAGGACTGGTGCAGAAGGCAGGGATTCAAATTTCTGGATCATTGGGACCTCTTTTGTGGAAGGTGCGACCTGTACAAAAAGGATGGGTTGCACTTGAACCTGAGGGGGACCGATATCCTGGCGGGGAGATCTGCAAAGGCTACTGGGGAGACTTTAAACTAGAATGGTTGGGGGGAGGGACTCAAATAGAGAAAGCTATTAGACAGTGTGTAAGGCAGGAGGCAGAGAAGGAAAGCACTCAGACCCAACATGTAGGGGGGAAAGAAGAAAACAATAATAAACAGAGAATAAGAGGTGGTGGGGTTCTTAAATGGGTGAGCAGAGAAACAGAGGGGTGTAAAATGCGGGCAGAAGCAATAGGTAGCAAGGTAAAAAGTAAAAGTGGCAGGCAGTCAAATCCAGGGCAAAAATCAAAAAGGGCCACTTTTCAACATAATTGTATAAGGGGTAGGAGCATTGTAAAAACAAGCCTGAAGGCTTTGTGTCTCAATGCAAGGAGCATTCGTAATAAGGTGGATGAGTTGAACGTGCAGATAGCTATTAATGATTATGATATAGTCGGGATCACGGAGACATGGCTCCAGGGTGACCAAGGCTGGGAGCTGAACATCCAGGGATATTCAATATTCAGGAGGGATAGAGAGAAAGGAAAAGGAGGTGGGGTAGCGTTGCTGGTTAGAGAGGAGATTAACGCAGTGGAAAGGAAGGACATTAGCTTGGAGGATGTGGAATCGGTATGGGTAGAGCTGCGAAACACTAAGGGGCAGAAAACGCTGGTGGGTGTTGTGTACAGGCCACCTAGCAGTAGTAGTGAAGTTGGGGCTGGCATCAAACAGGAAATTAGAAATGCGTGCAACAAAGGCAAAACAGTTATAATGGGTGACTTCAATTTACATATAGATTGGGTGAATCAAATTGGCAGGGGTGCTGAGGAAGAGGATTTCTTGGAATGTATGCGGGATAGTTATCTAAACCAACATGTAGAGGAACCAACGAGAGAGCAGGCTATTCTAGACTGGGTATTGAGTAATGAGGAAGGGTTAGTTAGCAGTCTTGTTGTGCGTGCCCCCTTGGGCAAGAGTGACCATAATATGGTTGAGTTCTTCATTAGGATGGAGAGTGACATTGTTAATTCAGAAACAACGGTTCTGAACTTAAAGAAAGGTAACTTTGAGGGTATGAGACGTGAATTGGCCAAGATTGACTGGCAATTAGTTCTAAAAGGGTTGACGGTGGATATGCAATGGAAGGCATTTAAAGACTGCATGGATGAACTACAAACATTGTTCATCCCAGTTTGGCAAAAGAATAAATCAGGGAAGGTAGTGCATCCGTGGATAACAAGGGAAATCAGGGATAGTATCAAAGCAAAAGATGATGCGTACAAATTAGCCAGAAAAAGCAGCATACCAGAGGACTGGGAGAAATTCAGAGACCAGCAGAGGAGGACAAAGGGCTTAATTAGGAAAGGGAAAATAGATTATGAAAGGAAACTGGCAGGGAACATAAAAACTGACTGCAAACGTTTTTATAGATATGTGAAGAGAAAGAGATTAGTTAAAACAAATGTAGGTCCCTTGCAGTCAGAAACAGGTGAATTGATCATGGGGAACAAGGATATGGCGGACCAATTGAATAACTACTTTGGTTCCGTCTTCACTAAGGAAGACATAAATAATCTGCCGGAAATAGCAGGGGGCCGCGGGTCAAAGGAGATGGAGGAACTGAGTTAAATCCAGGTTAGTCGGGAAGTGGTGTTGGGTAAATTGAATGGATTAAAGGCCGATAAATCACCAGGGCCAGATAGGCTGCATCCCAGAGTACTTAAGGAAGTAGCTCCAGAAATAGTGGATGCATTAGTGATAATTTTTCAAAACTCTTTAGATTCTGGAATAGTTCCTGAGGATTGGAGGGTAGCAAACGTAACCCCACTTTTTAAGAAGGGAGGGAGAGAGAAAACGGGGAATTACAGACCAGTTAGTCTAACATCGGTAGTGGGGAAACTGCTAGTCATTTAATAAAGATGGGATAGCAGCACATTTGGAAAGTGGTGAAATCATTGGACAAAGTCAGCATGGATTTACGAAAGGTAAATCGTGTCTGACGAATCTTATAGAATTTTTCGAGGATGTAACTAGTAGAGTGGATAGGGGAGAACCAGTGGATGTGTTGTATCGGGACTTTCAGAAGGCTTTCGACAAGGTACCACATAAGAGATTAGTATACAAACTTAAAGCACACGGTATTGGGGGTTCAGTATTGATGTGGATAGAGAACTGGCTGGCAAACAGGAAGCAAAGAGTAGGAGTAAACGGGTCCTTTTCACAATGGCAGGCAGTGACTAGTGGGGTACCGCAAGGCTCAGGGCTGGGACCCCAGCTATTTACAATTTATATTAATGAACTGGATGAGGGAATTGAAGGCAACATCTCCAAGTTTGCGGATGACACTAAGCTGGGGGGCAGTGTTAGCTGTGAGGAGGATGCTAGGAGACTGCAAGGTGACTTGGATAGGCTGGGTGAGTGGGCAAATGTTTGGCAGATGCAGTATAATGTGGATAAATGTGAGGTTATCCACTTTGGTGGCAAAAACAGGAAAGCAGACTATTATCTAAATGGTGGCCGATTAGGAAATGGGGAGAGGCAGCGAGACCTGGGTGTCATGGTACACCAGTCATTGAAAGTAGGCATGCAGGTGCAGCAGGCAGTGAAGAAAGCGAATGGTATGTTAGCTTTCATAGCAAAAGGATTTGAGTATAGGAGCAGGGAGGTTCTACTGCAGTTGTACGGGGTATTGGTGAGACCACACCTGGAGTATTGCGTACAGTTTTGGTCTCCAAATCTGAGGAAGGACATTATAGCCATAGAGGGAGTGCAGAGAAGGTTCACCAGACTGATTCCTGGGATGTCAGGACTTTCATATGAAGAAAGACTGGATAGACTTGGCCTGTACTCGCTAGAATTTAGGAGATTGAGAGGGGATCTTATAGAAACGTACAAAATTCTTATGGGGTTGGACAGTCTAGATGCAGGAAGATTGTTCCCGATGTTGGGGAAGTCCAGGAGGGGTCACAGCTTAAGGATAAGGGGGAAATCCTTTAAGACCGAGATGAGGAAAAACTTTTTCACAGAGAGTGGTGAATCTCTGGAACTCTCTGCCACAGAGGGTAGTTGAGGCCAGTTCATTGGCTATATTTAAGAGGGAGTTAGATGTGGCCCTTGTGGCTAAAGGGATCAGGGGGTATGGAGAGAAGGCAGGTACGGGATACTGAGTTGGATGATCAGGCATGATCATATTGAATGGCGGTGCAGGCTCGAAGGGCCGAATGGCCTACTCCTGCACCTATTTTCTATGTATCTATGTTACTCTCAGAGTGGCTGCAGAGCAGATGTGACCAAGATGTGATTCTTGTCGGATTACCTAGTCTGGAAAGGGACAATGTGGTCTTTGTCAACGTTCACCACAAGTAATTGCATTATACAGGAATTTCTGCACATCCCAGGGATGAACACAGAGGCAAATGTTGATTGTTGATGAGATCCTTGACCTGGTAAAAGATTCACTTTAGTCTGACTAAAAGTTGGTCTTTTTGTGCAAAGAGCTGCCAAACACAGCTATTGGCATATTCTAAGTCTTAGGAGTATGTGTTAAGGGATGCAACTACCACAAAAGGCCTGCAGATTATGGCCACAGTGTAGGCTCCTCCTGCCACTGGACATTCTAGAGCTGGGCACCGTGTAACACCTTCTCAAACACATCACTAACAGAATATTTGGGAATGATAATGACATGTGATATCTGAATGAAGACATTCCTTATTACATTTGTACAACTAATTTTATGGATAAATTATATTTTATGAAAAAGCTTTGCTGCATATCATGTACAGTGGCTTGCAAAGGTTTTCATACCCCTTGAACCTTTCAACATTTTGTCACGTTACAACCACAAACGTAAATGTATTTTATTGGGATTTTATGTGATAGACCAACACAAAGTGGTGCATAATTGTGAAGTGGAAGGAAAATGATACATGGTTTTCAAATTTTTTTACAAATAAAAAACTGAAAAGTGTCGCGTGCAAAAGTATTCAGCCCGCCCGAGTCAATACTTTGTAGAACCACCTTTCGCAGCAATTACAGCTGCAAGTCTTTTGTGGTATGTCTCTACAAGCTTTTCACATCTAGAGACTGAAATGTTTGCCCATTCTTCTTTGCAAAATAGCTCAAGCTGAGTCAGATTGGATGGAGAGAGTCTGTGAACAGCAATTTTCAAGTCTTGCCAGAGATTCTCAATTGGATTTAGGTCTGGACTTTGACTGGGCCATTCTAACACATGAATATGCTTTGATCTAAACCATTCCATTGTAGCTCTGGCTGTATGTTTAGGGTCGTTGTCCTGCTGGAAGGCGAACCTCCGCCCCAGTCTCAAGTCTTTTGCGGACTCTAACAGGTTTTCTTCCAAGATTGCCCTGTATTTGGCTCCATCCATCTTCCCATCAACTCCCCAGCTTCCCTGTCCCTGCTGAAGAAAAGCATTCCCACAGCATGATGCTGCCACCACCATGTTTCACAGTGGGGATGGTGTGTTCAGGGTGATGTGCAGTGTTAGGTTTCCGCCACATATAGCGTTTTGCATTTAGGCCAAAAACTTCAATTTTGGTCTCATCTGACCAGAGCACCTTCCTCCACATGTTTGCTGTGTCCCCCACATGGCTTGTGGCAAACTGCAAACAGGACTTCTTATGGCTTTTTTTCAACAATGGCCTTCTTCTTGCCACTCTTCCATAAAGGCCCGATTTGTGGAGTGCACGACTAATAGTTGTCCTGTGGACAGATTCTCCCACCTGAGCTGTGGATCTCTGCAGCTCCTCCAGAGTTACCATGGGCCTCTTGGCTGCTTCTCTGATCAATGCTCTCCTTGCCCGGCCTGTCAGTTTAGGTGGACGGCCATGTCTTGGTAGGTTTGCAGTTGTGCCATACTCTTTCCATTTTCGGATGATGGATTGAACAGTGCTCCGTGAGATGTTCAAAGCTTGGGATATTTTTTTATAACCTAACCCTGCTTTAAACTTCTCCACAACTTTATCCCTGACTTGTCTGGTGTGTTCCTTGGGCTTCATGATGCTGTTTGTTCACTAATGTTCTCTAACAAACCTCTGAGGCCTTCACAGAACAGCTGTATTTATACTGAGATTAGATTACACACAAGTGGACTCTATTTACTAATTAGGTGACTTCTGAAGGCAATTGGTTGCACTGGATTTTATTTAGGGGTATCAGAGTAAAGGGGACTGAATACTTTTGCACGTGATACTTTTCAGTTTTTTATTTGTAAAAAAATTTGAAAACCATGTATCATTTTCCATCCACTTCACAATTATGCGCCACTTTGTGTTGGTCTATCACATAAAATCCCAATAAAATACATTTATGTTTGTGGTTGTAACGTGACAAAATGTGGAAAAGTTCAAGGGGTATGAATACTTTTGCAAGCCACTGTAACTGTTGTTGAGTGACGTGTCATAAGCACGTAATAAAATTACACTCAATATTTACTGCAGAGGTCTGCAGTTCATTCTTTTTGAAGTGTGAAAGACAGCTTATAATAGATTAACAACTACTGGAAGATGATCCAGTTTTATCATGCCGATACCTACATCAATGATGGCAGCTGCACTGCTGTCTAGGTGTTTGTATAAATCATTAAGAACTTCTCGAAGCTTCTTCATCATCTTTTTGTTGGGTTGTAAAAGCATTGCCTGGAAGTTAACAGGCAAGCCATATCTGGATAGACCAGGCGAGATAAAAATAACAAAAAAGTTACATTTCTTATACTTTCACATTTGCAATGCTGTTCCAAACATTGAAATGTTTTAGAACTAATGCTCAACACGAAACTTCAGCCAACTAATTTTCACGAGGCTCCACATATATTTTTTAAAGAATTTTAAAAAGATAAAACAATGGAAAAGATGCAATACCAACAATTTGTTTCTGCTGAATAGTAACTAATTACAACATACAAATCCATCCATATAGCAGACCCTTTGGCATATTATATCTATGCCAAACATGATGAAGTTAAACTAATCTTCACAACCTGCACCTGATCAATATCCCTCCATTCCCTGCATATTCATGAGCCTATCTAAAAGCCTCTGAAATGCCAAAATTGTGTTTGAGAGATTTGTAAAAAAGATTGTAATTCAAGAGTTAGATTTAGCTCTTAGGGCTAATGGAATCAAGGGATATGGGGAGAAAGCAGGAACGGGGTACTGATTCTGGATGATCACCCATGACCCAATTGAATGGCAGTGCTGGCTCGAAGGGCAGAATGGCCTACCCCTGCACCTATTTTCTATGTTTCTATGTTTTCCTCCACCAACACCCCTGACAGCATGTTCAAGGCTCCTCCACGCTTCCTCAACGGGTCTCCTTTAAAACGTTGCGCCTCTCACCTTAAAGTTATGCCCTATCATCCTTGACATTTCCACCCTGGAATAAAGTTGAGTCTATCTCTGCCTCTCATTTTTTTTAAACATATTTTTATCAGCTCTCTCCTCAACCTCCGATGTTCTAGATAAAACAATTTAAGTTTGGCCAACCTATCCTTATATTTAAAACTCTCCAACCCAGGTAGCTCTAATAGTTCAAACTGGAACAAATGGATCTTGGCATCAACTCGAATCATAGAGTCATACATTGTGGAAACAAGCCCTCCACCCCAACATATCCATCTACACCAGTCCCACTTGCCAGTGTCCATATCCTTCTAAATCCGTCCCATACATGTACCTGTCTAATTGATGTTTAGTGGAAGATCAAATATCATCAATTGTGACTGATCATGCTTTTCTTTTTAACAATTTGGTTGAACTTATTAGGATTTCAATAGTTGTACTTCTTCCTGGAGAAGTGATTGACTTAAGTGATCAGTCAAGTTTGAATCCTTAAATGGGTTCTGATCAATAGCAAAACATTCAATCTCAAACATTGTATCTTAATGTAAGAGCAGAATTTTGATACAATGTCTATAAATTAAATTAATGACAAAAATATCTGTGAAGTAAAATTTAGGGAAATGTACAATGTAAAATTTCAAATTATTAATAGATACCTTAGAACAGATTCTACAAATACCCGTAAAGCTTTCACATGGATCCATGCAATAAAAGCCTCACTGAAGTTAACTTTCAGCCATCGCACCAAGGGACCCTATAAACAAATAGAACACATTCAGCAAAGCAATCCATTGCAATACTTTCAATATATATAAAGCTTTTGTATCTTCCCCCGTTTTCATAACATCACATCTAGCCTCAAGCTTTAACTATTTATAAAATACTTCATGTAATTTTCAGATCCACAAGACAATTTCTTGTATAAATTTATTATTGCTAAATATGAAGCAAACCTTAATTTTAACTCCATTCCTGTACTGCATTTACAGATATCAGACAAATTTAAAATGTTCATTCTTTTTTCCCCATTTTTAATCTAGAGGGCCATACCTGAAACGATTATTTGCAACAGTAATTTTTACATGAATGGTTAAAACTTCGAGACAATCATGTAGATATAGCATGGTGTCAAGTATTTGATGACACTCATTCAGATTTCCATACGGTTGAATTTCTAGAAACAGTTTATTTGCCGAAACAGAATTTCTAGCTGTGGAACTGATAACCTCACATATGATGTCAAATAATGTCAGAAACCGCTTCTGATCCCAAATGAATCAGGTAACACCCTGCTTTGCATTCTGCCTCAGCATTCATGAACTTGCAGCAAAGTCCTCTATGTTCAAGTCTAAACCTACCCACTATTTCCACTCAAATTAAAGATTTTCCACTAAAATTAAACATTTATTTCTCTCAACTCACCATGAGTGACATCACAGGAAATCAACAAGTACACCATATCAGGCTGCAATGTTAATTTATTTGGTAATATTGGCTCCCCTGGTTAACCCAAAAAATTAAATTACTTAAACCATTTCCCAAAGTTTATTTGCCGAAATAGAATACTTAGATATCTGATCAGTGTGCCTCTTTGCCCACTACATTTCTATTTCATAATCTAATTTTGCAATTTGTTAAATTCCTCATATCGTTTTATTTTCTCGTCGGGTATAAACAAATGGCGAAATAAATCTGCAAGTCAAATTTAAAAATACAAAATAAAGTTTGATACAATGCCATTCAATTTTAATCATTTAATTCATCTTGCTTTTATTAAAATGGGATTTTTAAGCTTAATATTGATTTACTTTGTTTTGATTATAAATGTTTAATATTGTAATATACTAATGAGCAAAAATGGAATGCATCATAGCAAAGGCACATAATCAAATTCAAGAGAACTATGCTGGTTGATTGTTATCAAGCACCTTAGCAAACTGCACTTTATAATAGACAAACTTATATTGATTTTCTCTTAAGTTTAATTCAAGGATTTCACTGACCGTTTCGCAAGCCTACATCAGATGCACATGAAGGATTCTATATATTGTGGTTATAGTGCTCATTTCTCTTTTAGGAAATTATTATTCTTTTTTTTAAACTTAACATTACAAAGAACAACTGAATATCAGCCAATCATATCACAGGTTATTTATTCCTAAAAACAGCTTAGTTATGCTAACAGGAAAGGATAAGAAAACAATATAAACATGGACAGCTGATTTCAGTTGGTACAAATTTGGCTGCAAAGAATGACAGGCATAAAAAAGCTATCATTCATATAGAAAATGTGTATAAAATTAAATTCTCTGGGCTTTCAGAAACTTCTTTATTTTAATGGGGCAAATCTTATGGGTGAATAGGAATAAGGGATAATTCCTGGGTTGGTGACCTGTCAACTGCTACAGTTTACAACATATATTAGCAACCCCATGTTATCATATGGGGGAGGGGGGGGTGGGAGATTGCAGTTTGTTTTGGAAATTTTCCATAACGCAAAGCCACATCATCTGCGTGTCAAGAAATAAAAGTTGAAAACTAAATAAACTTGTGCTTTTTCCCCCGCACAAATTCTGTAAGAGCAAATTTTATTTGGTACCTCACTTTTTTTGGGTAGTGATCTGTGAATTCTGGAAGAGCAAATCTTTTTAACCTGAACATCTATCACATAGAGATCAAATATACATTAATAATTAAGGGAAAGGTTCACAAGCATGTAGCCATATTTGCAGATGATACAAAAGTAATTGGAAATGGAAGGCGAGCAAGAATCAAGCAGCTTACAGTGAGATCTTGATGGGTTAAGTGAGTGAGCAAACAGTTAGCAAATGGAGTAATATGGGGGGAAATGTGTTTACTTTGGTGGGATGAACAGTTTTTGTCCCCCTATTTTAGAAATATATATTATCACTGGAGACAATTTAGCAAAGTTTTACAGGTCTGTATTACCTGGATATGTAGGGAATGACTTAATAGGATGTACTTGTGATCATTGGAGATTAGAAGAATGAGCTTATCTGATTGAAACATGTAATATTCCTAAAAGGCTTGACAGGGTAAATGGTGGGGGAATTATTGCCCTCATGAGTCATTCTAAGAAAAAAGAACAGTCTCAAAATACCCAAAGATACCCATTTAAGACCCAAAATAAAAATATTTTCTCTCAAAGGGTCACAAGTCTTCAAAATGTCTTGGCCTAGAAAGCTGGAAAGGGTCAATCCTCAAATATATTCAAAGATGCGAGAGGTAAACTTTTAATTAGCAAGAGAATCAAGAGCAACAAAATATGCTCCCAAAATGGCACCCAAACCCAGGCGACTATTTACGTGCTAGCCACAGAAGCAGATCTACAATCACATATTACAATTGTCACTTAAATCTCTATTCACTGTAAATGGCTCGATTGTAATCATGTATTGTCATTTCGCTGACTAGATAGCATGCAACAAAAGTTTTTCACTGTACCTCGGTACACGTGATAATAAACTAAAGAATCAAGGGTTATGGGGAAAGGGTGGGAAAGCAGACATGAGGAGAGCTGGCCAACTCATGCTCTCATCAAATGGGCAGAGCAGGCTCAAGGGGTCAAATGTCTTGTTCCTGCTCCTATTGCTTATGATTAAAGTTTCTGCCAGGTTACCAATGCACTTAAGCAATACTTGTTAAGTTAAGTTACTACTTATTTTAAATATCCCATTAATTGACATTATATAAAATATTGAATTTCCTGGTAAAAATAAATTAATATGCAATATACAAACATGAAAATGTCAAGAAATGTGACCAACAAGATAAACACAAAATGACCAAAGGTTATTTTTACATTGTTTGTTCAAATGTGTTCTAATTTTTCTTTTGGTTAAAAAAATAATTAAAAACAATGTACAAATGGAATCAAGCCATCATGAAGGATAACAATCCCCCCCCAAAACCAGAAAAAATGCATGTCCTCAAAAAGAGATCAGAACTTAACAGCTAATTAATTGTTTTGAATATCATCACTGGTGTCTTGCAGGCAAATATGGCAGCTAATTTATGCAATGAGATAAACGGGTCAATTAATGAAAATAGAAAATGCTGGTAAATCTGTGGAAAGAGAAAACAGAACAAGCATATCAAGTCAATGAACTTCCATCAAAATTGTCTGACGAATAGTCACTGATCTGAAATTATTGTTTTCATTCCACATCTGCTGCCTGTCCTGGATATTTCTAATTTTTTGACGTAGAACACAATTTGCAACAATTGTGGCATTTTGCTTTTTAAAACAGTTAATCTGTTTTCAATTATGTTTGAAGGGTATAATGCTGGACAGCATTACAACTGCCCAACTAAGTCGCCAGAAAAACAATTGTTTGGAGGGTGAAATATTGCTTAAAGAAAAACCCAATACCTTCCCCCTCCACTGAATCCATCTTCTGTAGTCACACTTCACATTCACTGCAACGTTTGTTATTCTAGCTTTGCAATTATGGTCTACGATTTGATTTTGGCGAGGTTGTTCTCAGAACCTTGCCCTTTGAACCAAAACTTGGTTGAGGGTCAGGGGTGGAGTTTAAGATGGGGTGTAATTAGCAGATCTGGGAGCATATTGTTGAACTTGAACACCCGGACAGTTCTGTTTGTTTTCCAACTCTACAATGTTCAGATTCTATTCTGATCCTTAATTTCTTTTACATTTCATATTTCAAATCTGCTCCTAATCAATCCAATAAAAGTAACAAGAATGCCACCTACACCATTTTAACTAAAGTTGGAAATAGTGAACGAACTTAGCAGAGACTGCACACTCTAAGAGCGTGCAACATTAAAGAAAATTATTTATTTCGGCTGTATGTTTTATTGCCAACAATTTCAGTACATACAAATTGTTTCTTTTTGTCAGTTGAAAGTCGAGTCATCTCTTCTTTATCTGCTTTCAGCTCCTCCTCATTATACTGGAAATCTCGAACTATAAACCTGAAGAGAAAGGAAAAGAAAACTGATTGTAACCATTTGTTAAAAAAAATACAACTCTGTGGCGGCAGGCGAGACGCGAGGATGGTCTGTTCCCTCCCTGGTGCCAGGGTTCGAGATGTCACAAACCGAATTCAGAACATCCTCGAGAGGGAAGGTGAACAGCCGGCAGTAGTTGTGCATGTAGGCACAAACGACATCGGGAAGATGAGGAAGGAGGTTCTGCAACGCGAGTTCAGAGAATTAGGAAGAAGACTGAAAATCAGGACTTCTAGGATGGTTATCTCTGGAATGCTTCCAGTACCTCGTGCCAGTGAGGACAGGGAGATAGGGGATCAGAATGTGTGACTGAGGGGCTGGTGCAGGGAGCAATGATTCAGATTTATAGACCACTGGGATCACTTCTGGGGTAGGGTGACCTGTACAAAAGGGACGGGTTACACCTTAACTGGAGGGGGACCGACTTTCTGGCAGGCAGGTTTGCTAGGGCTACACATGTGGGTTTAAACTAAATAGTGGGGGGGGAGGGATTGACAAATTGGGAGTATAAAGATGGAGTTGAAGGGGAAGTGAGTACAGGAAAAGTTACAAAAGTCTCCTGAATTAATGGGAAGGAAAGTTCGAGTAGGGATAAGAGAGTAAGATCAGGGCCAGGTGTGAGAGGGGAGGTGAATATCGAGGTCAAAGTGTTGTATATAAATGTGCAAAGTATAAGAAATAAAGTGGACGAGCTTGAGGCTCAGTTAGAAATTGGCAAGTATGATGTTGTGGGAATTACAGAGACGTGGCTGCAAGAGGGCCAGGGATGGGAACTGAGTATTCAAGGGTATATCTCCTATCGAAAAGACAGACAGTTGGGCAGAGGGGGTGGGGTAGCTCTGTTGGTGCGGAGTGAAATTCAGTCCCTTTCAAGGCGTGACATTGAAACAGGAGATGTGGAGCCGGTATGGATAGAACTAAGGAATTGTAAGGGTAAAAAGACCCTAATTGGACTTATCTACAGGCCCACAAACAGTAGCCTGGATAAAGGGTGCAAGTTGAATCAGGAATTAAAATTGGCATGTAGTAAAGGTTATGCTATGGTTGTTATGGCAGGTAGACTGGGAAAATCAGGTTGGTACTGGACCCCAAGAAAGGGAGTTTGTGGAGTGCCTCCGTGATTGATTCTTAGAGCAGCTTGTATTGGAGCCTACCAGGGAGAAGGCAATTCTGGATTTAGTGTTGTGTAACGAACTGGATTTGATAAAGGAACTTGAGGTTAAGGAGCCATTAGGAGGTAGTGACCATAATATGGTCAGGTTTAATCTACAATTGGAGAGAGAGACAGGTAAATCGGAAGTGTCACTGTTATAGTTGAATAAAGGGGACTATGGAGCCATGAGGGAGGAGCTGGCCAAAGTTGACAGGAAAGATATCCTAGCAGGGATGACAGTGGAACAACAATGGCAGGTATTTCTGGGAATAATACAGAAGATGCAGGATCAGTTCAATCCAAAGAGGAAGAAAGATTCCAAGGGGAGTAAGGGGCGACCATGGCTGACAAGGGACGTCAGGGACAGTATAAAAATAAAAGAGAAGATGTACAACGTAGCAAAGATGAGCAGGAAGCAAGAAGATTGGGTAATGTTTAAAGAGCAACAGAGGATAACTAAAAAGGCAATACAGAGAGAAAAGATGAGGTACAAAGGTAAGCTAGCCAAGAATATAAAGGAGGAAAGTAAACGCTTCTTTAGGTATGTGAAGAGGCAAAAATTAGTTAAAACCAAAGTTGGACCCTTGAAGACTGAAAAAGGTGAATTTATTATGGGGAACAAGGAAATGGCAGATGAGTTGAACAGGTACTTTGGATACGTCTTCACTAAGGAGGACACAAACAATCTTCCTGATGTACTAGTGGCCAGAGGGTCTGGGGTGACAGAGGAACTGAAGGAAATCCACATTAGGCAGGAAATGGTGTTGGGTAGACTGATGGGACTGAATCCCCAGGGCCTGATGGTCTGCATCCCAGGGTATTTAAGGAAGTGGCTCTAGAAATCGTGGACGCATTGGTGATAATTTTCCAATGTTCTATAGATTCAGGATCAGTTCCTGTGGATTGGAGGGTAGCTAATCTTATCCCACTTTTTAAGAAAGGCAGGAGAGAGAAAACAGGGAATTATAGACCAGTTAGCCTGACATCGGTGGTGGGGAAGATGCTGGAGTCAATCATAAAAGATGAAACAGCGGCACATTTGGATAGCAGTAACAGGATCGGTCCGAGTCAGCATGGATTTACGAAGGGGAAATCATGCTTGACTAATCTTATGGAATTTTTTCAGGATGTAACGAGGAAAATGGACAAGGGAGAGCCAGTGGATGTAGTATACCTGGACTTTCAGAAAGCATTTGATAAGGTCCCACATAGGAGATTAGTGGGCAAAATTAGGGCACATGTTATTGGGGGTAGAGTGCTGACATGGATAGAGAATTGGTGTGACAGACAGGAAACAAAGTGTAGGGATTAACAGGTCCCTTTCAGAATGGAAGGCAGTGACTAGTGGGGTACCGCAAGGCTCGGTGCTGGGACCACAGCTATTTACAATATACATTAATGATTTAGATGAAGGGATTCAAAGCAACATTAGCAAATTTGCAGATGACACAAAGCTGGGTGGCAGAACTGTGAGGAGGATGCTATGAGAATGCAGGGTGACTTGGACAGGTTGGGCGAGTGGGCAGATGCATGACAGATGCAGTTTAATGTGGATAAATGTGAGGTTACCAACTTTCGTAGCAAAAGGAGGAAGGCAGGTTATTATCTGAATGGTGTCAAGTTGGGAAAAGGGAAAGTACAACGGGATCTGGGGGTCCTTGTTCATCAGTCAATGAAAGTAAGCATGCTGGTACAGCAGGCAGTGAAGAAAGCGAATGGCATGTTGGCCTTCATAACAAGAGGAGTTGAGTATAGGAGCAAAGAGGTCCTTCTTCTGTTGTATAGGGCCCTAGTGAGACCACACCTGGAGTATTGTGTGCAGTTTTGGTCGCCTAATTTGAGGAAGGACATTATTGCTATTGAGGGAGTGCAGGTTTACAAGGTTAAATCCCAGGATGGCAGGACTGTCATATGCTGAGAGAATGGAGTGGCTGGGCTTGTATACTCTGGAGTTTAGAAAGATGAGAGGGGATCTTATTGAAACACCACCCCCCTCTCTCCCATATCAACTCCTGCCTATCAGCCATCAAATCTTGGATGCAACTCAACTTCCTTAAATTAAACAGTAGCAAAACAGAATTTCTCCTCATTGGCTCCAAATCAACACTCACTAAAATTAACAACCCCACTCTCACTATCGACGGCACCACTGTCTCCCCATCTCCTCAGGCACGCAACCTTGGCGTGATCCTTGACTCAACCCTCTCCCTTGAGCCTCACATCCGCCATGTTGTCAAAACATCATTTTTTCACCTCCGCAACATTGCAAAAATCAGATCGTCTCTCACACCCCCCGCTGCTGAAAGACTCATCCATGCCTTCATCTCCTCCCGACTGGACTACTGTAACTCTCTTCTTTTCGGAATCAATTCCAGCAGCATCAAACGACTCCAACTGGTCCAAAATGCAGCCGCTCGACTCATTACCCACACCAAATCCTGGCACCACATCACCCCAGTTCTCAAAGAACTTCACTGGCTTCCCATTTCCCACCGGATCACCTACAAAATCCTGGTCCTCACCTACAAAGCCCTCAACAACCTGGCCCCCCCTTATCTCATTGACCTCCTCTCCCCCTACCAACCCTCACGGTCCCTCAGATCCACATCAGCTGGTCTCCTCTCCACTCCGAAATCAAACCTCTGCACTTTTGGAGGCAGAGCCTTCTCCAGGGCAGCTCCCAGGCTCTGGAATTCCCTCCCACAACCGGTCCGAAATTCTGAGTCCCTCACCATCTTCCAGTCCCGCCTCAAGACCCATCTCTTCACCTCTGCATACCCTTAGTCCCATGTTCCCCCCCCCCCTCTGTCTTACTGCTCTATTTTGTTTTGTTTATTCCTGACTCTCAATTGTAAAGCGACTTTGAGTCCTGAAAAGCGCTATATAAATAAAATCTATTATTATTATTATTATTAAGGGTTTGGACACGCTAGAGGCAGGAAACATGTTCGATGTTTGGGGAGTCCAGAACCAGGGGCCACTGTTTAAGAATAAGGGGTAAGCCATTTGGAACGGAGATGAGGAAACACTTTTTCACACAGAGAGTTGTGAGTCTGTGGAATTCTCTGCCTCAGAGTGCGGTGGAGGCCGGTTCTCTGGATGTTTTCAAGAGAGTGCTAGATAAGGCTCTTAAACATAGCAGAGTCAGGGGATATGGGGAGAAGGCAGGAACGGGGTACTGATCGCGGATGATCAGCCATGATCACATTGAATGGCGGTGCTGGCTCGAAGGGCCGAATGGCCTACTCCTGCACCTATTATCTATTTTCTTACAGAAATTATTTGACAAGAAATTCTTACTTATTCTCCCTGGCCTTCAGTCGAAAGTCATCAACTGCCTTCCTGAACAATGTCACATTGTACAAGCCAGAATCGTTATCTTCCCTTATCAACCTTGAAGAGAGGTAAAATAAAAATATTTAATAAAAGATATTTATCTAAGATCATTTGCCAGATTTTGCTTGTATTTGCCACTGTGTGGTCATGTTCAGATACAAAAGGCTTATTTTCCTCCCTGATAACTGGACGGGTGTAAGTCCTTAGGAAATGCAGGATCTTACCATCACAATGGAGTAGCCTGGCTCCTAAAACTTCTTGACAGCCAGCAATGCCCCATCAGCTTTGTCAACAGTCAGAGTAGCAATTGTTAATGTTTCTGTACATCCGACAATGAAACACGAAAAGCTAGATACAGCCAACAAAACAATTCTAAAAATGTAGCACATACTAAAACTTTCTATTCCGCATCTCTATAATCTGTATTGAGATTGATGGTGCTGATGGTGATGATTTATCAACCATTTCAAAGCACATTCCCACAGAAAACGATGGGTAATCTTGTGATAAAGTTTCACCATGGGGAATCCAGAAGCAGTAAGCATCAAAACATACAGGACCTACAAAAGAGTCTGGAACTTTTACCCTTAAGAATCATAGAGTGATACAGTGTGGAAACAGGTTCTTCGGCCCAACTTGCCCAGCCAACATGTCCCAGCTACACAAGTCCCACCTGCCTGCGTTTGGTCCATATCCCTCCAAACTTGTCCTATCCATGTAACTGTCTAACTGTTTCTTAAAACGTTGGGATAGTACCAGCCTCAACTACCTCCTCTGGCAGCTTGTTCCATACACCCACCAGCCTTTTGTGAAAAAGTTAACTCCGATTCCTATTAAATCTTTTCCCCTTCACCTTGAACCTATGGTCCTCGATTTCCCTACTCTGGGCAAGAGATTCTGTGCATCTACCCGATTTGTTCCCGTCATGATTTTATACACCTCTATAAGATCACCCCTCATCCTCCTGCGTTCCAAGGAATAGAGACCCAGCTCTTCCTACATCTCAGACCCTCTAGTCCTAGCAACATCCTCGTAAATCTTCTCTGAACTCTTTCAAGCTTGAAAATATCTTTCCCATAACATGTTGCCCAGAACTGAACACAATACTCTAAATGCGGTCTCACCAACGTCTTATACAACTGCAACATGACCTCCGAACTTCTATACGATGACATGTGCATGGAAGCCCCAGACTGTGCCATCAAAATAGAAAATTAAGGCCAAAATACATCACTGTTTAAATTTTGAAACCTACATTTTAATGCACAAAATTTGTTATCCTTTACGATACGATAAAATTTATTAATCCCCGGAGGGAAATTGGTCTGCCAACAGTCACAACACACAAGGTACACAAAAACTTGAAATTAAAAGTGAAAGAAAAAGAAAAGGACAAGTGACTGTTGGCAGGCTGCCGTGTGCATAGCGCCTTCATCGGAACAAATGAACAAACACAGACTTATCCCCTGGACAGAGGATTCTAAAACTAAAGTGCCCCCCCCCGGGTTCCCCTTTGTTCTCCCACCGTCCCTCACGGCAGTCCCCCCACATCCAGTCCCCATTGTCTTCCCCCTCACGCTCCACTGCCGCCGATGCTCCTTTGCTGACGAGGTCCCAGTTGCCGCCAAGGCAACGAGGATCCCATTGTCGTTCAGGCTCAAGCTGCCACCGAGGCTTTCATCGCCGCCGCCGCTGAGGCTCCTTCGGCCCAGTCAGGCCCCGCCGCCCAGCCTCTTTGCAGTTCTCTTAGGTTAGAACGGAATGGAGTACTCGTGAAGACAGACCAGAGTAACTGGGCAACGCCAATTGTGGCCGTACCCAAGGCTGACAAAACTGTTCGACTATGTGATGACTACAAAGTCACAATCAACCAAGCCATTGATGACGAACAATATCTGTTACCAACCTCGCAAGATCTGTACGCAGAACTTAGCAGAACAAGAGTCTTCACTAAACTGGATTTGTCTCACGCTTACGCCCAACTCAATATCGACAAGGAAAGTTAGCAGTACTTGACTATCAACACATAAGGGCTTGTATTCATATACAAAGCTGCCCTATGGTTTGAAATCCTCCCCGAAAATTGTCCAGTCTGCCATGGACAAAATGTTACAAGGCATTCCCCACTGTGTGTGCAACCAGGATGACCTACTGATATTCACAGGGACTCAAAGTAGATGTCAACAGACTTCGCCCTGTGAAGGCAAAAGTTGAAGCAATAGTGAATGCTCCAAAACCCAACAATGTGTCAGAGCTACGATCATTCCTTGGGATGGCGCAGTTCTATGCACGATTCCTTCCAAATATAGCAACTGTGCTAAAGCCACTACATCATCTGCTACAAAAAGATGTGAAATGGACGTGGGGAAAGGAACAGCAAAGTGCATATGACATCTGCAAGGAAAACTTGACAAGTGACAAACTCCTTGTTCACGACACGCGAGATGAAACTTGCTTGTGATGCTTCAAGTTATGGTGTAGATGTAGTGATCCACATAATGAATGACGGACAGGAAAAGCCTATTGCTTTTGCATCCCGCACCCTATCACCGAGTGAACGCAATTATGCACAGATAGAAAAGGAAGCACTCAGCATTGTGTTCGGAATCAAGAAATTCCATCAGTTTCTTCTCAGCAGACCATTCACCCTAGTAACTGATCACAAGCCACTACTCGTGATACTTGGTCCCAAGTCAGCTATACCTTCAATGGTGGCATCAAGGATGCAGCACTGGGCAATTGTGCTGTCCCAGTATGACTGCAAGGTTGAGTACAGAAGCTCCAAGTGCAGCGCAGTTGCAGATGCGTTGTCCCGGTTGCCCCATGAGAACTCTGATGTGGGAAGTGACAACTCAATCTAAATACTGCAAGTTGTAGATGAAGACTTTCCAGTGACTGCAACAGAAATTGCAGCAGAAACAGAGAAAGACGCTGTGCTGAAGTGGGTCTATGAACAGACATTGAACTGAAATCGATAGTGGATTAAACTCAGTTCTGAACTCAGAGCTGAAGCCTTTCCAGAATCGACGCCATGAATTATCAGGTGAGCAGGGATGCATTAAGTGGGGTTACAGAGTGGTGGTACCAGAGTCTTTGAGAAACAAAATTATGAATGAACTTCATGTTGAACATCATGGAATAGTAAGCATGAAGTCAATTGCCAGAAGTTTTGTATATTGGCCTGGTATTGACAGTGACATCAAGTCACTGGTGAGCAAATGTAGTGTCTGCCAAAATTGCCAGAGTAAACCACCAAAAGCACCACTGCAACCCTGGTCATGGCCAAGTAGACCTTTTCAGAGAGTTAGAATCTTAGAATAAAGGGGAGGTCATTTAAGACTGAGGTGAGAAAAAACTTTTTCACCCAGAGAGTTGTGAATTTATGGAATTCCCTGCCACAGAGGGCAGTGGAGGCCAAGTCACTGGATGGATTTAAGAGTGAGTTAGATAGAGCTCTAGGGGCTAGTGGAGTCAAGGGATATGGGGAGAAGGCAGGCACGGGTTATTGACAGGGGACGATCAGCCATGATCACAATGAATGGTGGTGCTGGCTCTGGGCAGAATGGCCTCCTCCTGCACCTATTTGCTATGTTTCTAGTTCATGCAGATTTTTGTGAAAAGGGTGATCATTTTCTGGTACTAGCAGATAGTCATTCCAAATGGATTGAGGTTAAGCATATGGGGTCAAGCACTACTACTGAGTGTACCATAGATGAGTTGAGATCAATTTTTGCATGCCATGGTTTACCGGAAGAACTTGTTTCTGATAACAGGCCTCAGTTTCGTTCAGAACGGTTCAAAGAGTTCATGCAGCGGAATGGTGTAAATGCACACTTGTTCCCCCATACCATCCCCCCTACGATTCAGGGGGGGGGGGGGGGGGCGGAAAGGTCTGAGTTGTCAAAGATGCTCTCAAGAAACAGGTTTTGCAGGGTAGTTCAAAGGTCAGCATGAAACATCGTTTGGCTAGTTTCTTGCTGAAGTACAGAACCACACAACACACAACAACAGGTTACTCACCTGCAGAACTGTTGATGAAGAGAAGGCTAAGGATATGCCTAAGTCTAGTTCAACCCAATTTGGCCTTGAGAGTTGAGCAAAAACAGTTAAGTCAAAAACGCCATTTTGACTCCCACAAAAAGGAGAGGTACTTCAAGCCAGATGAGCAGGTTTGTGTTCTCAGTCCTCCCAACGTCCAGTCGAGACAAATGGGATGTTGGGAAAATAGTGGAAGTGTGTGGAACAAAAAGATACTTAGTTGAAGTTGGAGATAGGATCAAAAGTGTTCATGTTGATCAAATGATTCCAGCCAAAGATGAACCAAAAACTGAGTATGAAGTCCTAATCCCTGAGTTTTTATCTGAAAGTGAGTTGGAAGAGACCACTGTGATTGAAACACAAAGTTCGGTTAGTACAGACAAAGAAGCAGATTCCTCTGGTCAAAGTCAGGGTACTAAAACAGAGCCAAACAAGCCTACAGTTGAATCAACACCTAAACCCGTTATACCTGTTACTGTTAGACGATCAGGCAGGATCCATAAACCAGTAGTTGAACAATGCGGATATAGCGAGCATAATCTGCCCTCCTGATTATTATCTAAATGGTGTCAAGTGGGGGAACGGGTTGCGTTGGGGGAACGGGTGAAGGGTGGAATCTTACGTTGGGGAACTGAGTTGCGTTGGGGGACCAGGCCTCCCGTGGGGGCTATGGGTGAGTGGTCGAATATTGCATTAAAAATGAGCCGACCTGCACAGTTGGGGGCTATGGGTAAGTGGTGAAATACTGCATTGGGGGAACGGGTTGCGTTGGGGGAACGGGTGAGCGGTGGAATCTTACGTTGGGGAATGGGTTGCGTTGGGTGACCAGGCCTCCCGTGTGACAGAGACCCAATGGGTGAGTGGTGGAATCTTACGTTGGGGAACGGGTTGCATTGGGGGACCAGGCCTCTCGTGGGGCTATGGGCGAGTGGTGGAATATTGCGTTGGGGGAACGGGTTACGTTGGGGGAACGGGTGAATGGTGGAAACGGGTTGCGTTGGGGGAACAGGTGAGTGGTGGATTATTGCTTTGGGGACGGGGCCCAGACGGGTCACACTTGGTCTAGTGTTACATTAAATTTCCTGGACGGTGGTTCGGAACAAGATTTTTAAAAATCTGATTTGGAAAGACTTTCCAAAATAATAATTCATCCACATTCTGTCTTTCCCACGTAACTTCATACCAGAATTATCCAATTTTCCCCAAAAGAGCCAATATTTTAATTTAATCTGAATGGCTTACAACTCTAATCATGTACTCTTTCTCTATTCCCTGCCCTCTGAATAAGAGGTTAAAGTATCATTATTCCACATCTTAATCCTACTATACTGCTGAGCCATGACCCTCCTGTTTCTCCTCCTCTGCATCTTGGACACAAAAGCCACAATTATATACAGAAACATAGAACTGCAAATGTTGGTTTACAATAAAAGACCAAAACAGTTACTCTAGCACTGTCTGTACAAATTATATTCAAGTTTATCCATGCCAAAAATCAAAGTTATAGCAGTAAGTACACATTGGTCAAATTTCCAATCAATACTGGATAGAAAGTTCATAAACAAGAATTTGAAGTCCTCTCTTACTTGCTTGACCGCGGAACCACCATGTCGGCTAGAGTTTCATATGTTTTTTCCCATTCAAGATAATTTATTCTAAAGAAAAACAGAGTGCATTTTAATTAACATACATTGGTTCCAGCACCGGGGGAATTTTTCTCCAGCTTTCTGATAATTAGACTCAACAAACCAAACAGACACCTGTGCTGCGCCCATTCTATGGCAGTGCAAGGTCAATAAATCTACAGATAATACAAAGCTAAATGGGAAAGGATGTTGAGGAGATTGTTAAGCAAATGAATAAATGAGTGGCAGAGAGCATAATAAAGAAAAAAATTCAGGTTCTCTACCCTTTGGTCACAATAGAAAAACAATATTTCTCAGAGAAAAAATATTGATAGATGAAGGCCAGCATGCCAAAAAGTCTCTGTACATAAATGGGTTCCTCCATGATCACAATGAATGGTGGTGCTGGCTCAAAGGGCCGAATGGCCTCCTCCTGCACCTATTTTCTATGTTTCCATCCCTGCTATCACTTTAGTTCACTTTTCTCAGTCTCACACATCTGCATATTACATGCTTGTAAAAGTGAACAAAATAACATTTATAATGAAATATTATCCGTCTTTACCACCCTCTTATCTAGCTCCATCAATCATTGTTGTCATTTACTCTCTCCTGGGTTACAACCCTTTACAGACTTCCCTTTTCACATCATTGCCCCAACTTCTCTGCCTTCTTAAATATTTAAGAAACAGTTTACCTCCAATATTTTCTGATGGAAAATCTTGAGACATTAACTTTTCCTCTCTCCATTGCTGATAATTCTAGAATTTTTCGAGAATTACCTGTTGTAGCTCAGATTTCCAACAGCTATAGTATTTAGAATAACAGCCTAAACATTTTCTAATTCTATGCTTGCTTCTTCCTATAAAAACCATTGCCAAATTAAGCTTTAACATTTAGATGCACACTGAAAGTTACTTACTTGGGCACAACTACCAACAACGTAGTAAGATATTCAGAATCCAGTATGAAGTCTTCCTTCTTCACAATATCCGCAAGACTTCTTGTCATCAAACTTCCACTACAAATGAGCACACAAACACAAGTTAGAGATGCAGTTCTCCTGGCAAAAACAGTACAACATAAGTTGAAATAACTATACCTCATGAACAACATTAAACTTTAAGGGCTGAGTTTAAGAACAAAAGTGGGAGAACCAAGGACAATTCTCAATTGTAAATTACATGGCAAGTGAAAAGCCCATCATGTTTAACTGTAGTTTTAATAATATAATCAAAAAAGAACTTACACATTCTTCCTCTCTAGATTCTGCAAGTTTCCTTTCAGATTGTTATATGCTGATGCTCTTGCTTTTAGATCATTGTCAATCTGTGATACTTGCTGCAAACAACATTAATTAGTCAATGATTATTCACTTGAACATCTGAAAATGCTGAAGTTTACAGAGTGAATCAATGTCTTCCTGCTTTCATTGCCACAATAAAAAATTTAAAAATCACAGTATGATACCAAATCAGGATTTTGCCAGGGGTAAAAAAAGACCTACTCAGATATTAACCATAACAACAAATGTCCAAATTAGTGAGACACACAAAATAACTTGAAAATCCTATTAGCACCGATTTCTTTAGTGCTCTCCAGTATTAACATTGAGCAGCTTTTTCATAGCACTTGGGAGTTTATGCGATGAACATACTCAAAATACCCTACATTTGCAAACCTCCAGTCTTAATGGAGTGTCAGATCTATACTTTGCTATAGGTTGCTCAAGTGCCTCGTTCCACATTTTTTCCCCATTTGGATTTCATACTGATTATAAACATTCTGGATGAAGCCTAATGTTTAGAGATCTTTTTGATCAGTGGAGTGAATCAAAGAATGAATATCATGGTAGGTGGCTGCTCTTCCTTTGTACCAGTTGTGGCTCTTTGGACTGTGTCAAACATATCTTTGGCTGGTGACTCATAAGACAACAATCAGCTATGATGCAAATAGGTGGCTTTACATCTACTTTATAAGCACACTGCAATACTGGAGTGCTGAACTAATTAGTGAGCAGTCACGGATACATTTCCCCTCTCATTGCGCTTCAGGACACATCATTAGTATTACTTCTGGATTATCCTGAGTTTAGGAACTAGATACACTGTCCATCAGGTTCTTCATATTATGTGGTGCTCTTCAGTTTAATGGTGTGGTTGATTTTTATTAGAAATAGTTAGGGTTAAAGTTTCTATTCTATCCTTCACTTTGTATTTATATTTTTAATGAATGTACAATAGCTTAACATAGTTTAAATGATTTACAAAGATAAATGATTTAAAGATAAATGTTTTCATTTTACGATTAGACACATTTAGAGACAGTTGAATGAGAAAAGCTATCAGAAGGCCTTCTCAGTGATCAGGGGAGCAGCACCTCTAAACTCATCACTTGGAACATAGTTGCCACGTTCTGACTACTTTGCTATGCTGTATGGCTACACAAAACAGGTTTCAAGGATATTGCATGGCTATAAAAAGGTAAACAACATGATCACAGGATAATCAAGAAAAGGTTAGACAAGCACAATGAGATTTTGGATCTGGTCCATTAATTTGATAGGTAGTCTGCCCCAATCTAATAGCAAGTGTCACTGAGTTTTAAATCTAACAACAGCAAGCAATTAAGTAGTTGCATACTTGCACTTTTATTCACTGATGGGCCATCAATTCACAACAATAGAGTTTTGCTGAGACTAAATGATCACCTGATGAGATTATACCATGTTCGCTATTAATTATTTGACTGAAGATATTTTAACAATTGATTAAATTGTCAGAATGTTAATTATTAGGTCAATAAAAAAGAAATTTAAAATAATAGAACAAACTGCAATTGCACAACTTAATAACTCAAGTGAAATCAACTTTCTGGAATGAGGGAATATATGAATCAAGGAGGACCGAAGATTGTGACTGGGCTTTAATAACTATCAAACAATATCAATACTGGAAAATTCAAGATCTTTCAAATGCTTTACTGAAGTAGGCAGCTACAAGGTTAATGATTATTATTACTGAGCGATAATTTCTTCGTAACAGTGCACATTTAAACCACTCCATTCTAAATATGATTAAAAGAATCCAAGACTAAATTCACTGTGAAGCAAAGCACACACTTGGATAACATACTGATCTAAACTGCTAATTGCTATTGAATATTTTCATCTTAAAATATTCACCTGAAAAACAAGAGCTAGATTCAATCCTAGGACAATCTGATTCATTGTGTCGAGTTCAAATGTCACTTCTGCGATAGCTCGGAAGGTAGGAAGATAAAGGAGACAAGGAACTGCAAGATGCTGAAATCCTGCGTAAAACACAAAGGCCTGGAGTAACTCAGTGGGTCAGGCAACATCTCTGGAAGGGATGGATAGGTGATGTTTTTGATCGGGACCGTTCTTCACCAATTTTGATCAGTACGTCAATCTAATTTGCACTCTGCTTCGTGGTGAAATTAGAGCCTTGGATTCTTTTCATCAAAGAGGACAAAAAGAACCTTCAGGAAGATTCAGGTAGCAAATCAATTCTTCCACTTATTGGGAAAGGACAAACATATGATGCAACAGAAAAGCATTGTGTTATTGAAAATTATTGGGAGATTCTGATGCTTAATAGCATATAGAACAGTGCAACTCACATAAGACACAACATGCTGCAATAATTTAGTGGGTCAGGCAACATCTCTGAAGAACGTGGATAGGTGACGTTGCAGGTCCCAAACCAGAAACTGGGTCATGACCTGAAACATCACCTAACCATGTTTTCCAAAGATCAGCATTTTGTGTCTTTCCTTGGTAAACCAGCATCTGCTGTTCCTTGTTTCTACAGTGTAACTCACATGACTGGCACTCCACCCTATACATACATTCCCACTCTACCAGCACACGTTGGCTGCTACTTACCCCATCCACAAAATGCAATGGTATTCCGAGAACACCACTCAAACCAAAGATGACAAGTTCAGAAGGTATATGGGTATACTACAACTTGCAAGCTGCCTTCCAATAAACGAGTTTGGTATTCCGAAAAACGCAAGGAATCATGGGATTTGTCAAAGGTCGAACGCTATAAATAAAAATGGAAGGAAGCGCTGTAGATTAAGCGAGTATTGGTTGGGTGTGACTAGACCCGTGTCCCCGGTGCCGCAAGCGCTGCCAAACTGCCACTGGACTGTCCCCGGTCCACCCCCCTCGAGTATCCCATCCCTGCCCAGGGTGCGGCCGGAGACGTCCGGACAATGGCCCCCAGGCCCAACCGACAGTCCCGTCCAACGACACCAGCGGCCCCAGGCCCACAGCCAGCACGGAGAACCCAGACAGCTCCAACTCCAGCCCAGCTAGTGACCTATGACCTGGGAATGCGCAGTCGGAATATCAAACTCGCTTATTCACAATTATTTCTTCACCGACAGGCCTAAATCCAAGAAATCCATTTCTAATTTCCTTGAAAGAATGGCTTCTTCAGAATCAAAACATCAACAAATCAACAAAATATCTCCACTTCGAGCATTATAATTAAATTTATTTCCTCTCCTCAAATAGTATAAGAATTTGAGCAAACTATCACAAAACTAACCATAGGATTTATATTAAAAGTTATGTTCGGTGCAATAAATAATCTAGAGACACCAACCTTAGTGATGATCTCAGAAATGTTTTTTAGAGACTGTTTGATTGGATACTTTGCCATGTCCCATTGAAACCTTGTGATATAGGTGACCAAGTCAACTAAAAGAAAGAAACTTAGTTTTAAAAATGTGATTAAAAGCTTTGGCTTTCATTGGAACAATGTTTGGGTAAGTTTAACAATGGTAAGAAATGCAAAGTGTGCATTTCCAATATTGCAGCAATGAACAATACATGAACAGTACATAGATTGGGTAATAGTTACACAAATACGTGCTCATTTTAAATATTTTGATTGAGGTAAAAAATCACTGCACTCAGATATAAAATGGTTGGGCTGGAACAGCCACTTTGACCTGGCCCAGTCTTTGTGTTTGCCTGCTGTGGGATTCTAAAATTTACAGTGATCTTTTACAGACAAGTGGCTCCAAGCAATCCCAAAGCCTCGCCGACATGGCCATTCAATGAAACAGAATAGGCACAAAACGGCCAGTAGGTGCTTAAAGAGAGACACACAATGGTCTTCTAACAGTACATGCCTTATCCATTGTTTCAACGTGTCATTGGAAACAATATTTTTGAAAACCAAATGAAAATAAATGACCATAATTTTTCACACATTCAACAAATTAAAACATAATATTCTTACTTCAAGAAAAATAAAAATAAACATTTCATGAAAGATAAGAATCCATTTAAAAGAAAAAGATGAGGGAGGTAGCTGCTGCTTATTCACTTGGCAAGACTGACTTTCAAAAATTCTTAGAAGCGTATGTATTTGCATTTTAAAGCAAGCTGGTTTAAAGGGGAAATAAAAAAACATTGACTGGTTTCATAGTACATCAATTCGATCTTGCTCAATCATTTCATAAATCCTGATTTGCTTTATTTTTAAGTCAATGAGGCCAATTATAAAGAGCTATGCAACATCTTCCGTTTATATGGTGTCTAAACATAACATAATGTATCCAAGTGTGTCTCAAATGAACATTTGCACTAAATCACATTACATTTTTGGCAGATGGCTAATGAATACAATTCATAAACTTGTATTTATATACTACAACAGATTCCAAAATGCCAAACAAGCAATGAAATATTTTAAAACATGATTACTAACAATCCATTGGCATACATGATAAAGATACCGTATTCCACATTAACATTTTGCCACTGAATCCCTTGCATACAAAACGTTCCCACATTCAACAGCAATCACTCTTCAAAGTTTTCATCAGCTGGAAAGACCTTTGGATACCCTGTTTGAGAAATAAACTATACCAATGAAAGTCCGTTATAATTTGAGGGTACAATTGGAGCCTATATTTAATTTTCATCGAGGATAATCCAGGAATGTTAGCATAGTTAATTTACTCAAATCACAAAATTGAAATTATAACAGAACCTCCCGGCTAAGAGTGCCAGAATATTATTTCTGAGCCACAGCAAGCAAAAATCATGGAGGATGGCCTTATTCCAAAAGTCATCCTCTATGGAGAGCTGAAATCTGGGAGGAGAACCATCGGCCGCCCCCAGCTACATTACAAGGATGTCTGCAAGAGAGCTATGAAGTCAATGTGGAGTCCTGGGAGAGCCTTGCAGCTGACTGCACGAGGTGGAGAGGCACCCTGAACCAACATCTCAAAACGGGGAAGAGAAACTGTTGAAAGCAGTTGAGGCAGACACGCGGGCACACAGAAAGGAGCGCACAACTCCAACAAACCAGAGATCACACGGGTTTGTGACCTTTGCAACAGAGACCGTCACTCCCGCATTGGTCTCTTCAGCCACAGTAGACGCTGCTCTAGCCGAAGTTTGGAGCAAGCAGCCAACAACTAGGGTGCATCGCCCATGGTCAGTCATGACTGAGCGGGGCCTACATACTGTTCTGCATATCATACTGTCGTCATCTACAAAGCAAGTAGATTTCTCACCTGTAGAGTTAAAATAACATGATCAAACCTGTAAGAAGGAACTGCAGATGCTGGTTTAAACCATAGACACAAAAAGCTGGAGTAATTCAACAGGACAGGCAGCATCTCTGGAGAGAAAGAATGGGTGACGTTTCAGGTCAAGACCCTTCTCAACCCAAAATGTCACCCATTCCTTCTCTCCAGTGATGCTGCCTGTCCTGCTGAGTTACTCTAGCTTTGTACTATCTTCACTATCAAATCTGGCCAGACAACAGGTAAATAAGAGTTAGTACATATTAAACCAACCACAAGGAGCACAAAGTCAACCTGGCAAAACATTGAGCGACGACTGATGGCAAGATATCGTCACAAAAGTAAACAGAAGACGAAACCTATTTCCAGATAAAACAGTGGCAGTAACTTGAGAATCACTTTAGATTTGAATATTGAGAGACAGACAACAATACTTAATTATGGATAGTGCAGTAAAGATTAGCCAATTTTTCTACCTTGAGCAAAAGCTTTTCGAACATCCATGAAAACACTATTCATTATTTTAATAATAGCTCTGTGTATACAAACACATTATAGAATCATAGACAGCTCGGGTCTTTCAGAATTGACCTTGAAATGCAAATCTTAGTCAGTAAAACTGGGACCCATAATCAAACTTCTTTATTAATCATTCTACCTAAATTACAAAAATCCAATGACATGAGACACACTCTGTTATTCAAATTCATACAATACATAGTTACCCCATTTGATTGATAACTTTTAAATATAAATTTAAATATAATTTTAAATAAGCATCCGCACCTCTGTAATGGGAATAAAATTAGCAGTGAAACATCCTAACAAGTAGTCCCATGAACAGAAAGTAGAAACATAGAAACACAGAAAATAGGTGCAGGAAGAGGCCATTCGGCCCTTCGAGCCAGCACCGCCATTCATTGTGATCATGCTTGATTGTCCCCAACCAATAACCCGTGCCTGCCTTCTCCCCATATGCCTTGATTCCACTAGCCCCTAGAGCTCTATCTAACTCTCTCTTAAATCCATCCAGTGATTTGGCCTCCACTGCCCTCTGTGGCAGGGAATTCCACAAATTCACAACTCTCTGGGTGAAAAAGTTTTATCTCACCTCAGTCTTAAATGGCCTCCCCTTTATTCTAAGACTGTGGCCCCTGGTTCTGGACTCGCCCAACATTGGGAACATTTTTCCTGCATCTAGCTTGTCCAGTCCTTTTATAATTTTATTTGTTTCTATAAGATCCCCCCTCATCCTTCTAAACTCCAGTGAATACAAGCCTAGTCTTTTCAATCTTTCCTCATATGACAGTCCCGCCATCCCAGGGATCAATCTCGTGAACCTACGCTGCACTGCCTCAATCACATTTGTGGACTGCTCTTAATGTCTGCTTCCAACGTCAAGTTCTGTTTTTATTTTGCTTTGATAGGTAAAGAGGTGATAAATTAGCAGGACCAAACATAAGTCAGAGTATGGTGGTATTTTCCAAACTAGACAATTACAATGTGAAAAATAACAGCTTGCATGGAAAATATTTGCATTGTTGCCCAAAAGAGTTTTAATAGCAGCTAGACCAAGACTAATATGATTAAATTTTAAAGACTAAAGTAGAGTGTCTTTGTAAAGTGGAGTTTGAGATTGGAATTTCAGCTCTTGGTCAAAATGAACATCGAGAGTTCCGGTTTAGTCACAGCCAAGCTGATATTATTGTCAACAGCACAATGGAATCAAGGACAAGGGTTAAGGAGACTGATTGCAGTTGGAGGGCAAGAAGGGAGGAACAAGGAATGATGGTGGAGTAAGGCGGCAGCTGCTGGCTCAAGAGAATATTGCTAGATATTCTCTTCAAGCAGTAAAGTAAATTGGAAAAAGGTGTTTACTTCCATTTACCAAAAACAGCTTTGCCACAATAATCAGGTATGGGACAATGAAAGTAATTGAAAATGTTATCATTCCCTTGTCAAAGTCAGATTAAACTGTGAGTATAGTTCAGATATATCTCAGCTTTATCCCTGCAGAGCAACTATTTAAAATATTCCATGACTAATAACAGTAGAAATAACCAAACAGATTAAATAAGAACTTTGTTCCTAGAATATGGTCTCCATTTACAGATTATTTGAAGGGGTAGATTGATCCGGCGCGGAAGCCTGACTGAAACCTGAATCCAGGACTAGATGAATAGTTACGTTCTCTGACCTACGGACCTATCTCCGAAGTTGTATTATTGATAGTTTATTCTATTTTTCTAATTTCTTTTCTTTCTTTCTTTATTTTTTCTATCGATAAATATAAATAAATAATTAGACGCAATGTTAATATGTAACCGATAAAGGAGGACCCCAGCTACTTTGGTAACTGGGTCCCTGGAACCCTGGATATTTAATATGTAATCGTTAAACAAAGTTTGTATTGGTTTGGACTATGATATGCAGATGCCTCTAATTAAAAAAATAAATTAAATATAAAATAACTTTGTTTAATCATTGTATGTGCATATACCATGGCCCAGTGTTATCAGTGTGTAGGAAAGAACTGCAGATGCTGGCTTAAATCAATGGTAGACACAAAATGCTGGAGTAACTCAGCGGGACAGGCAGCATCTCTGGAGAGAAGGAATGGGTGACGTTTCGGGTCGAGACCGTACTTCAGTCTGAAGAAGGGTCTCGACCCGAAACGTCACCCAGTCATTCCTTCCCTCAAGAGATGCTGCCTGTCCCGCTGAGTTACTCCAGTATTTTGTGTCTACCCAGTGTTATCATCTGTGACCAGGTTCAAGTAGACATGGAAAAGCTACTCACTTACGCTCATGACTCCCTATCGGGCACTTAAAAACTGCTTAAGTGTCAAGTACAAAATATGGATCAATATGTGTCTGCTGAAATAAAATACATTTTAGGAGGTAGAAACTGGATGTACAATGTTAATTAAGAACATGATCACAGTTAGGGAGGCAGCAACTCATTAAACACAAGTTAAGAAATCCCCACTGAAGGTGACATTTTGGATTCTGCATTTAATACACTAAACTGCAAAATAACCAAACCTGACATTAATCCCCAATTAACTTACTTCACACTAACTCAATAGCACAGTAGCAAATAAATCAGTCAAAACAAAATTTGTTTGCAAATAACAATTTGGTGATAGATATTGCTGTTTTAGACTATATTCAAACCAAAATTTAAGCAACTGCCATGGCAAACCTGAGATGGGCTGTGAAGCTTATGTTAAGGTTTAGTAAGATTAAATCTGGTTTTATATCTCCATATTATACATTAAAGTTTGGTGAACCTGCCAAGAATGGTCCTGTTTCTCATCACACATATGCTGCTGTATCCCAAATCACAATTACTGCAACATTAAGGCTCTCTTCTATTTGCTCGCCGTTCTGATTTGACAAGTGCCGCTTCACTTAAAGCAATACCATAAACAAGATGATCATGTAGTATCGGAATTTGTACATCTAAAAAAAATCACCAAAAAAATCACAAAAACATTGAATTGCAGAGCTGACAGATTTAACCTTGTGCACAATGATAACAAATAAACTTATTTATTGGAAGTGTTAGAAGATCTTTGATAACCAATGCTGCTATGAGAGCACCCAAATCCTAGACATTTCTAAGCAAGCAATGACCTACCACTTCTCACAGAATAGAAAGCCAGAAATCGGGAGCAGCGACTACAAACATTAGCTCAACACTGAAGGTCTAATCTAGGTGAAACACGAAGCAACTCCTAAAAATGAACAGACTATTTTCCTGGAGACATCTTAATAACTGTTCACCGCCAGAAACACTGCTGGGCTATCTACATGACAAGCTTAGCAAAAGATAGATCTTACAAGACCAATTTTATCTTCACCAAGTGGACTGACTGATTGTTGTAAGTGCTCATTGGTCACTGAACAACCCATGGCGAGATATTACACTTCATTCCAAGCACATCCAGCTACTTAAATCAATCACCACCACATGTGGTGGAACACTAACATGAACAAAAAAATCTGTCAGCGAGGCCAAAAAAAACTTGCCTATTTCATGTCCAGTGCCATATATATTATGTTAAAAATCCACATTCCTCACAGTGATGGAAGGCGAAAAAAAAGTTCAATCTTTTCCCTTCATTGTTCTCCCACGGTCAGGGGCCTCGAGCCTTCCGTTGACAGGACGATCTTGACTCCCGTAGCCGGCGGCGAGCAAGCTCCTGCATTGGGGGGATCTCAGCTCCCCATGCCGGCGATCGGACCCCGGGTCAGGGCTGGTCGAACTTTGTGCGGTTTTGGAGCTCTGGACTCAGTCTCTCCCGAGACTGCGAGCTCCTAGGTGTTAAAGTCCAGTTGGAGCGTCGATCCCAGGCAGGGAATCGGCTCCAATGCAAGTCCACCCCCCGCGGTGGAACTCAAGTCAGTCCTGAGCAAGGCCTCCAGCTCCAGGATGTTAGGCCGCAGAACCACCGGAGATACAACCCAGAAAACAATCGCATCTCCGGCAAGGTAAGAGATTGAAAAAAGGTTTCCCCGGACCCCCTCCCCCACATAAAAAAAACCAGAGAACATTAACTGGCTTTTGTAAATTGTCCCTAATGTGAAGGATATAACTTGTGTACAGGTGATCATTAGTTGGTGCGGACCTGGTGGGCCTGTTTCTATCTTGTATCTCTAAGCCAAACTAAACCAATCCAAACCATTCCAGCCTTATATACCAGTTTCAGATTAGCTATTGCTGAAACAGTTGGAATCTGTAAAAATAAATGGTAACATGGATACCCACAAAAGAACTGTAATTGCCATCTTGTTCTAGCTTGGCCAGAAGGCTCTGATCACTTAAAACAATTTCCAAAGGTGAGTCACAGAAGTCGAGCATCATGATTTCAGAAAAAACTACAGCCCGTGTTTTACTTGAGAAAGGAAGAAGCTTCTTGAAGAATATAAAGAAAAAGTTGACCAGTGCAGTTGGAGTAATGGCATGCTTCTCCTGGAAGATCAGGGACACTAGAAGTGTCCCCGATGACTACACATGTCGGAAGCACATCCAGCTCCTGAATGTCCGTGGGAGGGAACCTCAGGATGACCCGCAAGAATGAGAGCATCGTTGATAGAATCTATAGTGAGGTGATCACACCCAAGATACAGGCAGAAAGAAGATGAGTGACCCCTAGGAAGGGAAAAGAAAATATGCAGAGCGTGCAGGAACATGGCCATTCCTCTGGAAAATAGGTATACCTTTTCAAATATTGTTCAGAGGAGAGCTGCAGCAACAGATAGGTCTGTGTCACCATGCCTGGCTCTGAGGTACAGCAGGGCAGAGTGGAGACAGGGAGCACGATTGTGATCAAAGTCGTCATAGTTAGGGGGACAGGCAGAAGATTCTGTGGCCACAAATGGGTCTCTAGCATGGTGTCTTGCATCCCTGGTGCCAGCATCCAGAATGTCTTGGAACGGCTGCAGAACATTCCCAAGGGGAGGGTGAACAGCCAGAAGTCAGTGTACATTGGCACAAATGACACAAGTAGGAAAAGGGATGAGGTTCTGCAGAGCAAATATAGGGAATTAGGCAAAATGTTAAAAAGCAGGACATCAACAGTAGTAATCTCTAAATTACTCCCAGTGCCACATGTTAGCGAGAGTAAGAATAGGAAGATAGAACAAGTGAATGCATGGCTGAGGAGTTGGAGCATTGGTCAGAGATTCAGATTTTTTAATCTCCTCAGGTTACTTGTACAAAGGGGACAGAATGCACACGAGCTAGAGGGACATCAATATCAGGGCAAGCAGATTTGCAAGTGCGACCAGAGAGGTCTTAACTAGATTGGCTGGTGGAGGGATTCAAAGCAGTACTGAGATAGGTGGGAGGCAGAAAGTCGATACAGACATCAATGATAGCAAGTTCAAAGATGGGGGTAAAAGACAATGGGAAGTTGTTTTATTAATTAAGGGGAACATCACAGCAGTATTCTGAAATAACATTACTGAGGGATCCTCCACTGAGACTATATGGATGGAGCTGAGAAATAAAGAGAGAATGATCACCTTGCTGGGATTGTACTATAGGCCCACAAATTGTCAACCAGAAATAGAGAAAGAAATCTGCTGGGAGATTTCAGACATCTGTAAGACTAATAGGTTTGTTAACTTTCCCAATGTAGGCTGAGACTGCCATAATGCCAAGGGCTTAGATGGGGTGGAATCTGTCATGTATGTTCAGAAAATATTCCTCAGGTAATAAGTGGAAGGCCCTACAAGGGAGGGCCCTACAAGCTTGACCTACTCTTATTTCAGTGTCTGGGCAGCAGCAGGACATTTCAAAAGCTAGCTCTTAGATTGGTTGAGTCAATCTACTGCAGTGTCAGAACATCAGCAAGAGGTTTCAAAGGCTAGACGTTATATTGGTGGAGTGAGCTAAATTGGCTAATTGAGCTGCAAAAAAAAGGTGCGGTGTAGCAGAGCCACCTATTCGGAAAGAGGCTGTGTTGAGGTGAAATGCTGTGCTGAGGGTTAGTGTGAGGCTTTGGCTCAAGAGGCTTCAGCGAAGAGTTTGAGCCAAGGGGGACAGGAGGTAAAGATATGGTAGTGCGTGATTGTTGCTTTCTTTTCCTCTTGGTTTTAGTGTAGTACAGATGGCAGGTAGAATGGTGTAATCAGTCTGAAGAAGGGTCTCGACCCGAAACATCACCCATTCCTTCTATCCAGAGGTGCTGCCTGTCCCGCTGAGTTACTCCAGATTTTTTTCTCTATTTTAGTATGGTGTAATGTTCTTTCTGCAATATGTGGGAAATCAAGGAACCTGCTGGTACCCCTGAATGCACCGGTGGGAATTGTGTCCAGGTGCAGCTCCTTACAGACTACAATAGGGAACTAAAGCTGCAGCTAGCCGACCTCAGGATCATCTGGAAGAATGAGAGCTTCATTGGTAGGTTGTAGTGAGTGGTTATATCCATGATACACAAAGAGAGTAGATGGGTGACCACAAGGAATGAGAGTAGGCAGAGATTGCAGGACCATTGCGATCTCATCTAGGGTAGAGGGGACCTGTATAAGAGGAACAGGTAGCATCTGAACTGAAGGGAAACCAATATCAATACAGGCATGTTTGTAACTCAGCAGGAGAGGCAACATCTCTGAAGAGAAGGAAACATCACCCATTCCTTTTCTCCAGAGAAGCTGCCTGTCCCGCTGAGTTACTCCAGCATTTTGTGTCTATCTTCGATTTAAACCGGCATCTGCAGTTCCTTCCTACACATAAATCCTTTTTATTGTTCAGCTCCACCCATTATAGACTCCATGGATGAACCATTAGTAATGTCATTTATGATCAGCATTTTGTAAGTGTACTATAGGCACAAAAATAGTCAACGAGAATTAGATGAACGAACATGCCTGGAGTTTGCAGGCAGCTATAATAGTTGGGGATTTCAACTTCCCCAATATAGACTGGAACTGCCATAGTGCCAAGGGTTTGGACAGGGTGTAATTTGTGAAATGTGTGCAGGAAAGTTAACTCAGGCAATATGTAGAGGGCCCTACAAGGGAGAAGGCAAAGCTGGACCTGACCCAAGGAGATTGGGAAAGGCAAGTGACTGAAGTGTCCATGGCGAGGCTTTTGGAACAAGCGACCTCTGTTTTACTAGCTTTAAACAGTTATGAACAGGGTGGGCCCACAAGTTCCAATTCTGAATTGGGGAAAAGGACAATTTTGATGGTATTAGACAGGAACTTGTTAGTTAATTGGAATAAGTTCCTTGCGGGCAGAGCAACATCTGGAAAGCGGGATGCTTTTAAAAGTGTTTAGACAAGAGTTCAGGGCATGCATGTTCCAGTTAGGGTGCATCCCCTTTACTCCCATGCAATGGAGTAAGGAAACATATGAGCGAAACTGAGGCCCTGGTCAGGAAAAATGAAACATGGGACAGATATGGGCAACTGCATCCCCGGAGAGGTTTCGGGAAATGAGGAGCTTGCTTAGGATCGAAATCAGCACAGAGAGAGTGAGGGAGGAGGGGTGGGTGGGACGGAGAATGGTGTCCATTATTGCCGACTGCCCATTATAACCAAGAAAGGTATTATCATTGTAAGTAGTTGAAACAAAGAACTACAGATGCTGGTTAATACACAAAAGGACACAAAGTGCCGGAGTAACTCAGTGGGTCAAGCAGCATTGCTGGATTGGAGATATTGGCATTCTTGTTCAGACTGATTCAGTCTGCTGAGTTACTCCAGCACATTGTGTCGCTTCATCTTCAAATTAGGCGCAGTGCCGTTGGTCTGCACCAGCGAGACCTTCTTCACCCTCTGCAAGGTCCGGTGAAACAGCTGTTGTTGTGGCTCACGTTGTAATTTAGTTTAGTTTATTGTCATGTACAAAGCTGGAGAGAGGCCGAGTGGACAGAGTGATGGAAGGAAGATACGGTGACAGTCTTGCCGGGATCAGACAAAGTGACGGCCAACAGGAAGCAGCAGCAGCAGGTGGGAGGGGAGGGAGCCCCACGATTACCAACCACGTCCTGTCAGTGGCAGCAGTCCAAAGAAAGCGCTTTCCCCAGGGTCTACTACGTGAGCCGTAACAACAGCCGCATCATTCGGATCATGCAGTGGATGAAGAAGCGCTCGCTGGTGCACCTTCTGAGTGAGGGGTACATCAATCAGCACGTCCAACCGCTAGATCCGAAGTCAGTTATAAAAGGCGTCTTCTAAAACGCAGGTTTACTGTCTTCACACACCCATGGCAAAATTCAATTCCTACAATGGGTTTAAAAAAAAGGATTGCAACCAAAAACGTGCAAAGTGTTTCAATTGTTTTCCATTTACCTCCACTGGCCAGAAGGTTCTCTTGCACTTTGTCCCTACTGTCTTCCAACACATCAGCCATATACTGGGCCACTTTCTTCACCACACTGAAAACATCAAACAGATCATGGATTATGGATTTAAACAATACATTAGGACATATACTGCCCTCTGCTATTTTCCACCCAGTGAGCTATCTAATGAAATATTAAAGCATTTTGAATGCATAAATGCAGTGACAGCTAACTAATGTCAGACAGTTTAAGGCCGAGAGTAAAATACCACCAAAACTGAATTCAACTGGTAATCAGTGCGCCAGGGAATAGAACAAAAGGTACACAAAAATGCTGGAGAAATTCAGCGGGTGCAGCAGCATCTATGGAGCGAAGGAAATAGGCAACGTTTCGGGCCGAAACCCTTCTTCAGACAAGATTGAGTTGTAAAAATCCATTCAGTTCACCCATTTCTTTTGGGGAACTGTAAAATCATTTTTTTTTTTAATTCTGCAGATCCTGGAAATCTAAAATAAAAACAGAAAATACTGAAAACACTCAACAAGTCAGCATCTGTGGAAAGAGAAATGAGGAGGAATGATCTTCCTCATGTCAACAACAATAAATCTCAAGATGTTATTAATTTTACACTTGCCAATTTACTACCAAGTTCAACAACATTTTATGGCGGAATGACATCTCATGGCAGAATGATAAGCAAGAATAACTGACATTACCCAGTCAGCGGAAAGACAATGCATGATTACAATCAAGCCATTTACAGTAGTATGCACCTCAAGAAGGCAGCTAATATCAAAGACCCACACCTCCCAGGCCACGGTCTCGATGCTGCTATCAGGAAGGTGGTACAGTAACGCGAGAACCGTTTCCTGGGTTCTTTCATTTCTAAGCATCATGATTGGCGATTGCTGTCAGAATAGTGTGGTGGATACATGCAATCCTGAATTCTCATCTCATAGGAACCATTTTATCCCTTTGATCACAGGTTCCAATTGCCTTTTGTTGCACCACGATCAGTTCAAACCGTTGAACAAAGGGATTGACAATAAAGCCTATGTGATACTCTGTTCTGGAACATTTTGGAAAATACATTACAGCTACTTCAGCTATGATAGTGAGACAATGAAAATTTATATCAAAGCATAACTGAAATGCTAGGAGTTCATTCAGTTGACAAGCATAGTTTAAGCATTTAAGACAATATTCATTGGAACATTTTGCCTTGTCATGTTGAGTTTTGCATGTCTTCCAAGCCAGGAGGTCAGTCAAACAGTAATAGTGTGACCAAATTCTCACCAGGTCATATCTTAAAGCCCAATAATCTTTGCATAGTTAAGTTTTACGGTTTAAAAATTAGTGAATATTTGAGTATTTATTTGTGATTTGTACCAGTTAAGAACTGGAACCATGACAGTCTGGCTTGCTGCAGTATTGCAGGCACATTAGCCACACCAATAACAATAAATCAGTTAATGTAAGTAAATCTTAAAGTGCAAAAAACTAAAAAGCATCCGACTTGGATCTGAGTAAGGGTCCTGACCCGAAACGTCATCCATCCTTTTTGCTCCAGAGATGCTGCATAACCTGCTGAGTTAATCCAACACTTTGTGTCAATCTTTGGAATATATCAGCATCTGAAATTCATTTATACACATAATAAATGTGCACATAGTGAAATAATTATTGACAATCTGAAGAAGGGTTTCGGCCCGAAACGTTGCCTATCTCCTTCGCTCCATAGATGCTGCTGCACCCGCTGAGTTTCTCCAGCATTTTTGTGTACCCTAATTATTGACAATACCAGTTTCAGACAAGATTTTTCATTGTACCTATACATTATACTTGTGCATATGCCAAACTCAATGTGATTTGACTTGGAGACGTTTAACAACTTATTCTCCCATCTGTGCCTCATAGGTAAATTTAACAACCATACCTTTTTTGCCTTCATCCAAATCATGCTGAGCCAAGTCAGCATGTCAAGCCCCAACCTAAATCACATTATTACTAAACCACATTATTATAAACCTAACCAGAACTTGACACATAGGGCTGGGTTTTAAAGGGTCCAACTCAAATAGCCATACCCCAAAAGAGAACTACACACAGCCACAATTAACCATTTATCTACATGTGCAAATTAATTATTACCACTGTTTTGTTTATAAACTAAATGCTTCCAAGAGGACCACCCAGAAGTACTATAAAAGTAGGAATTAATAATATCTCATCAATGAACTTACCCCTCAACAAATGAGTCCAACTTGGCTAGCTCGTCAGATAATCCCACCAAGACATCTAACGTTCCAACCTATTGGAAGGGTGAAAATCTCATGTTAAAAGGTGTATAAAAGAAGTGAGCATTATAAAAAGATGAAGATCCTAATGAGTAGGTAATTTCCTGGGCAATTATGGGTATTTTTCTAAAAAATGTTCCTCCTTTCAGCATTTCTATACCTTGTCCTCAACATGCCACCATAGCAATATTAAATAAATTAAATTTGAGAATTTCATAGGTTCATAAGATTTTCTCTTTACTAACTTCTGCTCCCTGACTCCCATGACTTTCAGGCATATTGCTGGTGCCTTTCACTGTGAAGACTGACGCAAAACAAATCATTCAATTCCGCTGCCATTTATTTATTCCTCATTATCACTTCACCAGCATCATTTCCCAGTGGTCCAATGCCCACCCATGCCTCTCTTACTCTTTATATATCTGAAGACATTTGCCTATCTTCTTTTATATTATTGGCTAGCTTGCCTCTATATTACATCTTTTCTCCCCATATTGTCTTTTTAGTTACCTTCTGTTGGTATTTAAAAACTTCCCATTCCTCTAGCTTCCCACTAATCTTTACAATATTATATGCCTTCTCTTTTAGTTTTGTGCTGTCTTTGACTTCCCTTGTCAGCGAGTTGCCTTAATCTCCCTTTAGAATCTTTCTTCCTCCTTGGGATTTAAAAATCCTGTAAATTCCCAATTATTCCTACAGCCATTGCTGCTCCACCATAATTCCTGCTAGTCCCTTTCCAATCAACTTTTCCCACTCCTCCCTCATGCCTCTGTCGTCACCTTTACTCAACAGCAATACCGAAAAATCTGTTTTCATCTTCTCCCTCTCAAACTACAGGTTTGTTACACAATACCAATTCCAGAATTGGATTATCCCTCGTAGACTCGACTACAAGCTGATCTAAGAAGCTATCTCGTAGGTACTGTACAAATTCCCTCTCTTGGGATCCAGTGCCAACCTGATTTTCCCAGTCTACCTGCATATTGAAAACCTCCATGACCACAGTAACATTGTCTTTTCTTACATGCCAATTGCATTTTCTTACATGCCAATTGCATCTCCCGATTTAATTTGTTCCCGAAATCCTCGCTACTTTTCGTCGGCATGTATACAACTCCCATCAGGGTCTTTTTCCCCTTGCAGTTTCTCAGGTCTCCTCACAAGGATTCTACATTCTCTGATCCTATGTCATCCCTTGCTAAGGACTGTGTTTCATTCCTTACCAGCAGAGCTACCCCAACAGCAAAACCAAATTGAGTAATCTGAATTTTCTAATTCTTAAATTCCCTAATTCTCAAATCCATGTATCAAAATATTTGGAGGGGGGCAATAGTTTGTTTACAAGCCCCTCAAAATAACAACTGTCAGACACTTTTTGTCAAACACAATCCTTCTACAACACAGTAATGAAAATATCAAATTTTAATCAAAATAAAAGTGAATTATCACAACACTGAAGGAAATCATTTGTCCATGAGAAAATGTAATGTACAGATATGGATTCCAAAAGTTATTGCTTGGGCGAGTCTGCTTCTGCAGGGGAGAGATTTCCTCTCAGCGCCAAGGATGACTGCAGCATGAGCAGCAAAAATAGAATATACTAAATCGGACGCCGAAGCTCCCCCATCAGCTACCTTAGCCTTCGGCCGACACAGCCCCCAGTTGTCACCTCCGCCCTCAGTCTGCCACCAATATGCATCCGGCCACTGCAGGGCCCCTCCCCTCCCATCCCACCTTACGCAACCTACCCCCTTCCCTCCCTCACAGCCGCCGACACCCTCCAAGGTGAAGTTTGTCAGTGACTCCGGGGAGAAGAAGGAGGCAGTGGAGGGGAGAGGAAGCCGAGTGGACAGAGCGATGGGAGAAGGTGGTGGAGGAGGCGTTAGTGGAGCAACGAGGCGACAGGCTGGAAGGAGTGGCAGCTCATGAGAAGGGAGGGAGCCCCACAGTGACCGAGTGCGTCCTGTTGGCAGCAGCGGCCCGAAGAAAGCGCTATCCCTAGGGGCTACAACATGAGCCACAAAAACATAAACCAACATAAGATAAACTGGAACCATTCGATGGGTGAAGAAATTAGCAAATTTGAAGATGACACAAAGTTGGGTGGCAGTATGAACTGTGAGGAGGGTGCTATGAGAATGCAGGGTGACTTGGACAGGTTGGGGGAGTGGGCAGATGCATGGCAGATGAAGTTTAATGCGGATAAATGTGAGGTTATCCACTTTGGTAGCAAAAACAGGAAGGCAGATTACTATCTAAATGGCGTCAAGTTGGGAAAAGGGGAAGTACAACGGGATCTGGGGGTCCTTGTACATCATTCTATGAAAGTAAGCAAGCAGGTACAGCAGGCAGTGAAGAAAGCAAATGGCATGTTGGCCTTTATAAAGAAAGGAATCGAATATAGGAGCAAAGAGGTCCTTCTGCAGTTGTACAGACCCCTAGTGAGACCACACCTGGAGTATTGTGTGCAGTTTTGGTCCCCTAATTTGAGGAAGGACATTCTTGCTTTTGAGGGAGTGCAGCGTAGGTTTACAAGGTTAATTCCCGGGATGGCGGGACTATCATATGTTGAGAGAATGGAGCAACTGGGCTTGTACACTCTGGAGTTTAGAAGGATGAGAGGGAATCTTATTGAAACATGTAAGATTGTTAAGGGTTTCATTGTATGCTGGAATCAGCGATCATTTTATTATCCAAGCAAAACTGCACACAAAGATTAAAGTTCCTTCAAAACCACCGCGTGTCTATTGTCTAAGAAAGGCTCGCTAGTGCTCCTTGCGATCAGAAGCGTGGCTGTGGATGTCTGCGAGTCGGGATGGTATTGCCAGGTCCATCTGCTATGCCCAAAATCAGTTATAAAGGGGTCCATTAAAATGGGGGTTTACAGTACTGAATATTCAAAACTTTAAAGCTTGTCCTTGGGATACATCTAGAAATCCAAATTGTTCAGATCGTTCTTCATTAAGTATTCAAGATAAACAATAATGGAGCCAGAATATTTACTTCAATAATTCAATTTAAAACAAAAATTGAAATTATATTGAAAATTCTATCAAACAGACTACATAGTCTCATTGTTTAAGTTTAAGAATAAGGGGCAAGCCATTTATGACTGAGACGAGGAAAATCTTTTTCACCCAGAGTTGTGAATCTGTGGAATTCTCTGGCACAGAAAGCTGTGGAGGCCAATTCACTGGATATATTTAAGAGAGAGTTAGAGTTAGCTCTTAGAGCTAACAGAATCAAGGGATATGGGAAGAAAGCAGCAACAGGTTTTGGATGATCAGCCATGATCATATTGAATGCAGTGCTGGCTCAAAGGGCCAAAAGGCCTACTCCTGCATCTATTTTCTATGTTTCTATGTTCTTTCCAAGAAATATGACAAAATACAAATAAAACGTGTGTAAAGTTTCTCCATTGCTTTTTGATTATTTGCATTCACATTGGAATGCACTGTAACACAACCAAATGACTGCTTCAATGTCAATGGGAAAACTATCTTTCAATGGGGTTTTTACAATATCACTATTGTCAATGTTGTCAGTTTCCATTCTGGAATTTAAGTATTGGAGATAAACTCAATTCCTTAAGAGAGAAAATCTAGTTTGATTGCTTCGAAAATATGAATGAAAGGACAGGTTGTAAACTTATACAATTTTCTATCTGATACTTGGTTTGTAAGGTCTTTAAACAAGTTCCCATTTGTCACATACCTTCAAATCTGGAATTGCAAACTTGAAGTTTGTAGAGAGGTTATTGCTCCTCGAAGTTGTAACATTCAATTTGTCCCATGTCTGTTGACATGTTTTTTCCCCAGGAGCAGATATTAACCAAAATTCTGTCATCCTCAAATAAGTAAATGACTTGTGAAGTAAATAATCGATGTACTGAAATAAGATAATAAAATTTAATTAGTACAATGGCAACTCAGTGTTTCACCATACACTTTGGTAGTTATAATGATTCCAAATGCATGCATATTTAAAATTTATCATTCATTCAAAAGCAAATATTTGAGAATATTGGAAATGCTCAGACGTGAGAACATTGCAATATCCTTTCAGTTTACACTATCATCTTGTCATTTAAATTCTCGCATCTTTCACCCTACCCAATATATCTTATCATTTGTTCTCACAACTCTCTATTTTGTCCACATCCTAATATTTTCTTCCAACTATTCTGATAAAGTATCTTCAACCAGAACCTCACATTCTCTCCAAGTACTTTTCAGGGTATTTAGATTACATTTGGAATCACGATTGAAACATTAAGAAATGTAGCATCAATTTGCAAACAAAGCCCCATAATGTTATCAAAAAGAACCAAATACGTTTTATTGCTGACAAAAATTATTCCTCAATAAGAATCCCTTGCTCTTTTTGGAATGGTGCCCTAATATGTTCCATAGCCACAAGAGAGCACAACAGGGCTTTTTTAAGCTTGTCTACCAGAGACAACACTAATGCAGCTCTGCTTGAAGTGTACTCAAATGTCAGACAAAGATGTGCTCAAGTCTCTAACTTGACTTTAACACAATCTATAAATAGTTAAGTGCGCTACACAGAATTGTGGTTGCCTCGACAGGCACAACCATGTCCCAAACATATACATCCCAAAAGGAATGTCATGCCATAATTCAATAAGAAAAAATAGTAATAATCCAAATAAAGATAGAACAAGTAATAGATTAGATAATTGGTGCTCAATATTTCTGTTTTGTAAGCGGCAGTATGAAAAAAAAAATTGTTAATCACCCAATCAGTCTTATGCTTAAGCATATAGCATTTTTTTTCTATTCTGATCAACTAAAAACAATAGGGTCTTCACGACCACTGCTAAAATCAACCAGCTGAAGGAACTCAGTGTGTCAGGCAGCATCTGTGGAGGGAAATGGACTGTCAACATTTCAGGTCAAGATCCTTCTTCTGGACCCACTCACTGAGTGCCTCCAGCAGATTGTTTTTCACTTAAGATCCCAGCGTCCTCACTCTCAACTCTATTTTGTTGTGTTGCTCCTAGAAAATTAGAAAGATGTGAACAATATATTTCCAATAACAGTCCACTTTATGAGCTGGATGTAGCAAATACTCACCAATTTTAAGATGAAATGTAGGGGGTATACTATAATTAAACAATCTGGCCTTTTGGGATTTATGTTCAGAATTAGTATCTGTGCAAAGTTCCATTTGTTTTACTGTAAATTACTTTTAAAAGAAAAATAACAGCCGATGGTTACAGGAAGAACTAGGCACCAGATATCGACAGTCACCTTAAACTGTGAATTTAATACTGAACCATGATGTCTCACTGCAAAAGCAGTGAATAAAGTAATAAAGGACAATTGTATTTTGAGTTCTGATTAAACTTACAGCTACACTGGCAGTCCAACAAGTGACATTTACTATACAGACAAAAATGAGGAAAAATCTGCAGGGGTTCCAAACCTGCAAGAAGGAATACATATGTAGATGATGGGGGAAGATTTTGCTGTGGTCAAATGATTACCACACAATTTTGCTCACAGGCAGGCACGATTTTGAGGTTTATAACATGCTCAAACTGTTGGCTCTGTTAGAATCATTTCCTTTCAAAGCTTTGAAAATACGAGGGTAAAAAAAACAAAAACAAAATCACAAAATGTATAATTCTCTCCCCTCAGTCAACAGCAGATAATAGTCACTTTGCATGACATGCTCTTTCCCCATTGTGCCCAAAAAGACAGGATTCTTACATTTCTGTATTCAATTCCAGGAGTTGGAATGCCAAAGACTTGAGCAAAGAAAACTATTTTGGAGTAAAATCCTCAGTGAAATATTAACAAATCATGTTTATGTGCCTTGTAATGGACATTTATATAATGTCATGTAATTGCACTACAGACTTCAGCTTTGCACTACTACTATGGTTATTCATTTTTAATTTTTTTTTGATGATATATTATCTATGTGTATTGCATTTATGAACCAGTTTAGCTGTTGCAAGTAACAATTTCATTATTCTGTTGTCAGTACATATGACAATTAGACACTCAACTCTCATGTTGCACAATAAATGAAATCTCTATTTTTTCACTTCTTGAAACATAGTAGCAACTTCCCCATTATTAGTTTACCAAATCTTTGTATTTCTGATTTCATTTTCCCATCTTCCCTCACTCAAACCTATTCTGCTTAAATGTTTTATCAAATGTGCACTCGTTTTTGAAACCCTGATGCCTGCATGCACTATTTTCGGAATTACACTAAGTTGATTACTTAAATCAAATTTTAAATCATGGCAAAATAAAAACAACTCCCATTAAAAAAATTTAAATTGCAAACCTAACTGCATGATCAGTGGAATCAAACACTTGATTTTATCTCAAAAGATGCCTGACCAGATTACATTTCTATCTATTCTACTGGGAAATACAAATTTACAAAATTAATTTAAACATCACAGATCATCAAAAACCTTTATTCAATCGATGCAGGTCCACATTAAACTTCCTGGGTTAATTCCATTTCTAGCTAAATGAAATAGTTAATGCTTTTAAAGTTGCTCTTTAAAAATGTTGTATTAAAGCAGAATGCTTGATATAATTTTTTTTCAACAAAATGTACAGTGACTGGTGAATAGGGGTAAAAGTAAAGGAGCAGATTTTCAAGGTGCTTTATACTAGCCACTAACATAAGCAAAAAAAACCATAGGTGCTTACAAGTTTCAAATCCCATTCTTTAATAAGTACTATGATTCTGCTTATGATCTAAAAACAAAAATATTTGGATGTAGACAAAAATGCTGAAGAAACTCAGCGGGTGAGGCAGCATCTATGGAGCGAAGGAAATAGGCAATGTTTTGGGTCGAAACCCTTCTTCAACCAGAAACGTTGCCTATTTCCTTCGCTCCATAGATGCTGCCTCACCCGCTGAGTTTCTCCAGCATTTTTGTCTACCTTTGATTTTCCAGCATCTGCAGTTCCTTCTTAAACAAAAACATTTGGATGACTGGCAATTTCCGACAGACGTAATTTTCAGAAGCAAATTGAAATGTCACCTTAAAAATGACAAACAAGTTCACATGAAGAACCTGCAACTAAAAGCAAAATCCTACAATTATACCAGAATAGGCTGACATCATAATCACTGCAACCTTTTCCATTACACAGTGAAATATATTACACTTTAACTTGGACAACCAATTTATTTGCAATGTCAAACAGCAAGCATAATGCTTCAAGCCACTCCAAAAATTGGATGCTAGAATGGACGTGGGTTTGGGAGCAAGAAAGTAACTTAAATAAATGGATATGGAAACAAATTCCAATCTCTACACAGTCAGTCCATTTCTTCAAATCAATGACGACTAGAGATGCTGAAAATTAAGTCAAATATTTTTTGGTTGAAAAAGATGTTAGCTTAAAATAGGTAGTGTATTTAGTGCCACGAATGAATCTTGCATTGCCAAATTCAAAGTTCAATAACATACATGTTGAAATGTTGCGCCATGTTTCCGTTTATCTACTAGTTCTATTACATCAAAATTGTTTGATTTAGCAGGTAGTTAAATTGAATAATTGGGTAAAATCTATAATGATGGTTTTAATATATATACTGATATGTACAAATGAAAGCAAGTGGCATGCTCTCTTGCCCTTTCATGAAAAAAAATTCTGATGCAAATAACATGCCGAACATCATGCTTCCAAGTACAACAAATACCATTTGAAGCCACAGCTGTTTGAGAAGATTTTTAAATGTAGAATAGGAATATGATCAATATGAATTTTCACAGGATATTCAGTAACATGCCTCGTAAATAACTGGCCAGAAAGTTTGGTATTTAACATGAGTTAACAAAAGCATGGCAGTCGGTGAACATAATGAATGAATTACTGAAATAAGGTATTTTGCAGAATGGTCTTATGCCCATATTTCACACCATCTGCAATCAGTGCTCCATCCACTGTATATTTCAGTATGCACATGTAAGTAATGTTAACTATTAGCAAGACAAATCATTTGACAATATAGACAGGGGTATTGAACATTCATGACCTAAAGCAACATCAAATTTTTAACAGGGGACAAGAGACTGCAGATGCTGGAATCGTGAGCAAAATGCAAACTGTTGAAGAACTCAGTGGGCCAGGCAGTATCTATGGAGCAGCTGGGCTTGTACACTCTGGAGTTTAGAAGGATGAGAGGCTTTGGATGCTTTCAAGAGAGAGCTAGATAGGGCTCTTAAAAATAGCGGAGTCAGGGACATGGGGAGAAGGCAGGAACGGGGTACTGATTGGGGATGATCAGCCATGATCACATTGAATGGCGGTGCTGGCTCGAAGGGCCAAATGGCCTACTCCTGCACCTTTTGTCTATTGTCTATGGAAGGAAATGGACAGATGATATTTTAGGTCAGGACCCATCTTCATATGAAATAGCTTAACAGAATAGCGATGCTAGTGATAGAAGAGAGTTAATGCAAATACAGACACTCCCCCATTTACATAAAGGTTACGTCCCGCAGATCCTTGTGTAGTCGGATGTCACACAAGTCGGAAATGGAAGTGCTACCGTGCACAGGTAAATTTATTATTTGATGTAGAGTCCACGGGGGTGCTCTAACGTGGAGACCACGGGGGTGTCAGTGGGCTTAAAGAATTGTTTATGTAATGATAGTTTATGTAAATCACCAATTACGCAAGGAGTGACGTATATTTAATAAAGAAGGAAGAATGGAACATAGAATCAATCCAAAGGCAAAGAAATGACTGTACAAAAACTTCAAGGGATTTAAATATGTTAACTTCTCCATAGTGCAATCACAGGTACACAAAGTCTTGGAGGCCAGTATGACCGTTGGCTTGAAGAAGAAATGCAGACAAGCTAACTAAGCTAAATATGATTTAGATCAGAGTTCAAGATTCAAGATTCAAGAGAGTTTATTGTCATGTGTCCCAGATAGGACAATGAAATTCTTGCTTTGCTTTAGCACAACAGAATTATAGAAGGCAAGAATACGGAACAGATCAGTGTGTCCATATACCATTGAATAAATATATACACACATGAATAAATAAAACAGATAAAGTGCAAATATACAGATAATGGGCTATTAATGTTCAGAGTTAAGGGCAACACATAAAATTGTGGGCACTCCGTTACAGAAATAATAAACTCAAGGAATATATAGTCAGATGGGTAATGACAGAACTGAAAAAAATGCTAATGTTCCACTAAAGTCCATTTCCTCTGCTGCAAACTGCAGACAGACTTGGAGATGGAGAGGAGCAAGGAGAAATCTCACAATACTGCAGGTTATCACTGAATGGAATAAATTGCCTGAAAATCTCTTTGGAAAACAATTACATTTTGAGACGACTTTCATATAGTTATAAAGACAGAGAAAACTTCCCTCGAATACAAGTAAAAATCTTAATAACAGAGGTCTTTACAAAACAATTCATGATTCTAATAATATTTGCAGCTGGCTATCAGCAGGAGGGGTGTAAAGTGGTAAAGTTGCTGTCTTTTACAGCACCAGAAACCCCGTATCAATCCTGACTACAGGTCCTGTCTGTGTGGAGTTTGTACACTCTGCCTGTGACCATGGGATTTCCTCCCATACGCCAAAGTTATACAGATTCATAGGTTAATTGGCTTCGGTGAAAAAAGTTGTAATTTGTCCTTAGTGTGTTGGATAGTGTAGTGCACGGGGTGATCGTGGCTGGTGCGGTCTTGATGGGCCGAAGGGTCTTTTTCCACGCTGTATCTCTAAAGTCTAAAGAGCCTGCCCCACTTGCCGATTTTTTCGGCGACTGCCGGCATCATTGACTGACATATTAGATCACCGAAAAAAGTTGCGGCGTGACACGGCGTGATGACGTATTGACGCGTGGTAGTTTTTCAACTGTCGCAGCATTTATTTTTGTCGCCGCTGGATTTTGAAATGTTCAAAAATCGTCTCGTGACCCTGATATGATGCCAGCAGTCGCCGAAAAAAAATCGCCAAGTGGGACAAGCCCTTATACTTCAAAAATACAAATCAATTATGTCAGAATCTGCAATGAGGTGGATTAAGAAGTCGTATCCCAAAGTTTTCTGAACAGTTGACTAGTTCAGGTGTTAAATTGGTCCCAAGCTTGTGCCAAGATGTTTATAGATATATAGTATGCTGTTTTGGTGAACTGAGTTGCCACAAGAATAAAAAAAAGACACAGAAAATACGGGATTAACTCAGAAGGTCAGGCAGCATGCCTTCAGATCATGGATAGGCAATGTTTCAGGTCAAGACTCTCCTTCAGACTGATTATAGTGGGGGGAGGATAGTTGAAAGAGAGGTGGGGGCAGGAAAAAGCCTGGCAAGTGATAGACAATAGGTGCAGGAGTAGGCCATTCGAGCCAGCACCGCCATTCAATGTGAAGATGGCTGATCATCCCCAGGTGGGTACAGGTGAAGGGGAGGTTTAGATTGACATGGGGGGGGGGGTGGAGGGAGGACAGGATTGTGGTATAAATGTGTGCACATCAAGGTGGGGCACAAGGAAAAGAGAGGGATAAAGAGGGATGGGGTGGCAGGAGTTTGTAGGTTAACCTTTTGTAGGTTGTACTTAACCTACAAAACTCTCCTAAAACTGGAGAATTCAATGTTCACACCATTGGGTTGTAGGCTACCCAAGCAAAATGAGGTGTTGTTTTCTTATTAAAACCCACTTTGGTCTTGCACACTACCTTTGTTTTATGATATAAGGTTTCTATGCTCTGAAAATTAACACAAAATAATTCTCTTGTTCTGATTAACAGTGAAAAATTTCACTGAGTTGGAACTGAATAAGCAATGTAAACATTGCTATAGCAGTAATTAACAGCCATGTGCCATAACCAATTAATGATTAATACCTCGTTTGCAAACGAATCTAATTAACGTTGTATTAAATGGATACTACCTGTTAACAAATACCACAACTTGACAAGAATTCCTACCACCGTGAAACACCTCTCGTGTTATCTTCGCATCTTCTACAAACCCCGATGACAATACAATACCAATTGCAGGTTTCCACCGACTTAAATGAACCATTGCTATATTTTTAATACTCAACACGCATGACAAACGGCTCAGTGATTTCCCTAGTTGAGGAAAGCAGATTTTGAGCGATTGCTTAATTGACTCTTCCACTTCCCAAAACCTTCGTGCGTTTTTTTTCCCCTCTGGCGTGGAAGAGAAAGGAGAAAGGAACAAATACGCAAAGAAAAAATAAGGGGCAAGTGGTCCTGAAAAATTCAAAGCCAATGAAAGGGACAACACTGGCACCAATCCGCTCGTGGAAGAACTATGAGAGAAAATGGGGGCAAGTGGTCACCGTCTCCCCACTGGGTTCGGGCCTTGCTCCTGCATCCTTCTCCCTTTTATTTATCAGACAGCCGGCCCCAGCACGACCGCATCGACCGACTGGCGCCGTCCAAACACTCGGGGACTCGGGCGGGGGAAACGAGGTCGAGACCTACCGATGTGAGCGGGTAGCGGGTGGGGGCCGGGGCCGAAGCCGCTGCTGGTCGGTGTGTGTATGTCTGTCTCGCCTGCGATGCTATGGCTGTTCCGCTTCACATCGCCCGCTGTCCTCCAGCAGCAGGAGCCCCGGTCAGGCGCTGTCAGCTGAGCCGCCGGCGCCTGCGCACTTCCTGCTTCCGCCTCGGCCTGGGGCTGCGCACGTCACCGTTCCCGGGCGCGAGCTTGTGTTACGCAGCACGTCCAGGGCAAGGTCGGCGTGCGAGCGTCGCCGCTGCACCAGGTGGCTGCGAACCGCATTCCGAGAAAGTGCGCACCTTGTAAAGAGGAGCATCTCTGGGCAGGGCCCGCGGAGCGCTTTTGAAAGTGGGGTGGGGGTGGGTGTGGGTGTGGGTGTGGGTGTGGGGGCTGAGAGGGTGTAGGAGGGGTGCGCCCCCCCCCCCTCCTCCCACGGTAGGGACCTTTTGAAATTTGATGTTTTAGTGCATTGTAGAAGTATGATTTCAATGTTTTTTTGTTTGAAGTATTTTTAAGATAATGTAGGGCCGACATGAGCGATAGGAGAAGGTGATTATTATTTTTGAGATTGCTCGACCTCCCAAAACTGGGGATAATAATACAGGCCATCCCCCACTGGCCTCAACCGCATTCTGTGGCAGAGAATTCCAGAGATTCACCACTCTCTATGTAAAAATTGTTTTCTCATCTCAGTCCTAAAAGATTTCCCCTTTATCCTTAAACTGTGACCCCTTGTTCTGGACTTCCCCAACATCGGGAACAATCTTCCTGCATCTAGCCTGTCCAACCCCTTAAGAATTTTGTAAGTTTCTATAAGATCCCCCCCTCAGTCTTCTAAATTCCAGCGAGTACAAGCCGAGTCTATCCAGTCTTTCCCCATATAAAAGTCCTGACATCCCAGGAATCAGTCTGGTGAACCTTCTCTGTACTCCCTCTATGGCAAGAATGTCCTTCCTCAGATTAGGAGACCAAAACTACGCAATACTCCAGGTGTGGTCTCACCAAGACCCTGTACAACTGCAGTAGAACCTCCCTGCTCCTATACTCAAATCCTTTTGCTATGAATGCTAACATACCATTCGCTTTCTTCACTGCCTGCTGCACCTGCATGCCCACTTTCAATGACTGGTGTACCATGACACCCAGGTCTCGTTGCATCTCCCAGTGGACGACATCGTCGGGAGCGCGCAGGTCACAGGTTGGTGACCTGTTTTTCTGGGGCTCCCGCAACTACAGCTGCGTCCGCTGGACTAGAGGGCGGCAGCTTCGACCACCCCGGGCCGCGGAGTTTGAGCCGGCCCGTCGCGGAGCACGGATTCGGCCGCGGGACTGGCTTACCGTCGCCCGGCGGGGTCACAGCATCAGAAGCCTGGATCGCCTCAGCGCAGAGGGAGAACAAAGCGGGAAGAGACAGAGACTTTAAGACTTTTGCCTCCATCACAGTGAGGAGGTGCCTGGTGAACTCACTGTGGTGGATGTTAATTTGTGTTTATTGTGTGTTTTTGTCATTTATTATTATATGTATGACTGCAGGCAACGAAATTTCGTTCAGACCGAAAGGTCTGAATGACAAATAAAGGAATCTCTAATCTCTAATCTCTCTCCTAATCGGCCACCATTCAGGTAATAGTCTACTTTCCTGTTTTTGCCACCAAAGTGGATAGCCTCACATTTATCCACATTATACTGCATCTGCCCACTCACCCAGCCTATCCAAGTCATCTTCCAGCCTCCTAGCACCCTCCTCACAGCTAACACTGCCCCCCAGCTTCGTGTCATCCGCAAACTTGGAGATGTTGCATTCAATTCCCTCGTCCAAATCATTAATATATATTGTAAATAGCTGAGGTCCCAGCACTGAGCCTTGCGATACCCCACTAGTCACTGCCTGCCATTCTGAAAAGGACCCGTTTACTCCTACTCTTTGCTTCCTGTCTGCCAGCCAGTTCTCTATCCACATCAATACTGAACCCCCAATACCGTGTGCTTTAAGTTTGTATATTAATCTCTTATGTGGGACCTTGTCGAAAGCCTTCTGAAAGTCCAGATATAACACATCCACTGGTTCTCCCTTATCCACTCTACTAGTTACATCCTTGAAAAATTCTATAAGATTCGTCAGACATGATTTACCTTTCATAAATCCATGCTGACTTTGTCCAATGATTTCATCATTTTCCAAATGTGTTGCTATCCCATCTTTAATAACTGACTAGCAGTTTCCCCGATACCGATGTTAGACTAACTGGTCTGTAATCCCCGTTTTCTCTCTCCCTCCCTTTTTAAAAAGTGGGGTTACATTAGCTACTCTCCAATCATCAGGAACTACTCCAGAATCTAAAGAGTTTTGAAAATTATCACTAATGCATCCACTATTTCTGGGGCTACTTCCTTAAGTACTCTGGGATGCAGCCTATCTGGCCCTGGGGATTTATCAGCCTTTAATCCATTCAATTTACCTAACACCACTTCCCGGCTAACCTGGATTTCACTCAGTTCCTCCATATCATTTGACCCCCGGTCCCCTGCTATTTCCGGCAGATTAATTAAGTCTTCCTTAGTGAAGACAGAACCAAAGTAGTTATTCAATTGGTCTGCCATGTCCTTGTTCCCCATGATCAATTCACCTGTTTCTAACTGCAAGGGACCTACATTTGTTTTAACTAATCTTTTTCTCTTGACATATCTATAAAAACTTTTGCAGTCAGTTTTTATGTTCCCTGCCAGTTTTCTTTCATAATCTATTTTCCCTTTCCTAATTAAACCCTTTGTCCTCCTCTGCTGGACTCTGAATTTTTCCAAGTCCTCTGGTAGGCTGCTTTTTCTGGCTAATTTGTATGCTTCATCTTTTCTTTTGATACTATCCCTGATTTCCCTTGTTATCCACGGATGCACTACCTTCCCTGATTTATTCTTTTGCCAAACTGGGATGAACAATTGTTGTAGTTCATCCATGCCGCCTTTAAATGCCTTCCATTGCATATCTACCGTCAACCCTTTAAGAATCAATTGCCAGTCTATCTTGGCCAATTCACATCTCATACCCTCAAAGTTACCTTTCTTTAAGTTCAGGACCCTTGTTTCTAAATTAATTATGTCACTCTCCACCCTAATGAAGAACTCAACCATATTATGGTCACTCTTGCGCAAGGGGCCACGCACAACAAGACTGCTAACTAACCCTTCCTCATTACTCAATACCCAGTCTAGAATAGCCTGCTCTCTCGTTGGTTCCTCTACATGTTGATTTTGAAAACTATCCTGCATACATTCCAAGAAATCCTCTTCCTCAGCACCCCTGCCAATTTGATTCACCCAATCTATATGTAGATTGAAGTCACCCATTATAACAGTTTTACCTTTGTTGCACGCATTTCTAATTTCCTGTTTGATGCCATCCCCAACTCCACGACTACTGTTAGGTGGCCTGTACACAACTCCCACTAGCGTTTTCTGCCCCTTAGTGTTTATCAGCTCTACCCATATCGATTCCACATCCTCCAAGCTAATGTCCTTCCTTTCTATTGCGTTAATCTCCTCTCTAACCAGCAACGCTACCCCACCTCTTTTTCCTTTCTGTCTATCCCTCCTGAATATTGAATATCCCTGGATGTTCAGCTCACAGCCTTGGTCACCCTGGAGCCATGTCTCCATGATCCCAACTATATCATAGTCATTAATAGCTATCTGCACATTCAACTCATCCACCTTCTTACGAATGCTCCTTGCATTGAGACACAAAGCCTTCAGGCTTGTTTTTACAACACTCTTACCCCTTATACAATTATGTTGAAAAATGGCCATTTTTGATTTTTGCCCTGGATTTGTCTGCCTACCACTTTTACTTTTCACCTTCTACCTATTGCTTCTACCCTCATTTTACACCTCTCTGTCTCTCTTCCCACACATTTATGAAACCCACCACCTCTTATTCTCTGTTTATTATCTTTTTCTTCTTTCCCCCCTACATGTTGGGTCTGAGTGCTTCCCTTCTCTGCCTCCCGCCTCACACCCTGTCTACTAGCTTTCTCTATTTGAGTCCCTCCCCCCAACCGTTCTAGTTTAAAGTCTCCCCAGTAGCCTTTGCAAATCTCCCCGCCAGGATATTGGTCCCCCTCGGGTTCAAGTGCAACCCGTCCTTTTTGTACAGGTCACACCTTCCCCAAAAGAGGTTCCAATGATCCAGAAACTGGAATCCCTGCCCACTGCACCAGTCCTTCAGCCAAGCATTTATCCTCCACCTCGCTCCATTCCTACTCTCACTGTCGCGTGGCACAGGCAGTAATCCTGAGATTGTTACCTTTGCGGTCCTTTTCCTTAACTCTTCCTAACTCCCTAAATTCTCCTTTCAGGACCTCTTCCCTTTTTCTACCTATGTCATTGGTACCTATATGTACATTTCAATGCACTGAGTCTCTTGCGCAGAGTAGGTGAATCGATGACCAGATTTAAGGTGAAGGGGAAAAGATTTCATAGGAATCTGAGGGGTAACATTTTCCACACAAAGGGTGGTGGGTGTATGGAACAAGCTGCCAGAGGAGGTAGTTGAGGCAGGGACTATCCCAACATTTAAGAAACAGTTTGTCTGATACATGGATAGGACAGGTTTGGAGGGATATGGACCAAAAGCAGGTAGTGTAGCTGGGACATGTTGGCGGGTGTGGGCAAGTTGGGCCGAAGGGGCTGTTTTCACACTATCACTCTGACTACATTATACCTCCACCATGCATGAATGCTTCAAAATCAAGTGGTCGAGTTTTATTGCCATATTTTCAAGCATAGAAACATAGTAAATAGATGCAGGAATAGGCAATTCAGCCCTTCGAGCCAGCATTGCCATTCAATATGATCATGGCTGTTCATCTAAAATTAGTACCCCTTTCCTGTTTTTTCCCCATATCCCTTGATTTCGCTTGCCCCAAGAGCTAAATGTAACCCTTGAAAACATCCAGTGAATATGCCTCCACTGCCTTATGTGGCAGAGAATTCCACAGATTTACAACTCTCTGGGTGAAGAATGTTTGTCCTCATCTCAGTCCTAAATGGCCTACCCCTTATTCTTAAACTGTGACCCCTGGTTCTGGACGCCCCCAACATCGGGAACATTTTTCCTGCAGTTACAGTGAAAATCTAGCAGGCAAGCAGGATGCTTTCTCCAACCACTCCCATTTAATGGCCACTATCTTCCACCGCTTCTACCCTGTGCTTGGAACCTACTTACAACAGCCGCTGGTTGTCCTCCAGAATCCACCGAGCCGCAGCCTGTCCATGCCTGTCACCAGGGCGAATTCGGCACAGAGACTCTCACGGCAGTGGCGCAATGCTTCCGATGCCCCCGACGTCCCAGAACTCTTGCAGTGAGGCTGCTCAATGGCCGGAGCTGCAGCGAGCGACTTGCCAGCCCGGAAAACACTCGCCAGCCCCGGCTCCCCGTCCACATCTGCCTCTGCCACTGCTTCTGCTTCCATCCTTCCCTCCGCCCCGGCTCTTCAGCACCCACAACCAGGTTGCTCAGAGCACAACAGCGCCTCGTCCAAAGCTGGAGAAATTGAAACATGTCTAGCCAAAAAAGTGGGGGGGGCTGCAGTCCCCCCGGTTCCGCGGCCCATGCTGGGTGACATCTCTGGGATGGCTTGCTGACAAGGAATGTCACTTCTGAAGTACACTCCCCCATCACGAAATAATGATTTTTAAAAAATCACAAAGTGCTGGCGAGGATAGGCGACATAATTGGGTCTGAAGGGTCCCGACCCGAAACATAATCTCTCCATGTTCTCCAGAGATGCTGCCTGACCGGCTGAGTTGCTCCAGCACTTTGTGTCTTTTCCTGTAAACCAGCATATGCAGTTCCTTGATAAAGTAAACCTAAAATAATCAGAGTGCACCTATAATAATAATAAAGCAGACAATAAATATAAAGAGTGTGAAACAGCATAATGATGCAAAGATTGTTGTAAAAAATGCAAATTAAAAACATTGGAGTATAATAAAGGAATATCCAAATTAGGTACCTTTAAGAGTAAGCTTATGCTAGCACCTCGAGGATGGGGCATGAAAGAGGTGATTGGTTCAGTGATGGCAGTGGGGGAGAAATATTTGTTACTAGTCGAAGTGGGACCCGTTGGGTCCCTGTCACACTGGAGGCCTGGTCCCCCAACGCAATATTCCACTGCTCACCTGTTCCCCCAACTCAATATTCCACCACTCATCCATAGCCCCCAACTGCGCAGGCGCGGCTCATTTCCTCTCATCCCCCAGCACTCACTCACCCTCCTCTTCATCCTCTTTCCCCTCTTCCCGTCCCCTGCCCAATCCCTCCCTCACCTCTCCCTCCCTCTCCTTTCCCCTACCCTCAGTCACTCCCTCCCTCCCTCCATAACTGCTCTCCCCTCCCTACCCCCCTCCTATCCCACTATTCCCCCATCTCCCCCATTCCTCACCTCCCCCTAGCCCCCCCCACTATCCCTCCTCATCTCCCCCACTGCCCTCCTCTCCTATTCCCCACTCACTACCTCCTCCATTCCTCTCCCTCTATTCCCCTTCCTCCCCCACTCTCCATCCTCACCTCCCCCACTTTCCCCCCATCTCCCTCCCTACCCCTTCCTCTCCCTCAATCCCCCACTCTTCCTCCTCACCTCCCCAGGTATTCCCCACTCCCTACCTCCCCCCCTCCTCTCCCTCTATTCCCTCTTCTCCCCCACTTTCCCCCCTCCTCTCCCTTAATCCCCCCCACCCTCGCTCCTCACCTCCCCAGGATCTCGAGGTTGCCGCTCTTTTCCCTCGGAGCAGCTGTGGCTGTGGCCGACCCTCCAGCCACTTCCGGCCGACTGGCTGTGTGGCTGTAGCCGTGCAACGCTGGGCGAGGCGGGCGCCGCCGGTGAATGACAGGACAGGAGACCAATCTGCGTGCCGGTCACTAACAAGAGACCAATCTGCGCATGTGCGGTTTTTAAGATTTTCAAATCTGAATAACTTTGAAACTATACCATCGATTGTAACAAAACTTGGTGCACAGGAGAATGGTGAGTAAGGTGGCTCGCGGGGGGGGGGGGGGGTGGCTCACGGGGGGGGGGGGGCAGCTCGTGGGAGGGGGGCAGCTCGTGGGATTGTTGGATTGAATTTGTGAACATTTTTATTAATAACTCAAGAAATAAAGCACAACATTTTCAGGTAAGCCGATTTTTTACTCCAGGGGGTAAATCTCTACCGGAATATGTAAACAATTTCCCGTTAGAGCTTCGTTTCTTCGAGTAGATGTGATCACACACAAACAAATAAATAAATACACACACACACATCCACATCCAAGATCAGAGTTTTATAGTTATACTAGACCAAGTGCAGACCCGTTGGGTCTGGTCCCCGAACATGCTTCAGACCCCGGGGTCTGGTTCCCGAACGTGCTTCAGCGTCTTGACGGCATAGACAGCGTCTGGAAGGCCGTACGCAGCGTCTCGACGTCGTACGCAGCGTCTTGACGTCGTATGCAGCGTCTTGACAGCGTACGCAGCATGTTGACGGCGTAGGCGGCGTACGCCGTCAAGACGCTGCGTAAGACGTCGAGACCGTGGGTACGGCCGTCGAGACGCTGCATATGCCCTCAATGGGGCTGGGGGCCGACAGGCCGTTGACGCGCCGGCTCTGTGACGCTGGCTGAAGGCAAAGATGGGTTGTTCCGCTGCTGCTTTTCGGCGTCCTCGGAAAGAGGATGGCGAAATGCAGAGGGGGAAGAGCCGATGTTTGGCTTGAGCCAGCGTGAGAGAGCCGGCCCGGGGGGGGGGGGGGTAGTGGAGGAGAGCCGGGCGGCAGCAGTGAAAATCGGCAGCGAAAAAATTAAAATGTCGGCGTTTTGTGAAGGAGAGCCGGGCGCTTGAGCCAGCGTGAGAGAGCCGGCCCGGGGTGGGGGGGTGGGAGTAGTGAAGGAGAGGCGGGCGGCAGCAGCGAAAATCGCTAGCGAAAGAATAAAAATGTCGGCGTTTTTGGAGCAGAGCCGGGCGGCAGCATCCGTTATGGTGGCTGGCCAGCAGGAGGCGACAAAATGAGTGGGTGGGGGGGTGGGGGGGGGTTTATTTTAAAATGTGTACATAAAAATGTCTAAATCTAATAAGGAGTGTGTTAGGGTATGTAAAAGTGTAATGTCTAGCGAAATGGAAAAAATCTCGGAGTTTTCGCGTGTGGTTTTGGCGGACCAAGGAATCAAAGGCCAAATGTGACACCCACAAATAAACACCCACACCCACACACAGAGTTTTAAAGAAAGAAAGATAGACAGACAGATAGACAGACAGACAGACACAGACAGACAGATAGATAGATAGATTAAGGACTAGACCAAGTGGGACTCATAGGGTCCTTGTCTCACGGGAGGCCCGGTCCCCCAACGCAATATTCCACCACTCACCCATAGCCCCCACGGGAGGCCTGGTTCCCCCAATGCAACCAGTTCCCCTTTCTCCAACACAGCCCGTTCCCCCAACACAATATTCCAGCAAGTTTTTAGAGATTTTTGAACGTTTTTATAAATCTCGAGAAATAACGCATGAAAATTTCAGATAAGGTGATTTTTGATTTCACAGCGTAAATCTCTATCGGAAGATGTAAAAATCTCACCGTTGGCGTGTCGTGTTTTCGAGGAGATGTGAAACACACACGAACATCACACACACAAATACATACACATCCAAGATCAGAGTTTTATAAGTATACTAGACCACTTGGGACCCGTTGGGTCTCGTCCTCTCAACGCATTGTTGCGGGGGGGGGGGGGGCGGCCTTCGGTGTCACACACACACTAACCCCACCCCACTTGATATTATATTAATATTCATTCGCTCCTTTTACCCCATTCCCCGTCCTATCCACTAACGCATAACACCCAACTGCGCAGGCGCGGCTAGAGAGGGGGGATGGAGAGGCGGAGGGAGAGGGAGGGGGTAGAGATTGAGGGGTGGGGGGATGCGCGGCATCACAGGGGAGGTCTGGTTTCCGAACGCAATACTGCACCAGAGAGGGGGGGCAGAGAGGGAGGGGGGTAGAGAGGGAATGGGGGCAGAGCGGGAGGGGGGGGCAGAGAGGGAAGCGGGCAGAAAGAGAGGGGGGCAGATAAGGAGAGGGGCAGAGAGGGAGGGGGTAGAGAGGGAGCAGGAGATAGAGGGGGAGGGGTAGAGAGGGGGGAGGGCATAGAGACGGAGGGGATGGGTTAGAGGCAGCACCTACCCGGGTCGTAGAGCAGCAGCCTCCCCACCAGGCGCCGGGCCCGCGCGAGGCTGCAGGCGGGCATGGACCCGAGAGAGGCCGTGGGCAAGCATCGAGCCGAGGACCCCGAGCGAGGTGGCGGGCGATCATCGACCCGAGGAAGGCTGCGGGCGGACGTGGAACCGAGGGAGGCCGTGGGCAGGCAGGCAGGCGACGAGCCGGGCTCTGCTCGCGGCAGCAGCCACCCACCAGGCGCACGGACGCTGAGCGGGCGGGACCACTCCATGCAAGAAGAAGAAGAAGAATGAGTAATTGCAGGCCAAAAAAGAAGAAAGATTGGAGCGTTCTGAGGACGGTCAAAAGCAGCGGAGGGCCGGCCAATCTTGGCTTCTGCAAGGGGAATCCCACCCACTCGCGTGACAGACGATCGGGCGGGGGAGACGGAGAGGAGGTTGTCCCCCGTGACGGCCAGAGATCGCCAGGTGGGATCGGGATTACCAGCGAGGAAAAGGCGTTACGATTTCCTGAGTCTCTGCGATCGACGGAGGAATCGCAGGTCTCCATAGACGGCCTCTCCCAGAGGCCACGGCCAGCTTCCCATCACACTGCCCCGCACCTGCGCGGCAACAACAACTGCCGCCGCCATGTTCTAGATCTTCACGGAGCGCGGAGTGCGCAGCACGACCTGAGCAGCAGTTTAATAATGCTAAGTGACAAATTTAAAGAAGTGAAAGTTAAGAAGCCAAGAAGTACAGAAGACATAACAGGTGACGTCACTCACAGCGCAGTGACAGGTAGTCCGATCTATTGTGACAACATCAGCAAGACCATCTCGTTTATTTTCTACGTTATTTGAGATTTGTGTACATTTTCATAAATAACTCGAGAAATAATGCATGAAATTTTCAGATAAGGCAATTTTTGACATCATGGCGTAAATCTCTATCGGAATATGTAAAGCCGTTAGCAGGTCGTGTTTTGGAGGAGATGTGAAACACACACGAACATCACACAAATAAATAGACATCCAAGATCAGAGTTTTATAAGTATAGAGATACTAGACCAAGTGGGAACCGTTGGGTCCCATCCCCTCAACGCGCGGGAGGGGGGGGGGGGCAGCCTGCGGCTTCACACACACACGAACCACCCCCCCAAACACATACACTAACCCCCCCCCTTGATAATATATTAACAATATTAATTTGCTCCTTTTCCACCATCCCCCGCCCTATCCACTCACACATAGCCCCCAACTGCGCAGGCGCGGTTAGAAAGGGAGAGGGAGGGGAGCAGAGGGAGAGTGGGTAGAGAGGGTGAGGTGAGCAGAGAGGGAGGGGGGGCAGTGAGGGAGGTGGCAGTGTGGGAGGGGGGCAGTGGGGGAGGGGGGCAGAGAGGGAGGGAGCAGAGTGGGAGTGGGGCGTGGGGTTCAGATGGAAGGGGTAGAGAGGGAGGGAGGGGGCGGTAGAGAGGGAGGGGGGAAGAGGGAGGACGGCAGATAGGGAGGTGGGTAGAGAGGGAGGGGGGTCAACATGTTCTATTTGATCTTATTTGATTGTGCACACCAGGCTGATTCCATTCGTGGAAACACGTGAAGGTTGCAATCTCCCACCCCTGTCCCATTGTGATGTCACATGTATATGAGATCCATTGTGATTGGACGTCTGTGAGATGCACTGTAACATTATCAATGGAAAGTGCTGCAAGAGTCTCCTACTGAAAAGCACTTAATTTTTTGAAATAAATGATTAAAACTTTTTTAAACTTTGGAAATATAGGTCGGAATGCGACGGGAAGATGTTTATCCCGTCGAGGGGGAAAATGTGAGTGGCATGTGTGAAAATGGGAAGGCTGTGGCCAAGCGTTGTGGAAGAAGATACAAATTAAGGAGATTAAAAGAAAGCCAACACAACCCTGCATACACACGGAAATTTAGAATGTTGAGAACAAAGGGAGGAGTTTTAGTATAATCATCATCATCAGCGGTCACTCGAAACGAGTATGACTGTCCTCTCCACTCCATAGGGTCGTCTACTTGTTGGTCTGCAGATGTCTGTAAAGGCCGATCCGCGATCCACACACCTTGGTGCAATGTGGGCAGTGGAGACTGGCGGTGGTTGGTAGTCGTCGTGCCCCCTTCTCTCTTGTTGAGTTGATTTGTCTCTGCGACACGGCCTAGTTCCATTTCATGAAGTGCAGCTCCTTCCTCCACAGATTTCCTCCAGGAGTGCCTGTTCAGTGCAATGTGCTCCCAGTTGCTTGATGTGATGTGGAATTTCTTCAGACTGTTGTTGATGTTGTCCTTGAAGCGTTTCTGGGAATACTTCCGCAGACAGTGGTAGAAGTCTGTTTGCGAGGACACGAGCTAGGACTTTGCCTGTTGTAGACAGGAGCAGATGCCCCTGTAGTTTCCACATTCAGCCTTGTCCCCCTTCTTGAAAATTCACTATTAGAGCATCCCTGAGTTCTGAGGGAAGTTCTTCCTTTTCCCAGACCTTGAGGAGTAGGGCGTGGATGTGGTCCACCTTCCTTTAAGATCTCAGCTGGGATCCCATCTGGACCGGTGGCCTTGTTGTTCTTAAGGCTCTTGATGGCATCTTGAACCTCTGTCATAGTGGGAGGTTCTTCCATGTCTTCTCTGATGGGACTCTGGGGGATGCGGTGGATAATGTCTGGTTCAGTTGTGCTGTCACGGTTGAGGAGTTCCTGGAAGTGCTCTTTCCATCGGGCGTTAATGGACTCATTGTCCTTCAGCAGTTCTTGTCCGTCTTTTGAGTGCAGGGGGGTTAAGCCGCAGTAGCTTGGACAATAGACGGCCTTAGTAGCGCTGAGGAAGCCTCTGGTGTCAACCGAATCTGCCAGTCTCTAGATTTCCAGAGCCTTATCTGTCCACCAAGAGTTCTTATGCTCCCTCACCCGGCTCTGGATGTCCGCCTTGGCTCTGGAGTGAGCCGCTCTTTCGGCCTTGCAGGTTACATAATTTTGCCAGGCATGAAAGGCTTTCCTTTTCTTGGAGATCTGATCTATCTCTACGTCGTTCTCATCAAACCAGTCCTGGTGTTTTCTGGACTTGCACCCAAGGATGTTTTTACAGGTATCAAGGATGGTGGATTTGAGCCGGCCCCAGTGCCCTTCAATATCATCAGGGTATTCCTGTTGGAGGCTTTCCCCAAGAGAAGCCTGAAGTTGCTGCTGGGTGGCAGTTTCCTCCAGGCTTTCAAGGTTCAGCCTTGGCCTGATCTGCTTTGTTTGAATCCTCCTCTTCCTCTTGAGTTTGATGGACATCATGGAGCGAATGAGGCGATGATCTGTCCAGCATTCATCTGCATTGATCATGGCTTTTGTGATGTTCAAACAAAAACAAAACAAAACAGAACTCAAACAAAAAACTGAACTTTAATAGACTATTGCGCTTTATATGCTTATTTATGTGTGTATATATATATTCAATGGTATATGGACACACTGATCTTTTCTGTATTTATTTATGCCTACAATATTCTGTAGTGCTGAAACAAAGCAAGAATTTCATTGTCCTATCTGGGACACATGACAATAAACTCTCTTGAATCTTAAATGTTCACGTCACGGCAGTCCCTGGCTCGTACAATGACATAGTCAATGAGATGCCACTGTTTGGAGCATGAGTCCAAGATCCTTTTGGTTTGTTTTTCTGGCGAAAGAGGGTGTTAGTGATGATGAGGTCGTGCTGAGCACATTTGCTGAGAAGCAGAGCTCCATTGGAGTTGATGTTCGCGATGCCTTCCTTTCCTATAGTACCCTTCCAGAGGTGTTGGTCCCGGCCAACCCTGGCGTTGAAGTCTCCTAGGAGAATAATCTAATCCTCCCTGGGGACTTTAGACAGTGTCTTGTCCAAGCAGGCGTAGAAGGTCTCTTTTACTTCCTTTTCAGAGTCTAAAGTAGGGGCATAGGCACTCACAACTGTTGCCATCTGGTTGTTGGCAAGCACCAGACGGATGGTCATGAGACGCTCACTGATTCCCACAGGAAGTTCAGAGAGGTGGCTGATGAGCTGGTTCCTGATGGCAAACCCAACACCATGGAGCCATCCTATGCTCATCAGCAGCTTTTCCTTTCCAGAAGAAAGTGTAGCCACCCTTCTCCTTCAGTTGTCCTTCGTCTGCCCGCCGGGTTTCAGAAAGGGCAGCTATGTCAATCCGGAATCTTCTCAGTTCTCTTGCGATGATGGTGGTCCTCCTCTCTGGTCTGTTACTGGTTGCACTATCCATCAATGTGCGCACATTCCATGCTCCAAAGTTCATATTCATATTTCTGTGTTTCTGACTGTGTGTTGATACTTCTCCGTGGATTGTCACCTTGTCGTGGTGGCGAAGCTTATGTGATCCTGAGATCCTGAGAGCGATACCGTCTGGAGCTATGCTCCTGGTAGGACCACCCGTGGCGGCAAGGTCGAGGGGGAGGGCTCTGACATAGAGCAATCCAACCAAGACCTCAACGGTGGAACAAGCGGAGGATGTTGGCACAATTTAGTGGAGCATCACAACGGCTGGGAGAGCGGATGATGGCTGCAGCAGAAAAGGGTCTCCGGTTGGCTTGGACTCCATGCCACTGGATCCTGACCCAGATCTGTCAGATCTGGGTCAGAACCGTGTGGTGGCTGTCTGTGCTCCAGTCTCCCCACATTAAACAAAGTCACGCACAGACGTCCTCCATATAGGGAATCCAACTAACACCCTGGATTAAGTCCTATGGCGATCAGCAAGGGCGACGGGGGCAGGATTGTGAGATCTGGAAGCCCCTAGTCATGAGCTGGCACATCAGGCGGTGGCTGCTAGATTCAGTCGCTGGACTCTTAGAACGAGGCAGAAGAGCCCTTCGGCAGCTGCACCCACGACTGAGCAGTCCTCTTTAGGATCCACTCACCCTGCTCACCCCACTTGGGGAAAGAGCTAGAAAAGGTGCCCTAAAAATAGCCTGCCTCAAACTTACCGACTGGATTACCACGTCCAGAGGTATCACCACACGCGGTCAGAAACATAGAAATATGAATATGAACTTTAGTATAATAAATATAGATAGATAGATATAGAAAAATGACTTGGACGTAAGTGTAAAATGGGTTGGATCGTAAGTTTGCAGACAACAGCAAAACTTGTAGAACTGTGGACAGCAAGTAAAGACTCAAAGGACACTTCAGGATATAGGTCAGTTACAGATATGGGTGGAGAAATTGCAAATGGACTTCCATCCAAGCAAGTGTGAGGTATTGCACTTTGTGAGGTCAAATGCAAGGACAAAAACATACAGTTAACGGCAAGACTCTTAACAACATTGATGTAGAGGGATCTTGGGATCTTGAAAGTGGCAACACAATTAGATAGAGATTAAAATATGATATATGACATGGTAGCTAGCATTCATCGGTTGGGCATAAGTCAAGAAGATATTTTGCAGCTTTTCTTCCAGTCACTTTCACAAGATCATGACAAGATTTTATTGCCATCATTAACAGGCCTTGGCAGACAGAGCACAAGTGTTTGACGAAATGGTCGCCTCATTCTCCTGAAACCTTTCACCCATATCCCTCTTTCCAGCTTTACATTTAATTTCTCCTTTCACAGTCAAAGCAGAATAAAACAAACTTACAAATCCAAAAGGAATAAAGCCAAGTTTGGACACAATTTGAAATTGTAATATATTAAAATATATTAAAAAGAACCCCAAAAAATGAACAAACAGTTTAAAAAAAATTAAGGATTAGCAATAAAATATAATCACAGCACATTAAGCAAATTTTATTTTAAATCATGTAATTTCATGAAATATGTGCCTTGAAAGAGAAGCTTCTGTCAGGAAATCTACAGTGGAAGCCAACTTTTGAACAGAAACATTTATCTCTTTCTCTGGTCCTCTATTCATTTTGCACATCATAATTCTTGCCAAACACTGCTGTTAACAGTCCTTCGCTTCATACCACAACATAACCAGAATCCTTCCCTACTCCCACAAGTTTTCAATCTTCCAGTGGGTGTTCCAACACAGAAGTGCTCATATTACAAAGCTGTAAAAAATATTGGGGAAACCAATACGAAGTCTTCCTTTTATAAACTGTATTGAAATTTACAATATTCACTAAAATAAATATAATGATGGAATTTAATAGAAACCTGTTTAATCAAAGGATGATTAGAATGTGGAACTCATGGAGTGGTTGACCTGAATAGAATTAATAGCTTTTAGGGAAATTAGATAATTACAATAGGAATGAAGTAATAAGGTGTGCAGATAATGTTAGATAAGGTTGAAAGTTCCATGCTAGCACAAAGCATTTTATTGAATGTGCAGGGAGGAACTGCAGATGATAGTTTAAACTGAAGACAGACACAAAAAGCTTGAGTAACTAAGCGGGTCAGGCAGCATCTCAGCAGAAAAGGAATAGGTGACGTTTTGAGTCAAGACCTATCTTCAGACTGAGAGTCAGGAGAAAGAGGAGCAAAAGATATAGACGGAACTTAGGCGAAATAAATGTAAGATATGCAAAAAGCAACAATAATCAAGGAATTGTAGTGCACACAATAGGCCATTGGGATAGTTGACAATGAGTATACAGACAGAGGAACTCAACAAAACAACAGTTAAACTAGTATGACGACTAGGGTGGGGGAGGGATGGAGAGAGAGGAGATGCAAAGGTCACTTGAAGTTAGGGAAATCAATAGTCATACTGCTGGGTAGTAAGATGGCCAAGCAAAATATGAGATGCTATTCCTCCAATTTACGTTTGGACTCACTCTGACAATGGAGGAGGCACAGGACATAAAGGTCAGTATGGGAATGGGAAGGGGAGTTAAAATGTTTGGCAACCAGGAGATCATCAAGGCCAAGGCGGACTGAGGGAAGGTGTTCACGAAACGATTGACGAGTCTGGGCTTGGTCTCGTCGATATATAGGAGTCCACACCTGGAATAGCGGATACAGTAGATGAGGTTGGAGTGCCTCCTTGTTACCCCGCGGCTCTTCTCTTGCTCCCAGTCACAACAGGGACAGAGTCCCCTTAGTCCAGCATATAATCCTCCAACATTTTCGGCACCTTCAACGGGGTCCTACCATTAGCCACATCTTCCCAACCCCACCCATTTCTGCTTTACTCAGAGACCGTTCCCTTCGCAACTCCCTAGTTAGCCCATCCCTACCCAAGTATCTTCCCCTGCAACCACAGGAGGTGCAAGACCTGACCCTATACCTCCTCCTTTGATTCTGTCCAGGGTCCCTGCCAGTCCTTTCAGGTGAGGCAGAGGTTCACTTGCACCTCCTCCAACCTCATCTATTACCTTTACGTTATTAGTGATGTCCAATTGATTAAATGAACCATGCTATTGATGATATCTTTGCTAGTTATTCGCTACGAAAAAATCATTTTGGATGCGCACTTCCACGGTTACCTTTATGAAATTTTAAATATTAAATTCCTTTATGCATTAAAATTCATTCAAATATATGAACTGTAAATCTGCTATTGAATGTGTTTTCATGTACACTGTATTTACTTGGCCACTTCAGGATACCAGTTTTATTTATCCAAATAAACAGGAAATGTGCAGAAATTACGGACTTTAAATGACAAAACAATGCAAGTGTTGATTGAAAATCACACCAGGAGTGTCTAAAATATACATTATGATTAAATAGTCAGCCAAAATTAATAGGTTCATATGAAATAAGAAATTGTTGTGAAGATTAGAGAGAAGCATTTTGAAACAAATAGTTATATTAATCATGTATAAGAAGGAACTGCAGATGCTGGTTTAAACCGAAGATAGACACAAAAAGCTGGAGTAACTCAGCGGGACAGGCAGTATGTTTAAGAAGGAACTGCAGATGCTGTAAAATCGAAGGTAGAAAAAGTGCTGGAGAAGCGGCAGCATCTATGGAGCGAAGGAAATAGGCAACGTTTCGGGTCAAAACCCTTCTTCAGACTGATGTAGGGTGGGGGGGGGGGGGCGGGAAGAAGAACGGAAGAGGAGGAGCCAGAGGGCTGAGGGAGAGCTGAGAAGGGGAGGAGACAATAAGGGCTACCGGAAATTGGAGAAGTCAATGTTCATACCGCTGGGGTATCAACTGCCCAAGTTAAATATGAGGTTCTGCTCCTCCAATTTCCGGTGATGCTCACTTTGGTCATGGAGGAGACGCAGGACAGAAAGGTTGGATTCGGAATGGGAGGGGGAGTTGAAGTGCTGAGTCACCGGATGATCAGGTAGGTTATTGTGGACCGAGCGGAGGTGTTCGGCGAAACGATCGGCAAGCCTACGCTTCATCTCACCGATGTAGATCAGCTGACATCTAGAGCAGCGGATGCAATAGATGAGGTTGGAGGAGGTGCGGTGTGAACCTCTGTTGCACCTGGAACGACTGCTTGGGTCCTTGCATGGAGTCGAGGGGGGAGGTAAAGCAGTATCTCTGGAGAGAAGGAATGGGTGACGTTTCGGGTCGAGCCCTTCTTCAGACAATTTCATCACTCTGTTTGGTGACAGTGGAGACTGAGTTGAGTGTTCATTAATGTTATATCTATTTCCATAAACTTATAATAATAATAATAATTCATTTTATTTGCTGGCGCCTTTCTAACACCCAAGGACACCTTACAAGGCATAAAATCACAAAAATTCAAAACACATAATCGGAGTAAATTAAATATAAAAACACCACAATACACAAATCAAGGACAGAATTCAATTACAAAAGCACAAAAAGAAAATAAGAAACACAATTTGAGGAGAGCAGCGGCAGCCAAACCGCGCCAGCGTTCACTCTCCCCTCCGACCGCCATCTTGAACAAAGACCAACAGGCACAGCACACAAAATCATCCCCCCACAATGGTTACCACCACTGTGGGGGAAGGCACAATGTCCAGTCCCCAACCCCAGTTCTCCCCAGAGTCAGGCCCATCGAGGCCGCCACAGTTGCCTCTACGGAGGCCCGATGTTCCTGGCCATCGGGAGAGTCCTCGCAGCGGCTGGAACGGCCGGTTTCCCAGCGGAGTCGATGGCACCTGAAGCCAACAAGGCCGCGCCGATTTGGAGCCACGAGGCTCCCGATGTAAAAGTCGGCGCCGCATACCGGAGCTCCAGCGCGTCGACCCAGCGCGGCGACACAGGCAAGGCATCGCCCGCTCCGCAATAGCGCTCCAGCGCTGTGCCGCCACCGAAGCTGAAGGTGCTGGGCGGTCCCCGCCAGGAAACGCCGCTCCACTCCTGCTGGTAGGCCGCAAGGACGGGTCGACGGGGCAGCCCGGAGAAAAAGCTGCCTCACCGACCAGGTAGGGACCTAGAAATAGTTTCCCCCTTACCCCCCACATGTAAAGTCAAAATTCCCCAAACAAACAAAGAAATAAAAAAGCTAAAAACTAAAAAAAAAGTGAATGGAAGCTACCACTATCAGTTGACACCATATGTTATTTTTAATTATTTTCTCTGTCGGATTCAAGATTTATCTGTTAGTGTGCGTTTAGCTTTCAGATATACCTGAAAAAATAAGTTTATTTTAGTTTTAGTAAGTATCTTCATATTCTCAGATTTGTATTAGACACATGAGAGATATGCAAGAACCAGTTGACACAATTGTGATGCAAATCAGTGGCAATTCACCGTAAAAGTTTTATAGATCCCAATTATATAAACATAACACACAATACCAACTTGAACAAAAGTAAATAGTTAACATTTCGAGTCATCTTGGAAGAGATCTGCTGAGCTACTCAATGTGAACCTCAGTTAGCCAAAGCCTTGGATTTGATAAATTTACCAAAATTTAATGTGAATATGGATTTGAAATTGTAATTCATAAGGGCGTGGAAATCTGACGCTTCAGAGAATTCTTGTGATATGGTCTCCTAATCTGGCCCCCCTCCCCTTATTTCCACTTGCTACCTCAGTTCATCAATGTTCAGCAGAACATCTTCTTCCAATTTCTGACATTTTAAATATAATTCCATTACAAAATATGTCTTCACTTTTCCTCTCATTCCAAGGAAACCGTTTCCCCAACAACATCCAAGTTCACTCCTCAATCTTCTTCAATCCCTATTTTGTATTGCTCAACATCATCCCATTCAACTGCCGGAGAAGCGACTTCTGTCCTTTTTGCCTGGGGCTCCACTCGCGGAGCCTGCGGACTACTCACCATCGCGGAGCTGGTCGAGTTCAGAACGGGAGGAGCTGTGGTGGCGCGCGACCCCGGAGATTCGGAGGCTCCAGCCGCAGGTCTGGTGGACGGTAACATCGGGAGCTGGTGGGAGACCGCTTTTCGGAGCTCCCGCAACGGCAACTTCTCCCGCCCGAGTTGCGGGGTTGAAAATGACCTGGAGCGGGGCCTAACATCGCCCGGCGCGGCTTTAATGGCCGCGGGACTTACTAGCGCCCGCCGGGGGCTCCAACATCAAGACCCGGAGCGCGGCCTTGCATCGCCCGGCGCGGCTTTAATGGCCGCGGGACTTATTTACCATCGCCCGCCGGGGGCTTTGACTGACATCGGGAGGAGAATGTGGAGTGCAGGGGAGAGATAAGACTTTGCCTTCCATCACAGCGAGGAGGAGATTCGCTGTGAGGGATGTTTGTGTAAATTGTGTTGTGCCTTGGTTCTTCTACTTGTTTGTATGACTGCAGAAACCAAATTTCGTTTGAACCTCAATGAGGTTCAAATGACAACAAATAAATTGTATTGTTGTATTGTATCAACCAAAGAGATGAACGTACCAGGTTCTTCTTATTCTGCATACGAGTAGTAAAGCCTGTATACTCTCCACCCCTGTGCCTGGTCTGAACACTCCCTGTCCACTATGCCCATATGTAAACGCCCCTCTGTGCATCTAATGACCGCCCCCAGGTGTCCAAAATAATACTGCAAGATATATCTAGACAAAATAATATAATACGCCAACAGTAACTAGCCTAAACATAAATAGCTTCTACACTGTGATTTACTTATTTTTTCAATGCATACTATTCACTATTCCCAATGGGATAACTGCTTTGCAAAATTCCTCGTTCAGTTCATAAGCATTACATGCACATGCTTCCATCCACCTGATGCTTTAATTCCCAAACCCCACTCTGACGTCTCGGTCCTTGACCTATCAATTCTTCACTTCCTAGGTTTTCTTCGTTATTGAGAATAACTTGATTCCACTTTAGTTCTCCGGTGGCTGTTGACTCCAATGTGGAACCATCAGATACTGCTACAGTCGGACCAGGATGTGTTTGACATGATGGTTTTGAAGGTGGTACTCTTTGAGAAACATAGAAACATAGAAAATAGGTGCAGGAGTAGGCCATTCGGCCCTTCGAGCCTGCACCGCCATTCGATATGATCATGGCTGATCATCCAACTCAGTATCCCATCCCTGCCTTCTCTCCATACCCCCTGATCCCTTTAGCCACAAGGACCACATCTAACTCCCTCTTAAATATAGCCAATGAACTGGCCTCAACTACCTTCTGTGGCAGAGAATTCCAGATTCACCACCCTCTGTGTAAAAAATGATTTCCTCATCTCGGCCCTAAAAGTCTTCCCTCTTACCCTTAAACTGTGACCCCTAGTTCTGGACTTCCCCAACATCGGGAATAATCTTCCTGCATCTAGCCTGTCCAACCCCTTAAGAATTTTGTACGTTTCTATAAGATCCCCCCTCAGTCTTCTGAATTCCAACGTGTACAAGCCGAGTTTAACCAGTCTTTCCTCATATGAAAGTCCTGCTATCCCAGGAATCAGTCTGGTGAACCTTCTCTGTACTCCCTCTATGGCAAGAATGTCTTTCCTCAGATTAGGAGACCAAAACCGTACGCAATACTCCAGGTGTGGTCTCACCAAGACCCTGTACAACTGCAGTAGAACCTCCCTGCTCTTATACTCAAATCCTTTTGCTATGAATGCTAACATACCATTTGCTTTCTTCACTGCCTGCTGCACCTGCATTCCTACTTTCAATGACTGGTGTACCATGACACCCAGGTCTCGTTGCATCTCTCCTTTTCCTAATCGGCTACCATTCAGATAATAGTCTACTTTCCTGTTTTTGCCACCAAAATGGATAACCTCACATTTATCCACATTATACTGCATCTGCCATGCCTTTGCCCACTCACCCAACCTATCCAAGTCACCTTGCAGCCTCCTAGCAACCTCCTCACAGCTAACACTGCCCCCCAGCTTCGTGTCATCCACAAACTTGGAGATGTTGCATTCAATTCCCTCATCCAGTTCATTAATATATATTGTAAATAGCTGGGGTCCCAGCACTGAGCCTTGCGGTACCCCACTAGTCACTGCCTGCCATTCTGAAAAGGACCCGTTTACTCCTACTCTTTGCTTCCTGTCTGCCAGCCAGTTCTCTATCCACATCAATACTGAACCCCCAATACCATGTGCTTTAAGTTTGTATGCTAATCTCTTATGTGGGACCTTGTCGAAAGCCTTCTGAAAGTCCAGATATAACACATCCACTGGTTCTCCCTTATCCACTCTACTAGTTACATCCTCGAAAAATTCTATAAGATTCGTCAGACATGATTTACCTTTCATAAATCCATGATGACTTTGTCCAATGAACTCACAACTTTCCAAATGTGCCGCTATCCCATCTTTAATAACTGACTCCAGAATCTTCCCCACCACCGATGTTAGACTAACTGGTCTGTAATTCCCCGTTTTCTCTCTCCCTCCCTTTTTAAAAAGTGGGGTTACATTAGCTACCCTCCAGTCCTCAGGAACTACTCCAGAATCTAAAGAGTTTTGAAAAATTATCACTAATGCATCCACTATTTCTGCGGCTACTTCCTTAAGTACTCTGGGATGCAACTTATCCGGCCCTGGGGATTTATCGGCCTTTAATCCATTCAATTTACCTAACACCACTTCCCGGCTAACCTGGATTTCACTCAGTTCCTCCATCTCATTTAACCCCCGGTCCCTTGCTATTTCCGGCAGATTATTTATGTCTTCCTTTTCACCATTAACTCTTGGCTTCTGTGTACTCCTGATGAATGGACTCAAAATACTGAGTGCCATTCTAAATGCTCCTCTATTTGCATTATTTCTTCTACTACTTTGTAATCTCTACCCATGACCCTGAGCTTGGAACAGAGTGATTCAGGAGTCTGGCGATATATAGGCCATGCTGTTCGCAAGCTACAAAGGATAAATGGGACCCGGAGGTTGGCCAAGAAGAGAACACTGCTATTAGTTCACTTGCATTCTCAATGGATTTGGATGATTTTATGGAGATGGCATTATTGGCACATTTCTAGAGCCTTGAGCTGCCTGTTGTAAGTAGTTCATGACTCATAAGCACACAGGAGGGTAGGGACTACTGCTACATGTTTGACCATGAGCAGTATACCTAGTTTGAAGTCTCGGTCTTCACGCACTCTTTTCTTCTGGAGAGCCAAGGCTGCACCGGTGAACTGTAAACATAATTTTGTTATTAATTTCTGTCTTCATTGAAAGTAACTCCTGAGGTGGGGGAAGTAGTCCACATTTTCTACGATCTCATCATGGGCTTTCATTATTAGAGGGCAGTGTTGCACAACAGGGCCAAGTTGGTAGTGGAACTTTGTTTTGCAATATTAAATGTAAGTCCCATCCTCTTCTAAGCTTCAGTTAATATGTCAATGATATGCATACACACTAGTGTGGTCCTCATACAGCATCTTGATGTGTACAATTGGATTAGACTTATTCTGGAGTGGGAGCAATGTGGGTTGAACAGTATCTCATTTATCACTTATATTTGCTGTACTCCAGCGGTAAGCTAGTTATAGGTGAGGTACAGCATTCTAGCAAGAAGATATATATCAGGGCACTAATGCAGACTTGCTTGACATCGGTTTGCGTGAAGATTAAGTGTGCTGTGGTTAAGATCATGTGTTGCATACCATTATAGCAGTGGAGACAAATTTGAGCAGTCCGCTAAATTTGGGAAGGATAATGCACAATCCTCAAACACTCTTATGAAGTTACAAAAAAAGACCACTTTAATCATGCTCCCTTGATTTCTCTTGGAGTTTACATATGTAAAAGATCGTGTCCATTGCATCCCTATGTGTGCAGTGGAAATCATGTCTGGGAAAAAATACCGTAGTTGAGGGGCATTTTTTGATGGTTATCTCAACCTGGGACGCTCCTCTCCAGTTACTGCAATTGAATTTGTCACCTCTCTTAAAGGTGATCATGTTTTTGGCATCCCTAAAATTTCCTGGCATATCTTCCTCTTCCCAGACATGAGAGATGAGATTGTAAATTTGTGGCATACTTCTCTGGCAAGCTTTTGAAACTGGACAACTGTCTGCTTCTGCACTTTTCTTATTTTTCAGTCATCATGTGGCCTTTTAAACATGTTGATTTGCATGGTAGAAAGGCTGTGTAGTTTGCTGTACAAATGTCACAGTCAGAGTCACAGTTGAGGAGATTTTAAAATGCTCCTACCAGTGTGCGTTGACTTCACTTGACCTGATAAATTTGTTTCTTGGGTCTGGGTTTTTAATTTGGCCTATAGATAGGCTTAACATTACTGAAGAATCCACAGATATCATGGTTGTTAGTGAGCTGTTGGGCCTCTGACCAACTTGACATCCATCGCATGTACTTTAGGTCATCAACTTTCCATTTGATCTTGGTTTGTGGAACTGTTTCTCTCTAGGCATGGTGGAGTTTCCAATCAAGATCAGCTTACATTGCAAGCATTTAGTTCTTCTGGTTACTTTCATCAAATTAACTCTTGTGTTTTCTGATAGAGATGGCAAGTCTTTTCACAGGAGCTAATTATGAAGGAGAGTCTTGATGTTGTGGATATTCTGCTGCTCCTGGTGTTATGGGTCATCAGGTTTTCTGTAAGGCATGGTCTGAGGATATCCATCTTTGCAATTCCTCAGCATTGATTTTCTTGCAGTCATTGTTGCATTAAGTCCAAACATATCATAGAAACATAGAAAATAGGTACAGGAGTAGGCCATTCGGCCCTTCGAGCCTGCACCGCCATTCGATATGATCATGGCTGATCATCCAACTCAGTATCCCATCCCTGCCTTCTCTCCATACCCCCTGATCCCTTTAGCCACAAAGGCCACATCTAACTCCCTCTTAAATATAGCCAATGAACTGGCCTCAACTACCTTCTGTGGCAGAGAATTCCACAGATTCACCACCCTCTGTGTAAAAAATGATTTCCTCATCTCGGCCCTAAAAGTCTTCCCTCTTATCCTTAAACTGTGACCCCTAGTTCTGGACTTCCCCAACATCGGGAATAATCTTCCTGCATCTAGCCTGTCCAACCCCTTAAGAATTTTGTAAGTTTCTATAAGATCCACCCTCAGTCTTCTGAATTCCAACGTGTACAAGCCGAGTCTATCCAGTCTTTCCTCATATGAACGTCCTGCTATCCCAGGAATCAGTCTGGTGAACCTTCTCTGTACTCCCTCTATGGCAAGAATGTCTTTCCTCAGATTAGGAGACCAAAACTGTACGCAATACTCCAGGTGTGGTCTCACCAAGACCCTGTACAACTGCAGTAGAACCTCCCTGCTCTTATACTCAAATTCTTTTGCTATGAATGCTAACATACCATTTGCTTTCTTCACTGCCTGCTGCACCTGCATTCCTACTTTCAATGACTGGTGTACCATGACACCCAGGTCTCGTTGCATCTCTCCTTTTCCTAATCGGCTACCATTCAGATAATAGTCTACTTTCCTGTTTTTGCCACCAAAATGGATAACCTCACATTTATCCACATTATACTGCATCTGCCATGCCTTTGCCCACTCACCCAACCTATCCATGTCACCTTGCAGCCTCCTAGCATCCTCCTCACAGCTAACACTGCCCCCCAGCTTCGTGTCACCCGCAAACTTGGAGATGTTGCATTCAATGCCCTCATCCAGATCATTAATATATATTGTAAATAGCTGGGGTCCCAGCACTGAGCCTTGCGGTACCCCACTAGTCACTGCCTGCCATTCTGAAAAGGATCAAGATAAACTAGTGGATAAGGTGGTGGTCAGTCGAATGGTCCCAAGTACCACTTATAGCCTGGATGATGAAGACATTTTTGCAATCATTTACTCGGATTAGCAGTTGCCAGTGTCTGGTCACGTGATTACCGCTGACAAAGCAACGTATTGATCACAACGAGATCAGACAGCAAGTGTTTTGCCAGAAAGAGGTTTGCCATCTCCATTAATGCCAGTCTTATCAAAAGATTGCATCTTTTCTAATCACAGCATCATTCACCTTATTAGATCACTTTTACTCCCTCTGGGATCCAAAGGACCTACCATCTCTCCTTTTAGGTGGGTGCGTGGCGTGACTCTCGTCAGCAGCGGCCTCTGCAGTCCGTCTGTCTTTTTTATTATTTTTGTCTCGTTTTTATGTAGATTTTATTTTATTTTTTTGTCGGGGTATGTGTGTGGGGGTGGGGGGGGGGACACTTTAAAATCTTTCCCCTGCACGGGAGACCCGACCTTTTCTTTGTCGGGTCTCCGTTGTCGTTGGGGCTGGGTGACGTGGAGCGGCCTCCAGCAGGAACGACCTGGGGCTCCAGTTGCGGAGCTGCGGACTACTCACCGTCACGGGGCTGCCCGAGTCCGGAGCGGGTGGAGCTGTGGTGGGGCGCTGCTGCGACCCGACCCCCGGAGATTCGGAGGCTACAACCGCGGGTCTGGCGGACGGCAACACCGGAAGCCCGCGGGTCCCTGGTGGGAGACCGCTTTTCGGGGCTTCCGCAGCGGCGACTTCTCCCGCCCGAGTTGCGGGGTTGAAGAGCACCTGGAGCGGGACTTTACATCACCACCCCGCGCGGCTTGGAATGGCCGCAGGACTTTGTGAGCGCACGCCGGGGCTCTAACGCCAAAACCTTGCATTACCGTGCGACCTTGCATTACCCGGCGTGGCTTTAATGGCCGCGGGACAATCACCATCGCCCGCCGGGGGCTTTGACTTTGACTCTGACATCGGGGGGGGGGGAGTGCAGTGGAGAGATAAGTTTTTTTTGCCTTCCATCACAGCGCTGTGATGGATGTATGTGTAAATTGTGTTGTGTCTCGGGTCTTCTTCGTTTTGTAATGTATGGCTGCAGAAACGACATTTCGTTTGGACCTCAACGGGGTCCAAATGACAAATAAATTGAATTGTATTGTATTGATAGGGTTTTCTCAAAGTCAAAATTGAATTTGTCTTCATGTCAAAGTTCGTTTCTTAAAAAGCAGATAGCAACAAAAACTATTAAAGGTAAACCACGGCAATCTTTAATCGATTCGTCAGACGGGAGGGGTAAGATTAAAATTAGCACAAATGTTGCTCAGTGCTTCTCGGGCTCCACTCAAAGGAAAGTTAGCACAATTATACATTTTTCTTATCAGTAAAACACTCCTACCTAGTCTGAATATAGCATGACTGAAAGATTTTATAGCCTTTCAGAATATAGGAAATGTTGGGTCCAAATCAAGCTCATCCAATAACAGGTTATTACTTATCTCTGGAGCGTGAGCTATATTTTTTTCAATCTTGGCTTTTTTATGGCCTTGAAAAGAAGCACATGTTATTACGCAGGCTGAGTGACAACTTGAAAGAACTTCATTGTAATCCTGCCGACTACACCAAATGTCAAAGTTCGTTTCTTAAAAGGCAGATAGCAACAAAAACTGTTAAAGGTAAACCATGGCAACCTTTAATTGATTCATCAGACGGGAGTGGCAAGATTACAATGAGCACAAACGTTGTTCAGTGCTTCTCGGACTCCACTCACAGAACAAAGGAAAGTTAGCACAATTATTCATTTTTCTTATCAGTAAAACACTCCAACCAAGTCTGAATATGGCATGACTGAAAGATTTTATAGCCTTTCAGAATATAGGAAAAGTTGGGTACAAATCAAGCTCATCCAATAACAAGTTATTACTTATCTCTGGAGCGTCAGCTATTTTTTTCAATCTTGGCTTCTTTATGGCCTTGAAAAGAAGCACATGTTATTATGCAGGCTGCCATCTTAATGTCTTTATTGAAAAGACAACCTGTCCTCCATATTGTGTTCCATATAATTTACAACGTCATTCAGACTTGGCACCGAGCCATTTTTTTGTTCTACTAGTCCATGCTTTTGGAGAAGAACAACTCCATTTTAGATTTGACTATTAGATTTGACTATTAGCTCCTTCACTCAGTCATCCCTGAATTCCCAGGATTGTGATACGCGTACTGATGACCATTGCATGTTGGTTCCACATTAATGAGGGTTATGCAGTGGATTTCCCTCTGTGGAATAAGCGAGATGCCATACTCCCTTTTTGTAGATGACAACCCTCATCACATGAAGATGGTGATTCTTCACCATTTTGAATTTCCAACAGAAAGTTAACTTGTTATTTGAGCTGGCCATCTCGTGTTTCACTCAGGGTGGTGATGTCAATATTAGAATGTCTGAGTTCCCAGTCAGAAGTAGGTATATAATAACCTTCCAGACGATAATAATATCAAATAATAACCAAAATTTTCTTTTAATTTCAGATTTTCAATTTATGCAGTATTTGACTTTTGTAATTCTAGGTAGATTCTGCTTCTCCATTTGCATCTCATTGAGACTGATCTTTTGTTTCTTTATTTGTCCCAGGAACATCCATTTTTGCCTTGTACTATTAATTATTTTGACATTTAATATCTAGTTCCTTCTACACATTATCAGGCATTCGCTTTTAGTTCTTTGAAGTCATTAACTTGGTTTCTCATTGCATAGATGTTGACTGACCTTCTGAATAGTTCCAGCATCTTCTTTCGGATTATCATTGCTTCTATTCACTCAAAATCCTATAAATAAGATATTAATTATTTTAAATTCAATTGCAATGTTAAGAAGTAAAAAAATCAAACTAGTAAATGAAAAGTATAGATCTCCTTTCCTGGAATTTCTTTACTGAAATTAACCAAGTAATACAATTGAAATGGGGTGGAATCCGAGAGAAAAAAAAATCTGCAAAACCCCCAGATCTGTTTAAGAAGCAAATGAAGGCTACCATGGAGAAACTTTAGGATCATGCTGGATGGATGTACTTAAATCAATCAAACCTCATTCATAATTATTTTGTGATCTTCAAATCACAAGTAGATGATATACAAATTGTTAATTCCAAAAATAGATCTGGAGAAAACTTAGTACATTATCAATGACGGGGGAAAATGATTAAAAATGCATAACAATTACTCTGCGACTTCAAAAATAGATTAACTTAATTATGTATCAGGGAATGGAATCAAAGGAAAGTGACTTGTTGGATCCAAAATGGGCTCAGTCTGAGAAACAAATAAAAACCATAAAATGGAGTTTTACTCATTTGAAGATGGTAAACAGACATCCCAATAATACTTGGATCATCCAGATATTAATGTCTTCATCCCAGCACTTGGTCAAGTTATGGATACATGTGCATGTATGCAGGCTATGTAATGAGAAAGTTTGCAGGAGGGAATGCATGTATGCTTTTTCAACAAAACCGGGCTGCAGTTCGAGACATGACACTGATGACACCATACCGTGTATCGGGCAGTCTGAAAACACTCTCAACCAAAGAAGGGTCATCAACTTTTTCACGATTTTCAGGGAGACAAATATTAGAAGTCATGATCAAAGAGAAGCAGCTAGGATAAGGGAAAGGCCTCTGCTTGGCATTAGAAGCCGTCCCAGCTCCGTCACGGGTCTCTCTCTTCTCCTGCACTCGCCAGCCCGCCGCTGCTCCTGCAGAGTGCTTCACTCAGGCCGCCAGAGCCACGCCCAGGCCCGAGGCTGGGAGAATGCGTCTTTTATTCTCTCCCGAGTCTTATTTAGTTTTATCATTTATCGCGACTTTTCTTTTTTTTTAAACTAGTAAAGCAGCGTTTTTAACCTTTTATTGTGCAAGGAAATCTTCGTACTACCAACCAAGACCAATTTTATCGCGACTTTTTAAAAACTAGTAAAGCAGCGTTTTTAACCTTTTATCGTGCATTTCGTGCTACCAGCCGAGACCAATTTTGTGATTTTCGCTGGAAATGTTCGCTGTTTTTAACCTTGAAGATTTTCCCGCCACCCGGCCCAGCTGCAATATACACCGTAGAATACTGTAACTTCGCCCGCAGCATATTGGATTTCTAATATTGAAGATTGAATCAGTACCATGCTTGGATCCGGAAGACTATGAAGCACATTAACACCGGTGTTGTACATCCTTCTGACGATTGCCTTCTCCCTACTTGGATTGAGGATTTTCCATGAATGTAACTCTGGTTCGCCAAAATTCAGTGCCCAGAAGACGTACGGTAGGATTGTACCTTTCTTTGATTCCATCCTTGCTCAGCATTACGAAATGTGCATTTTAACAGTGCCAGTGCACCAAACAGACCTGCATTCTGCATATATAATTTCTTACTTATCTGCAGTAAATGCGTTTCATGGAAATGGGTTGAAACACTCAGCTACCCCCTTTCTAGGCTATCCTAGAGGTCGCCTACCATTGTTTATTATTGTCAATTTACTGGCAGGGGACATCAACCTCAACCCAGGCCCAAAAGGTCAGCACCGTGGACGTAAACCAAAGTATCCGTGTGGTTTGTGCTCATTTGCTGTTAAAGATTCTGGCTTTCGGTGTTTGATGTGCACAAGTTAGTTTCACCTGAACTGCTCCAATGTGTCAAACGACAATGTTGGTTTTCATTCCAAAAATCCGAATGCCATCTGGTTATTACCATTGTGCGATGTCATCAACTTTGCTCGTTCATTTTTTGACTCGTCAAGTGACCTTACAAGTATGCTCAACTTGAGCAATTCATTTGAAAGTCTTACATCTCTGAGTGATAACTGTGACGTATAGAATCATGTGAATTTAATATCATCCAGCCCAATTTGTGCTGGTCACTTACACAAAATAACATTTTAAAAAAACTACTTCTGGGTGGTCTTGTGCAACGACATCCAAAACAGAGAAAAACCCTCCTCTGCTGAAATGTGTGAAGACAAAGTTGGGAAAGATGGCAAGATTAATACCCCTGATGATGACAATTCCCCATCCTCCCCCGCCACTGGCTCTCACCACCGTCAACATGTTAATGGACAAAGAAATGTGTGTAATGGTAATGCTCAAATGAGATTCATGGTACCAAAAAACATAGTGATTGCAATGATATCAGCAATAAACATAGGATCAAAATCGCTGTTATAAATTGCCACAGTACAAAAGGAAAATCTGCAGTGATAAATTCATTTATTGAAACTGAAAACCCTGATATCCTTATCGGGTCTGAATCTTGGCTGGACCCATCAATCAAATCTGCTGAGATTTTCCCTCCTCATCTCCAAATTTTTAGAAAGGACAGAAACTCGCATGGAGGTGGTGTCTTCATCCGAATTAACAATACCATTCCTTGTTTTGAAAGAACTGATTTAGACAGCGACTGAGCAAATCTGGTGTCAAGCTACACTTCAGGGTCAGTCGTTACAGATCGGAAGCTTTTACCGACTATCTGACACGTAAACTGAGCCTCTTTTAGATCTTGGATCAAACATCTCCAAAATTAACGCCTCGTCACGCTCTCCACTTATCATCCTGGGGGGTGATTTCAATCAAAGATCATAGAAGGCTAAGATAGACCACTCCTGTAAAATCCAATGAACTGTCATGTAATAAACAATGGAGCGGAACCTCCACCATTTTGGTAAACCCCACCCGACTTCCGTTATGCTTCTCGCAGTGTAATCAGCATTGCGGGGGAACAGTATGTGTGTGTGATATAGCTCATCTACCAAATTCATAATTATGTTAATTTTCTTTTTAAATGTTTTCCTCCCTGCTTAATCTATGTTTCTGCCCATTTCCCTCCCATCCTTCCTCCCCACCCTCCACTTTTTCTGCAGTTTCCCTTGTATTGCTCTAACATACACTATGCACAAATATAACATTATGAGACTAAAAGTCTCATCTTGACCACTTCCTGTTTGCGCTGTATGTTGATTTTAGAAAAAACGCTACCATATATCGCTATGATTTTTGGCCATCTTATTCACTGTCCTCCTCCTCTGAGGCAGCCCCGAGGATTTTCCGATCGATGAAAAATAAAAAAGTTATGAATGTTTAAATAAACTTGAGATCAGCTGATTGGTCCTCTCGCCTGTCAATCACCATGATAATGGTAACGCCCCTTCCGGGGGGCCAGGAGTATAAAGCCCAAATGATATGAAATTCCATTTGAATTTGGTGGCCTGCACTGCTTGAAATGGTATGAAATTGCATTTGAATTTGGTGGCCTGCACTCTGCTTGAAATGGTATGAAATGGAATTTGGATTTGGTGGCCTGCACTCTGCTTGAAATGGTATGAAATTGGATTTGGTGGCCTGCACTCTGCTTGAAATGGTATGAAATTGAATTTGGTGGCCTGCGCTCTGCTTGAAATGGAATTTCAAGGAATAGCCGTGAGTGAACTGCCAACCCACCAGCCCTGAGTGACTGAGCTGCCAGCCCACCAGGTCTGAGTGACTGATCTGCCAGCCCACCAGGCCTGAGTGACTGAGCTGCCAGCCTACCAGGCCTGAGTGATTGAGCTGCCAGCCCACCAGGCTTGTGTGCCTGAGCTGCCAGCCCAAGAATCCATTCGGCCCACGATGTCTATACTAGCCCTCGGGAAACCAGTCTCTTTGGCCCACAACACCCATACTAGCGCTCCAGAAAGCCCCCCCCCCCCACTGCCACCAATTTTGGAATTGGTGGAGAGGTGGAATATTGCGTTCCATGTGAACATAGGACCCAACGGGTCCCACAGTCTAGTGTGTATATATATATATTTCATGAGAAATAAGATAAAGAGAACTAGAGCGTTCGTTTGAATCAAAGTTGCTTCTGATCCATGAGGGAACTTTGAGGTCTATTATCTCTATCTTGCCACTCACACACACAATATATGTGCGTGTGCGTGTGTGTGAGAGGCAAGATAGAGATAATAGACCTCAAAGTTCCCTCAAAGAACCCGGAGAAGAGCTCCGACCGCCGGCCCGCGGCCTACAACAGCTTGAAGCCACGGTCGGCGGTGCTTCTAGCCGCGGGCACGGCGGGGACTGACTTACTTACCATCCGGAGCGGGATCCCTCGCCGGGAATCCCTGGAGAAGAGCTCCGACCGCCAGCCTGCGGCCAACGTCATCTTCAAGCCGCGGTCTCCGGTAGGGACTTACCCTGCCTGTACATCTAGCCGCCCGCAGCGGTGACTGCGAAGGTTTATGGTCCCGACCACGGGGAAAAATGGAGGAGGACTGACTGAACTTAGTGCCTTCCACCACAGTGATGAATGCGTGGTGGATGTTTTGTGTTACATTTTTATTGTGTGTTCTTTTTTTTATTGTACCGCTGCATGTATTTTTTACTGCAATCCCATTCAAAAAAGTTTGCACAATGAATTAAATTAATTGCATGGTCCAAATTTGGGAGAAATTACTTCCTCGGAGATAACGCGGTGAGTACACGGAGCTAGGAACGCTGTTGCTACGGTGCAAGCTGACTCGAATCGCATAATCATGGCTGCAGACTAATGGGGCCCCCCATTAATGTGCCTTGATATTATAACATTAATGTGCGGCACTGGCATGACTAATGTGGCGCTGCATACTCTGCACTTGCAGGCAAAGATACTAATCGCGAAGCCGGTTCCAAAGATGGCGCTAAAAATTACCCATCACCTACTACGGCTTTTTCGCCGAGTGGACCATCTTGCTCCGCTCTATGATCTTTGAATTCAATGTCCCAGGTGTAGATTGATCTGATGGCATACAAAGCGAACCAAAAGGGGCTCTTCTGGAAAATCACCTGTCCCAAAAAGTAACTTTCCCTACCAGGCGTGATGAGACAAGTAGCACTGAAAATACTTTCGATTTATTGTTCTCTTCGCATCCAGATTTAATTTCAGAAGTTTCATTGTGTGCTGGAATCAGCGATCATTTTATTATCCAAAGATTGCACACAAAGATTAAAGTTCCTTCAAAACCACCGCGTAAAATTTCCCTCTGGAGAAGAGTGAACAGTGAGGAATTTAAAGACTTGGCAAAAAAACTGGCGAAAGATTTCTTCAACCTGAACCAGATAAACAAGCTGTAAAAGACAACTGGGTGTGGCTGAGAGACTCTTTAAATGACATTGTTACAAATCATATTCCTCAAAAACTCATAAAGGGTCGTATGCATCCTCCTTGTTTTTCGGCAAAACTGAAACGTCACTGCAGTAAGAAAGAGAAGTTTTATATCGTGCCAAAAAAATGGGTACAAAACTCGATTGGGTCAATTTTACTAGAGTGCGAAAGCAAACCGATCGTGCTATTAGGAGTGCTCATAGACAACATGTTTCTTCTATTCTTGAGGGAGAGCGACCCAAGGCTTTTTGGAGATATGTGAAATCCAGACGGACAGACAACACTGGTGTCCAGATGCTTAAAGTGAACAACTGCCTGATCACTGAGGACCAGGCGAAAGCAGAATCTCTTGCAAAGCAATTTCAACACGTTTTCACCTGGGAAGATATGGAGCCTTCATAATTTCCAGATGTACTGCCCAGCCCGTATGCTGATATGCCTGCTATTAAAATTGAGGTTGAAGGTGTAACAAGTTATTGCTCAACATAAATACAACAAAAGCTATTGGACCAGATCAGATACAGAATCAAGCCCTCAAGATCGTGGCCGAAGAACTGGCTCCTGTTTTGCAGTTTATTTTCCGACTCAGGTGATGTTCCGCTGGATTGGAGGAAGGATAACATCACTCCTCTCTTTAAGAAGGGTTCAACCACCAACCCAGTGAATTATCGTCCTGTTTAATTAACAAGCACTTGCTGCAAACTGCTGGAGCATTTAATCGATAGTAATCTGATGAGACACCTCGGCAAACATAACATTCTTGCTGACAACCAACATGCATTTAGAAGGCATGGATCATGCGACTCTCAGCTTATCCTGATGACAAATGACCTGGCCAAGAACCTTGATAGCAATCTCATCACGGATTTAATAGTGCTAGACTTTTCTAAAGCATTTGATGTCATCCCACACCAGAGACTGCTTCGGAAGCTTGACTTCTACCGTGTTCATTCCAACACAAAACAATGGATTTCCAGTTTTCTGACAAAATGTCTTCAGCACGTGTGTGTGAATGGAAAAAGCTCTGATTGGCGTCCAGTGTTGAGTGGTACACCTCTGGGCACAGTACTTGGCCCACATGTGTTTTTGCTTTACATTAATGACATCCATGAAAAAGTCACAAGCACGACCAGATTATTCGCTGATGATTGTTTGCTATACCATCCAATTAAGTCAGCTGATGATAAGGATGCTCTCCAAAAATATATCGATACTATGGTTGAGTGGTCACAACAATGGGGCATGCAGTTCAACCCTTCCAAATGTGAAACCCTGCGTGTCACCAGAAAGAGGAAACCAGGTGAAACATCATACGATATAGCACTTTGGTTGCAAAAACAAGAAGGCAGATTACTAGCTAAATGGTGTCGTTGGGAAAAGGGGAAATACAGCGGGATCTGGAGGTCCTTGTTCATCAGTCTATGAAAGTAAGCATGCAGGTACAGCAGGCAGTGAAGAAAGCGAATGGCATGTTGGCCTTTATAACAAGTGGAGTCGAATATAGGAGCAAATAGGTCCTTCTGCAGTTGTACAGAGCCCTAGTGAGACCACACCTAGAGTATTGTGTGCAGTTTTGATCCCCTAATTTGAGGAAGGACATTCTTGCTATTGAGGGAGTGCAGCGTAGGTTTACAAGGTTAATTCCCGGACTGGCGGGACTGTCATATGCTGAGAGAATGAAGCAGCTGGGCTTGTACACTCTGAAGTTTAGAAGGATGAGAGGGCATCTTATTGAAACATATAAGATTGTTAAGGGTTTGGACACGCTGGAGGCAGGAAACATGTTCCGGATGTTGGGGGAGTCCAGAACCAGGGGCCACAGTTTAAGAATAAGGGGTAAGCCATTTAGAACGAAGACGAGGAAACACTTTTTCTCACAGAGAGTTGTGAGTCTGTGGAATTCTCTGCCTCAGAGGGTGGTGGAGGCAGGTTCTCCGGATGCTTTCAAGAGAGAGATGGATAGGGCTCTTAAAGATGGTGGAGTCAGGGGATATGGGGAAAAGGCAGGAACGGGGTACTGATTGGGGATGATCAGCCATGATCACATTGAATGGCGGTGCTGGTTCGAAGGGCCGAATGACCTACTCCTGCACCTATTGTCTATTGTCTATTGATATCCTTGATGCCACCCATGAAGAATCCAAACACACCAAGTATCTTGGCATCAAATTACACAACGATCTACGTTGGAATGGTCAGACTCATCATGCAACGGTGAAAGCAACTGGTGTCCTAGATTTTCTGAGACACAACTTTCATCATTGTTCCACTTCTATCGAGGAGAAATTATACTTCACCCTCATTAGACCAAATTTGGACTACGCAGTTGCAGCATGGGACCCATACACAAATAAAAACATTTCTTCCATCGAACGTGTCCGAAGACAGGCAGCCCGATTTGTTACTAATACCTATGAGAGATAAGCGAGTGTACCAAACTTCTGAATTCACTGGGATGGAACCCTCTCCAAGACAGACATAAAGCTCACCGTTTGACCTGTTCAATGTTCAATGGTCAGCTCGACATAGATTACCAAACCCACACCAAACCCAAACCTATTAGGAGCAGACGAGGGCATTCGATCCAATTGAGATACCAGTTACCAAGACAGATGTGTACAGTAATTCATTCTTCCCCCGCACAATTAAAGCATGGAATAGTCTTCACCCTACCATAGTTACCCAACCAGACCCAACTAAATTTAAGGTAGCTCTTTTTCTCCAAGAACCCCTTTTTGCTTAAGTCCACCCTTAAGACACTATATGGAATGGAATGGAATACTTTATACTTTACTGTCACGTGACTAAGCACAGTGAAATTCTTTGCTTGCATCCCCAATATATACAAATAGCAGCCACCTACGGCGCTGACAAAATTATAAAGCACGCCAGCTCCTCCTTTTGTTTTCCCTTCCCCCATGCTTGGTCACCATTGTCATTTGTTCTCCCCCCCTCCCCAATTGTCCATTGATCTCCCTCACAGCGGTCCCCCCACGCAGGGTCCTTCCTATATCACCCAACTTATCTAAGTTGATAACTAAAATGAAACATTCAAGGTAAATGGTAGAAAGATTAGAGGGGAGGTGGGGAAAAATATTTTACCCAAAGAATAGTGGGGGTCTGAAAAATCACTGTCGGAAAATATATTAGAAGCAGAAAACACCAATACATTTTAAAATACAGCCTGTTTTTGAAGTGCAATAATCAACAAAGGTAAAAACTAAAAGATGGGACATGGTAATAAACTAAATAGTATTTTTTCGCACTATTTTTTCGCAACTAGACCAAGGGGGACCCGTTGGGTCCCGTCCCCTCAACGCGCGGGGGGGCGGGGCAGCCTTCGGCATCACACACACAATAACCACCCACACTAACCCCCCCTTATTCATTCGCTCCTTTTACCCCATCCCCCACCCTGTCCACTCACGCATAACCCCCAACTGCGCAGGCGCGGCTAGAGAGGGGGGTGCAGAGGGGAGAGGGGAGGGGGGTTGAGATTGAGGAGTCGGGGGGGGGGAACGGTATCACTGGGGAGGGCTGGTTCCCGAACGCAATACTCCACCACTCACCCATAGGTCCCAATATTAATCAATCCCTAGAGAGGGAGGGGGACAGAGAGGGAGAGAGGGGCAGAGAGGGAGGGGGGGCAGAGAGCGAGGGGGGCAGAAATGGAGGGAGGGGCAGAGAGGAAGGGGGGCAGAGAGGAAGGGGGGCAGAGTGGAAGGGGGGCAGAGTGGAAGGGGGGCTTAGAGAGTGCGGGGGAGAGAGGAAGGGCCCCCTCTCCTCTCTCTCCTTCCCCCCTTCTCTTCCCCCCCCCTCTCTTCCCCCTCCCTCTCCACCCCCTGTCTCTACCCACCCCCCATCTCTCTCCCCCCCTCGCTCTCTTTCTCTGCCCCAGGGAGGGGGTAGAGAAGGAGGGGGAAGTGGAGAGGCAGCACCTACCCAGGTCATAGAGCAGAAGCCTCCCATCAGGCACCGGGCCGAGCTAGGCTGCGGTCGGCATGGACCAGAGCAAGACCTGGAGCGATCTGAGGACGGTGAAAAGCAGCGGAGGGCCGGCCGATCGTGGCTTCCGCGAGGGTAAGCCCACCCACCAGCCTGACAGACGATCGGGCGGGGAAAATGGAGAGGAGGTCGCCCCTGTGACGGCCACCACGGACACTTTTCCACTGCGCTTGCCGCACCCGCGCTGCGATAACGACCGCCGCCGCCATGTTGTAGAACTTGAAGGAGCCCAGTGGAGCTAACAGCATGACATGATCACGTGTTCAACGGCTTAAATCCAGAGCCCGGGGGGGGGGGGGGGGGGAGGGGTGGGCGGCTGGGCCACGTAACTCACAGCTCGTGGAAAACAGTGCATCTGCGCGTTGAAAATTCTGTGCAGCTTGCCACGAGGAGCAAAGGCATTGTGACGTCATCCAGCTCGCTTTGGCACATTAGATTTTTTTAAAATGTCAGATTGGTGAACAATTTTAGTAAAAAACTTGGGAAATAATGAATCAAATTTTCAGATGAGGGGATTTTTGAAATCATGAGGTAAATCTCTTCCGGAATATGTAAAAATTTCACCGTTACCACGTCGGGTTTTCGAGGAGATGTGAATGAAAGAAAAAGTGCAAGCAAGCAAGCAAACCCACAAGTAAACATCCAAGATCAGACTTTGATGTTACTAGACCAAGTGCAGACCCGTTGGCTGTTCCCTCAACGTGCGGTTGCGGGGGTGGGGTCAGGGGGGGTGGCATGTGGCGTCACACACACTACACACACACTAACTACCACCCTGCACACACGCTAACTACCCCCCTTGATATTATATTAATATTATTAATTTGCTCCTTTTACCCCAAACCGCCCTATCCACTGATGCATAGCCCCCAACTCGCAGGCGCGTCTAGAGAGGGGAGGGGGTAGAGAGTGAGGGCAGAGAGAGAATGGGGAGAGACAGAGTGAGGGGCAAAGACAGAAGGGCAAGAGACAGAGGAAGAGGAGGGTGGAGAGGAGGAGGAGAGGGTGGGTGGGTGAGTGGGGGAGGAGGGGAGAGGGAGATGGGGAAAGAGTGGGGAGGGGGAGATGGGGAGAGAGTGGGGAGGGGGAAGGGGAGAGAGTGGGGAGGGGGAGGAGAGGGGAGGGGGAAGGAAGAGAGAGGGAGATGAGGATGGGGGAGGGGAGGAGAGCGGGGATGGTGAAGGGGAGACAGGGGTAGGGGGGAAGGGGATGGTAGAGGGGGAGGGGGAAGGGGATGGTAGAGGGGGAGGGTGGGTTAGGGGGTTAGAGAAGGGTGGGGGAAGGGGAGAGGAGAAGTGAGATGAGAGGAGAGGGGTGGGGGAGAAGAGGGGAGGAGGAAGATGGGGAGGGGGAGAGAGAGAGAAAGGAAGGGGAGGGAGAGAGGAAGGGGGGAGAGAGAGAAGGGGGAGTGGGGGAAAGGCACGGGGGTGGAAGGGAGGGGGAGAAATCTCCCACCCCTGTCCCATTGTGTTGTCATATGTAAATGAGATCCATTGTGATTGTACATCTGTGAGATGGCACTGTGACTCATGCAGCAGTTTGATTTTAGTGGGACCACGTGAAGGTTCCAATCTCACACTCCTGTCCCATTGTGATGTCGTATATGTAAATGAGATCCATTGTGATTGGACATCTGTGAGGTGGCACTGTGACTCATGCAGCAGTTTGATTTTAATTTTTTTTGATGTTTTGTGAACAATTTTATTCAAAATCTGGGGAAATAATTACCGAAATATGTAAAAATCTCCGTGTCTTGAGGCAACCTAGTCCAAGTATATTGTTGGCCCCTACATGTGAAGGCAAACAAATATTGGCTGTCTTCATGAATAGGAAGAATGCATGTTGCAAGTCGACTATCGAAAAGACTTTTGCTTCAGCTGGTATTTGGGTTAGGATATGGGCAGGGTTTGGCACTAGGGCATGAAGTGGTTCTACAACAGAATTGATTTCCCATAAGTCTTGTACAAGTCTATATTGGACCCCCTTTCCCGGTCTTGGAACGGCAAGAATAGGGGTGTTACAGATTGATTGGCACTTCTCCAATATTCCTTGTTCTAGCAAACCCCAAATTAATTTGTCAATGCTGCTGATGGCCTGTAGTTTCAATGGATATTGTTGGATTGAAGGAAGTGTTACCCCTTTCTGGAGAGCTGCACGGATGGGATTGATGTTCACGCATCCTACCTGTGCTGTGTCCTCCGCCCATACTTGAGGGTCCACATACACGTATACCTCACTCCCCAGATAATGACGCAAGTGGGTAACAACTTTCCTTGGGGCCTGGTAAAATTCAACAACATATTGATTAGACAAATTTTGCTTTGATAATTATTCGGCTCTGCCAAGGTAATTGCCTTTCTTACCATCGTTCCTAGGTCTTTAGCTCTAGCCGGGAAATTCACCTTTCGGGTGATGTGAGGAGCAACTTTGTCAGTTATTTTCCATAACTGTGCTGATATTTTAGCATATTCGGCAGCTCCCTCTTTTCTTTCCACTAGTGCCAATACTTCTCTTTCCCATTCCTGTCCTTCGTATGATTTAAAGAAGGCTTCCAGCTCACTGTCCTTTCCACTCCTATCGTAAGCCAGTGTAATGTGAAGTGGGGGTTCTTCGTCCAGATCTAAGGACCACCATTGAGGGGTCACTATGGAGTAACATTGTCATACAGGGGCCCAGGGGGTCACTCCTATACCTCTATCACCACATTCTATTTTTAGTTGGAAAGCACAGAGTAAATCTCTCACCATCAGGTTGAAATCTAATCCGGTGGTTATTACAAATCTATGTTTGATTGCCTTTCCTCCATACACTACTTTGACTGCCTCAGAGATGGGATACTGACAAACTTGTTCTTGAAACCCAGACAGGTTCTGAACTTCTCTTGATTCTGGTAAATTATAAATTGATTGAAGAGATGACATGGATGCGCCTGTGTCCACTGGGAAGATGCAGATTTTACCTTCAATCTGTAGCGACAACATAGGTTCCTCATCAGACTTGCATCCAGTCACTACTAATCATAGGCGTGTGAATGGGTTATTATGAGAAAAGGAGATTTGTCCCCTTGGCTTTTGATTTTCCTGCCAATTCCCTCTGTGCTCTCTAGGATCCCGTTGATCCCTCCATTTACGGATCTTGGAAATTTTTTCTGTGACCCCCTCTGTCATTCCTTTCTTTATTTGGGCACCCCCTACTCCAGTGACCTACCCCTCCACAATTATAACACTGGCCCATTCCTGATGGCCGGCATGTCCTTGATCCTGGTCTTTGGAGGACTGGCTCTAGGGCAGATGCTTCTCTATAATATCGGTCTGGATATTCCGGGACTCTAACTTCTCCCAGTCCATGGTTTACTGGTACTCCAGGGATCCATAGTTCAGGGTCGAATTTTGGTATTTATTTTCTGATCACGTATTCAGTTTTGGGTTTTACTGCAGGTGGGCTATCCTGCTTCTTTATGTCCTTCCAATGATATCTTACAGCCCTAGCCATTTGACTGGCACTATTTTCTGTCCAGTCCATGTTATTAGTCTTAATGGCTTCTGCAACATTGGTGGGGAGGCAATTCAGTAAGATGGCACAATATTGAGGGGAATTCACTCCATTTCTGTAATTTAAGTCACCCGATTGGTCCATATACAATTCAGAGAATCGCTCTAAAAATTCATCCGCTTCTTCTCCCCTTTTTGGTCTTACATCTAATATTCTGGCCAAATCGATAGGTTTTTGAAGGGTGCTTGCAAGGGCTGTTAAAACAGCTTCCTCTCTTGTACCATTGTCCGCTATTATAGTTGCAAGAGCTTCATGCAACGGATGCCCTAAATTCGTTAGGAATCTGGTATGCTCACTTCGGGTAATTATTTGCTGGATCACCACCCATAAATCCTGGGAATCGGCGTGATAAACGCGCATTGTAGTTCTTAACTGATCCACAAAAGAAGCGGGTGATTTTCTACGATCAGGTATCTGACTTAAAATAGCCATCATCTCATTAGGCTTCCATGGGGAATAGACTCTAATTGTTCGGGGATTATTTGCACTCACTGCATTGGTTGGATCAAAAGGATTAGGCATTTCCCTTACAGGGAACTGCCTAAGAGTTGTTTGTTTAGCTTCAGGATCTACCTCCGCTTCAATTGATGTATCTTCCCCTTCACCAGGGGGTTCACGGTACCTTCTTAATGATTTATTTCCTTCTTTAACTGCTCGTTCAATTTGTCTAGGGGTATGCTCTTCTTTCTCCTTAACTAATTTAGTTCTTTTTTTGTCTGGCTTCTGCTACTGTGAACGCTAGGACTGTCTGTAATGGGCGGTGCGGTCGGGTTTAAGGAAGTTTGTGCTCTGGAATTTGATTGTCTATTTCCCTCACAAGCTCCGCGATGTGCATCTAAGGTATTGGGATCGTAAGAGGAATAAGGTGGTTGACGTGAATTCCTAATTCTAACACTCCCAATCTTCTAAATAATTATCGTCATCCCCCTCGTAACCAGTGCCAACCATCGGATCCTCACGCTTAAAACTTATGTCTGACAGTCTTTCTGTGAAAGATTTCCTTCTCCCTTTATCTTTAATACTCTCAGGCTCTTCCCTTAATTTCTCCTTAGGCTACCTGGAGGTTCAAATGCTTCAGTATCTTCTAATTTTATCCCCCGCTTTAGAGTTGCTTCCTTCCAACTTGCCATTCTTTCCTCCGCTCTACTCGCTTTCTGTTCCTCATAATAATTTCTCCACAATTCAATTAGTTCCTTTGCCTCTGTATTATTGCTACATTGCCATATAATCTGCTCAATGTATTTCAATCCCTTTACTGTATGTATGCCCCCTCTGGGCCATAATTCGCTCCCTTAATGATCTGGAAAGAATTCTCAATCGGTCAGCTTTTTGTGGAAATTCACTACATATTTCCTGTAAAAGACATTCCGAGTCAGCGGTCATTTCTCTTTTTGCGTGGTTCCCCATTCTATTGGATATGGAAGCAACTCTCAAGCTATTCGCACCTCTTAACAATTTCCCTTTCTAATTTCGAAGTTACCAAAGTCGTTTTAAACAATATTCAAATCAAAATGCTCCAGAAAACAACCAACCACAATCACACACGTTCTCATAGCCCGTTTCATATCCCCGACCTTAATCCAAACACATGCAAATGAACTCCAAACACGTAAGCAAAATTGAACACAAAAAAGAAATGAGTCCACTTATTAGAATATACCTAACCATACTCCTGCATAAATCACAAACATCCACTTATTACGATGATAAATTGCACTCTAATAAATCCTCCTCGTGGCGCAATCAGTCAGCGGAATGACTCCTCCCTCGACACAGCGATCGAAAAAGTACAAACCCTGATCGAACCACCACGACTCAGATTCTCACAATACTACAATCTAAACAATTACAAATATTTAATTCAAACACACTTTTACTTCAATTATCTAAATCCTTGAACACTCACACAAGCAGCAATACAGATAGCGGTCCGTGAATACACTCTAAATCTTAACTTTCTTAACTTTCTAAACCTTAATACTCTTTGCTGAGGGGTACTACTTCTTAAATGACTACTTTTCCTCCCAAATGTTACTATCCTCATGCTAAGATTGGACTTCTTTAGGGGACCTTTATCCATCCTCTCTAAGTTCTACGGAATTAGGGGTACCCTTCGCATTCGGATTACTTTTCACCAAGTAAATCAGTTTCCCGTCTCTCAGGTACTCTTAGCTATCAGGTACTAGTCAACAATCGACCAGAGGGTTACTATTCACTGTTGATCAGCCGCTATTCGGAATCGATCACGAACATGCACAAACTCCGAAGTTCTATCTACACAGAATTCGAATTCTACCGTATGGGCTGAACTTCAATGTGAAATTCTGTATTTGGAAAATTTGATTCTGCAAATCTAGACTCGCTCTCGAACTCCTAGTTTTAGTGCGTATCCCTCCACATACGCGGGCTCTCGAATCAAACTAAATTGCCCAATGAAATCTCAAATGGACTAGTATTCTCAGCCGATCTATACTCTATCCACCGAGCCCAGTACCTTTACGAGATTCCTCATCGTCACTCCAGGGAGGGACTCAGATATCTTCACGCAGACACCCCCTCTCTGCTGGGCACTGAGGGTTCAGCGCCTAGCCTCTTCGCGCTGGCAGTTGATGCCGATTTTCAGAGCGCACCTTTCCAATCAGCGCTACCGGCAACAATAGATCAATACGTAGGCCGGACCTGTGTTTCAATACCCCGCCAATTGGATACCAAATCTGAACCTTGGGCCACCCCTCGCCCAATGAAGCGTGTCAGGCTCTCGTTAAAGCAACTGCAGTCTGCCAACTATGACCAAGTTTTGGGCTACTCCACTCCATGTTTTATGGGCCCCTTACCCAAAGGAGTGCTAACCACCCCCCCCCCCCCCCGTGCTTGCTAGACTCGGTTCTAATGATCTCGATTGGACCCTTTCCCAAGCCTACAAATGACCGATCCGCTCCGACTAATGAAGTGCCGAAAACCAATGCGAAAACCGCACCGTGGGCCCGATTTCTGGACTCGCGATCTAAACAGCTCAACACCCTTGATCGCAAACTTGTGTTTGGGGGGTCCATTGAGATCCTGGACGAGCCCCCAATGTAAATTGCTCGTTCTAAGCTTCCCCCCAGTTTCAGTCAAAAATCACTGAGTCAAGCACTTGCGCATCTAAATTTTATTTTGACAAAACACAATTAGTTCCCACTACTGTACCTAACCACTGCGGGTTCGATCCTCGTATCTGCCTGATCAAGCCTTCTTGGCCTCGCTCAAACAGAGACACTCCAGAAGGTCACGCAATCCTAAGCGCTCTCCCAGAAGATCGACACAGGACCTCGTGGTAGCGGACTTTTATAGGTCCCCGGACATCGAGGGGCCAAACCACATGGGGGTGGTCTCTTTACACTCCAATTACAGATATCGATTAACCCCATACATGACAGACATTTCCCTAACCCAATAATATAGTGGCTAATACATTGTATTTGAAAGAAAGCTCTAGAAGGAAGCAAACAAGAACATTGAAACATGTGCCCTGAGATTCAAACAGTTTCTCCAAGGCTCAACAGTTCGACCAATCATCGATTAACAGGATGACCGTCTCGCAACATTATTTATACTATTTACAATGCTTTTGCAGCGATCCAATCGAAATGATGCATTTAAGGTTCGTTTGCAAAATTGCTATACATTTTATCAATTTAAGAGAAACAGGGAGAACACCTGGACCCCTCACCATCCTGTATACCAGTCTGATGCCTAGACTGGCTGGCGCCAATCAAAGCCTGTAAAGTTCAGCTGACAAGGGTTAAGCAATTCTGACCAGTGCAGGGATCCTCCATTTTATGGTGTCTTTAATTTGGCCAATATTAACATGATGATAGATGGAAACAAGTTCGTTGGCCCACTAAGTCCACACTGACTAATGATCACTGTTCACACTAGTTCTATGTTATCCCACTTTTGCATCCACTCCCTAACACTTGGGGCAATTCACAGAGGCCGATTAACCTACAAACATACATATCTTTGGTACAGTATGTGGGAAGAAACTGGAGCAACCAGAGGAAACTCACACAGATGAGAGGGAGACTGAGCAAACTCCACACAGACAACACCTGAGGTCAGGATCGAACAAGGGTCCCTGGCACTGAGGCAGAAGCTCTACCAGCTGCAAAACTGTGCCACCCTATTCAGCGATATGCCAAATTTCTTTACACTTCTATGAAAGTGGAGTGGCTGATGTGCCTTCATCATGATTATATCCATGTGCTGGACCCTGGACAGTTCATCCGAGATGTTAACGCCCAGGACCTTGAAGTGACTTAAGTAACTGATTTAAGAATATACTAGACCAAGTGGGACCCGTTGGGTCCCGTCCCAACGCATGGTTGTGGGGGGAGGGGTGTGGCCTGTGGCGTCACACACACACTAACGCCCACCCACACACACACACACTAATGACAGAGGGCAGGGGCAGAGGCAGCTGGTAGAGGCAGCGGGTAGAGGCAGAGAGAGGGCAACGACAGAGGCAGAGAGCGGTAGCAACCTCCCCACCATGCGCCGACACGAGGACCCCTGGCGAGGGGGCGAGCGTCGACCAGAGGACCGCGAATTGGGCCGCCGCAGTCTTCAGCTATGATCTTTGGTCTTCAGTCCAGGGCCCGACTTCATCTCCGGCTGCGTATTTTGAATAATGGGGGGGGGAGGAGGGAGGGTTGGGGGGGTGACATCACTCGCAGCGCGAGGAAGAAGGCACGCAGACCCATTGTGACGTCATCAGCAAAAGATTTATTTAAATTCAAAGTTTTGTCAGATTTTTGAACATTTTCATTAATAACTCGAGATATTTTCAGATAAGGCGAATTTGGACTCCAGGGGAAAAATGTCTACCGGAATATGTAAAGATTTTTCAGTTACTACGTCGTTTTTTCGTGAAGATGTGATTACACGCAAACACACACACACACACAAATAAATACACATCCAAGATCAGAGTTGTATAAGTATAGAGATAGTCTTCGAGTTCATACATTGTCAGAGCTTGGTGTTTATTAAGTTAGAAAATGTTATATTGAGTTAAAGAATGACCATTACTTAAGATATTGTACACCAGTAATAATTTAACATCTTTTGTAGAGTGAAATAAACTGTCAGAAAAAGGACATGGAAGCAAAAATTAGTGAACATCTGAACTCACAGTGTTGTCAACAAAGTGTGGTGAGATTAGAATGGGGCAACAAGAAAAACAAAAATAAAGTCATATGTTCTGAAAATACAAAGGGATTTAGTCAGCAACACAAAGAAAAAAAAAACATGGTTCTAACAAAGAGATACATACTCAAAATATTAGGAGAACATTGCTAAACAGTGGTTCTAACTGGAACCAGCAGCTTTAGCTGTTGAGATTTAAGACTCGATCCACACGACTGCATTCCAGAACCAAATAATTCCAGGATTCCGAGTAATACACTCGTGAATTGTTTCACCCATCCCATGCTAGGTCACCCACAGCTGTCACTACTCACCCACACTTGCCTAGTCTGGAAGTAGAAGACCAATAACATTAGGATTATTGAGCCAGTGAATGAGGAGACAAAAAGTTTGTTTAATCACTATACTTTAGTTGAAGATTTTTGTATTATCTCTATGTGTAATATTTTATATTTAAGAATTGTGATTATTTTAATGAATAACATACATCAACCAAATAGATTTAAACTTAAAACTCAGTTTTGACACAAGGCAAATCTCTGCCATTGCTTTGCTTTTGTCAAAGTCATCCAGCAGACAGGACTTTGCAAACTTGCTAACCAAAATGCTGACCAAAATAAAAGCAATTAATAATTTGTATATTTATTTGATCTGCATCTACAGTATGACAGCATCTCAGAGTTTGCCTTTTTGATTCCATGAATCTTGTTAACATGAATATGTCACATGGATGCAAAGAATAATATTTAACTTGATACATAATATTTGCTTTTTTGATTTGGTTTCTATCAATTGTAACAAAAGAATAAAAAGGCAGTTGCTTTTCAACCTCTCACTTCTGAGGTCTGAGGTTCCCACCTGCTTCAAAAGGGCATCAATTATACCAGTGCCCAAGAAGAGTAAGGTGACGTGCCTCAATGACTATCGACCTGTGGCACTAACGCCTGTGGTGATGAAGTGCTTTGAGAGGTTGATCATGGCGCAGATCAACTCCTACCTCGACAAAAACCTGGACCCACTGCAGTTTGCTTACCGCTACAACAGATCAACGGTGGATGCGATCTCGCTGGCCCTCCACTCCGCTCTGGACCACTTGGACAACAAAAACTCATATGTCAGGCTGTTATTTATCGATTACAGCTCGGCATTTAATACAACCATCCCCTCCAAGCTGGTTAGCAAACTCGCAGAACTGGATCTCTGCGCATCCCTCTGCAATTGGATCCTCGACTTCCTCACTCTCAGACCACAGTCTGTTCGTATTGGTGGAAATGTGTCAGACTCGATAACAATCAGCACGGGAGCACCTCAAGGCTGCTTGCTCAGCCCCTTGCTGTACTCACTCTATACTCATGACTGCGTAGCCGGTCATAGTGCGAACTCCATCATCAAGTTCGCTGACGACACCACTGTTGTGGGACGTATCACTGATGGCGATGAGTCAGAGTATAGAAGAGAGATCGAGCAACTGTCCATATGGTGCCAGCACAATAACCTGGCCCTCAACACCAGCAAAACCAAGGAACTGATTGTGGACTTTGGAAGGAGTAGGATGGGGACCCACAGTCCCGTTTATGTCAACGGGTCGATGGTTGAAAGGGTCAAGAGCTTCAAATTCCTGGGCGTGCACATTTCTGAAGATCTTTCCTGGTCCGAGAACACTGAGGCCATTATTAAGAAAGCACATCAATGCCTCTACTTCCTGAGAAGATTACAGAGAGTCGGTTTGTCAAGGAGGACTCTCTCTAACCTCTACAGGTGCACAGTAGAGAGCACTTGGTTTGGTTCAGCAACTTGAGCGCCCTGGAGAGGAAAAGACTACAAAAAGTAGTAAACACTGCCCAGTCCATCATCGGCTCTGACCTCCCTTCCATCGAGGGGATCTATCGCAGTCGCTGCCTGAAAAAGGCTGGCAGTATCATCAAGGACCCACACCATCCTGGCCACACACTCATCTCCCTACTACCTTCAGGTAGAAGGTACAGGAGCCTGAAGACTGCAATGACCAGGTTCAGGAATAGCTACTTCCCCACAGCCATCAGGCTATTAAACCTGGCTCGGACAAAACTCTGAACTTTGATAGCCCATTAACTGTTATTTGCACTTTATCAGTTTATTTATTCATATTTATAGAATGGTATATGGACACACTGATCTGTTTTGTAGTCAATGCCTACTATGTTCTGTTGTGCTGAAGCAAAGCAAGAATTTCATTGTCCTATCAGGGACACATGACAATAAACTCACTTGAACTTGAACTTAAATTAATTTAGACTGATGGCAATGAACAACCCCATATATCAATTTTGGTTAAGAGAAAAGGCATAGTGTTCTAAATACGTTGTACAAACAGATCTCAATGTACTCAATGTTCAGGAGTATTAATAATGAGGTAACATAGTTAAAAAGTCATTTACATAAAGCATATACAAAATTCATAGAGGACCAGCTAATTAATATGTACCGAATGAAATATAGATGATTAGAGGCACAAGGAACTACAGGTGATTAGTAACGACTTATGTGAGAACAGAAATATGTGCATCCATATATTTCTTAGGCAGTTCCTTGGGATCAAGATGACTTGCTTCTACTCTGGTTTTGTAGGTGGCTAATGAAGATCAGTGTGGTATCAAAGACTGTTACCTTTGGAACGGTAGACCAGGGCTTAACAGTGAGGGCAAATAAATACTGGAAGGTGGTGCACTCACATAGAGATTCAAGGTTCTCAATGGTGTCATTAGTCCTCCTCAATCTCCAATTTGAGTATTTGATGAATTTTAGTGTATACTAGACAAAGTGGGACCCGTTGGGTCCCCTCAATGCGCGGTTGCGGGGGGGGGGTCTGCGGCGTCACACACACTAACCACCCCACACACACACACACTAACCCCCCTCCCCTTGATATTATATTAATATTATTCATTTGCTCCTTATCGCTCATCCCCCACCCTATCCATTCACGCATAGCCCCCAACTGTGCAGGCGCGGTTAGAGAGGGAGGGGGGTAGAGAGGGAGAAGGTGAGGGGGGTAGAGAGGGAGGGTAGAGGAAGGGGGAGGAGGGGGTAGAGATTGAGGGGTGGGGTGGCACCTGGCGTCACGGGGAGGGCTGGTCCCCAAACGTAATACTCCACCACTCACTCATAGGTCCCAATACTCACCACTCCCTAGAGAGGGAGGGGGGTAGAGAGGAGTGGGGGGCAGAGAGGGATGGGGGGGCGGAGAGGGAGGGGGCAGAGAGGGAGGGGGGAAGAAGGGAGGGGCGGCAGAGAGAGGGGGGTAAAGAGGGGGGTAGAGAGGGAGGGGTAGGAGTAGGGAGGGGGAAGGGTAGAGAGGGAGGGGGAGGGGTAGAGAAGGGAGGTAGATGGCGGAGGGAGGTAGATGGGGAGGGGGGTAGAGGGCGATGGGGGTAGAGTGGTAGGACAACTTGTTCTATTTGATCTTATTTGATTGTGCACGCCAGGTTGATTGCATTTGTGAAAACACGTGAAGGTTGCAATCTCTCACCCCTGTCCCATTGTGACGTCATAAGTAAATGATATCCATTGTGATTTAGGGAGTTCAGGTATCAAAAGCCTCAGGAGCATGGTGGTCCATTGCTGCCAAGTAGATTTATTTTTGCACCCAGTTTGAGATCTTAATCTTCTCAGACACCCACGCTGTGCTGGCACACTGGATGGAATATTGAATCTCAAAGGAGGTCATTGTTTTGTAGATCTTAAGAACAAGGCAAATCCCATCATGTTACAGTAATTCACCAATGACATGGAGTTTAATCCCAAAATGTGTGCATACCATAGACTGGGATGACTTTGGTTCTTTAAGAGAGGTGAAACATGTTGAACAGTTTCTCATTTATCCCACAGAACTGTACCACTCCAGCTGGAGATAGGATGCAGTACTGCAAACAGAAAGACCAAGAAACACGTAAATTAGAGTCCTGCACAATACTCGTCGGCATTGGGAGTGGGTCTGCCATGCACATGTCAGTTGAGATCACAGCGTGCATATCATCCAAGAGCAAACTAACCAAGAGTGGCCAATCATATTCGTGAAGTATATTCCACAGTCTTTTGTGGTCAAAAAGTCTATTACCGTGGTTGATGATACTTCATGCATTTATACACACAATAATTATTTCGGAAACAAGGAACTGCAGATGCTGGCTTACACTAAAGTGCTGAAGTAACTCGTGTTAAAGAAGGAACTGCAGATGCTGGAAAATCGAAGGTACACAAAAATGTCTGAAGAAGAGTTTCGGCCCGAAACGTTACCTATTTCCTTCGCTCCATAGATGCTGCTGCACCCACTGAGTTTCTCCAGCATTTTTGTGTACCTGCTGAAGTAACTCAGCGGGTCGGGCATCTCTGCAGAACATGGAAAGGTGACGTTTCGAGTCGAAACCTTTTTTAAATAATAAGAATTCCGCCAAATAATTTAAATAATGATTCATCATTTTATGAAATTCAACTATGTACATAGGGAAACCGGGACACGGATCACGTATTAAAAAAATAATTTATCCCCGAGGAAACCAATTTCGCTCCCTAGTAGTAGTAATACCAATTTTTACCCCGCGGCACGAATGCAGGAAAATCCCACCCCGCGTCCAGCTCCTGAACGTGATGGCGTGAAAACACTCCGGCGCTCAAGCCATCACTGAACATACCTATGTATTTATAGAGGCTATCGTCAGTGGCAGCCCATGAGTAGGACTCAGAAGCAAGGTTAACCCGCTGCTGGCCCGACTGGCACAGGCAGGCAGGCGGTTGTTGTGGTAACCAGGACCTTGGTGTGGAGGAGGTGGCATCAGCATCCGGGTACTAGACCGAGGCTTTAAAAGCGTGTGCTGGGCGGGCGGCTGCTCCTTTTACACGCTGTCCGTTGTCGATGAAAGATTGAATGCGTCGCTCCTTCCTCTCTTCAGCCGGGACAAGCTTTTATGGCAAAGAGCGGTTGTCGTCTTTCTCTTGAGTGTCCCCCTATTACTTTTTGAAAATTCCGCCTAAAAAGAGAAAACGCTTTACCAAATCTTTTGGGCCGTTATCTCGCGTAAGTACATTATGGGTTTTTTTCTCTCTCTGAACGCCAAGATGCCATGTTTCCGATATGTGTAAACTCTCCATTCATAATGGTGTCGGTATCGACAAAGAGCTCCGTCGTATTTAGATCGGGTTCTGGATGTTGCGGGGGGGGGGGGGTTGAGTATTGTTACGCCGGGAGACGAGGACATGGTGGAAGGAGCCCGGACTCAATGAGCAGCCGCTCGGCCTTGGGTGCCTCACGATGAAGCTCCGGCGCGCTTGGGAATCCCGGTGTCCATTGCGGCGCCGCCCGCCCGCCTCCCCGGCCCGGATCGCAGCGCGCCCGCCCGCCTCTGGTTCGCCCACGGGCTGTCAGTCCAAACGCGTCAGCTAGACCCTAACGTTGGAGGTCGCAGTTTCACCCAGAGCGCCGCCGCCACCGGAATTTTACTTTTTAATTTAAAAGTGGGCTAATTGTTTAAAAAAAATAAAACATTCCCACATGGCCGCGTAATTCGCCTCCGCTTTCGCGGGCGGCACGGCGTGTCGTTCTGAAGGATGGCCTGCCTGTATTAGAATGAATTCCACGGGGAGGGGAAGGGGGGGTGGTTGCTGGCCTCCATTTCGTTCCTCGTTTCTGTCACAATTAGCGAACCGGGGCGTGATAGTACTGACCGTGAAAGGACCCCTGTCTAACCCCCACCCCTCCCCCCGCCGTGTACATATATCTATTGGCTGTGGTTGCCGCTGAGCAGGGCTGCCACTGTCCTCAACTGCGTTACAATGACAAGTGGCGCAGTGATGGCCGCCCGCCCGCCCTCTTGTCTGGGGCGAGTTGCCGCAACACCTGTCCCTGTGAATCGCTAGTTAGAGGCGGCCGCTTCGATCCGGGAGCTGGGTTGGTGTCCTCCAGAGCCATGTATTCATTCATATAATCCACCCCTTCCCCGAAAGGAAAATAACATAAAATGCAAGCTGGGACATGATTTCGAAATAACGGGAACGTTGGAAACTTTGAGCCGTGTTTTAATGTTTTTTGATTGATGGTTTTTCCTGTTCCGAATGTTTATTACCGATGAGAAATGTTTCTACACTTGAAGCCAGATCTCTTTTTGGGAGGAAAGGCAAACATAATTTTCACCCCTACCCTTCAACTTTTTTAGTTCCTAATATTATCGTTCTAAAAAAACTTTCCTAAATCTCATTAGTACGTTAAACCTTTAGATGGAAACACATAAACACACCGATAATAATTTATATAAAAATAGCTTTTTGTTCAAATGAATTGTAATAGTTTAATTGTGTATGTTGTTTGAATTTCTCCCCGCCCATCCGTTTCTGGATTTGAAAAAGGCGCGCCGGTGCGATATGATTGGAAAGTGTGCGCCTGTTATTCTTAGTCTGAAATAATAGTCGGTGGTGAAAATGTTCCGGTTGGGGCCAGCACGGGTCAGATTGATGCCATTGTTGCGTGTGGACAATAGCGCCGGCTGCGCCTGTGGTAATAATAGTGAAGCGGGACAGGCGGAGCGGAGCCGGGGATGCAGGGTGCAAAGTCAGTGCCGGGCCAGCTAAGCAACCAAAGATCATTTTTAATATTGTCAACGAGTCAAGTTACTCAGAGCTTTCGTAAATGTTTCAGGTAACTTAGTGTATTTTGTTTTAGTTTAATGGTGCAGAAGTTACTGCATTCTAAACGTTGCACTTTGTTTACCCTACCACATCTCACACCTCAACTGTAATTATTCCAATCATCATCCAGGAAGTTGGCCTTTTTTTGTTTGCTCTTTAAGGCGATTGTACAAATGTTAAATCAGTGGGTGACAATTAAGATGAATATTACAAGCAGAAAGAAAGTATGGTTTCAGTTTTGTTAATGTTGCATTGATAGGTCAGAACTTGGAGTGGGGATAAATTGATACAAACTCAATTGTTGCCAATGCTGCCTGTAACTATTCATCATATTTGTAATGAGTTGAATCATGGAATAGAGTCCTGCAGGTCTACATTTTATAATGACTTAAAGACAAATAAGAACTGGCGGGAGCATTAAGAGACAAGGATCACCGAACCTCTCCGCCTCACCGGGACTGTTGACCCTCGCTGCCTCACCGGCCATCCGCTGACCGGGACCTCCTACACTTTAGAGCTCTTCTTCTGTCGCCTCCGCATCAAAGCGTCCATGGGAATGAGCCCTCGCCCCCCCCCCCCAGTGATGACCCTTCTCCCATCTCCAACAGACCCCCACCTCTTGGACTCCCCCTCATGGCCATCTACGGGCTTTGGACCTTTTTATTTTAAATTGCCGGTGGGACATCAACCGCCTCAACTTTTCCACTCCGTTTTCTCACTCTAACATCTCCCCCCCTGAACGTACAGCCCTCCACTCACACTGCAACAACCCAGACTGGGTGATCAAACCTGCCAACAAGGGAGGTGCCGTGGTAGTCTGGCGCGCTGATCTCAACAAGGCTGAGGCCACGCGCCAACTCTCAGACACCTCCAACTTATCCTTGGGCCTTGACCCCACAGACGAGCACCAGGCCACTATCTAGCACTATCACTGACTTCATCACTTCCGGCTCCCTGCCCTCCCAAGCCTCCAACCTCATCGTTCCCCAGCCCCGCACAGCCCGATTTTACTTCTCCCCAAAATCCACAAACCTGACTGTCCTGGCAGGCATTGTTTCTGCCTGTTCGTGTCCTACCGAACTTATTTCCACATACCATGACTCCATCCTATCCCCCCTGGTTAAATCCCTCCCTACCTATGTTCAAGACACCTCACATGCCCTTCGTCTACTCCAGGACTTACGTTTTCTAGGCCCCCATTCCCTCATCTTCACCATGAATGTCCAGTCACTCTACACCTCCATCCCCCACCAGGAGGGTCTTAAAGCCCTCTGTTTCTTCCTCGACCACAGAACGAACCAATCCCTGTCTACTGATACTCTCCTCCGCCTAGCGGAGCTGGTCCTTACCCTTAACAACTTTTCATTTGACTCCTCCCATTTCTTCCTAATACAAGGCGTAGCTATGGGCACGCGCATGGGCCCTAGCTATGCCTGCCTCTTTGTAGGGTTCGTCGAACAATCTTTGTTCGAGGCGTACCAGGGCCCTATCCCCAAACTCTACGACTGCATTGGTGCTACCTCCTGCACCCACACACAACTCACTGACTTCATCCATTGCACCACTACCATCCGGCACTCAAATACACCTGGACCATTTCCGACATTTTCCTACCATTTCTAGACCTCACTATCTCCATCGCAGGTGATAGACTACTGACCGACATTCACTATAAACCCACTGACTCCCATGGCTATCTGGACTACACTTCTTCCCACCCTGCTTCCTGTCAGGACTCCATTCCCTACTCCCAATTCCTCCATCTACACCGCATCTGCACCCAGAATGAGGTGTTCCACACCAGGGCATTGGAGATGTCCTCATTCTTCAGGGAATGGGGGCTCCCCTCTTCTACTATAGATGAGGCTCTCACCAGGATCTCTTCTGTACCCCGTAACTCTGCTCTCACTCCCCATCCCCCCCACTCGTAACAAGGGCAGAGTCCCCCTTGTCCTCACCTTCCACCCTACCAGCCGTCACATACAACAAATATCCTCAAACATTTTTGCCACCCCCAACGGGATCCCACCACTGGCTACATCTTCCCATCTCCTCCCCAGTCTGCTTTCTGCAGAGACCGCTCCCTCCATAACTCCCTGGCCAATTTGTCCCTTCCCACCCAAACCACCCCCTCTCCTGGCACTTTCCCTTGCAACTGCAGGAAATGCTACACTTGTCGCTTTACCTCCCCCCTTCTCCATTCAAGGACCCAAGCAGTCTTTCCAGGTGCAACAGAGGTTCACCTGCACCTCCTCCAATCTCATCTATTGCATCCGCTGCTCTAGGTGTCAGCTGCTCTACATCGGTGAGACCAAGCGTAGGCTTGGCAATCGCTTCGCCGAACATCTCTGCTCGGGTCGCATTAACCTACCTGTTCTCCCGGTGACTCAGCACTTCAACTCCCCCTCCCATTCCGAATCCGACCTTTCTGTCCTGGGCCTCCTCCATGGCCAGAGTGAGGACCACCGTAAATTGGAGGAGCAGCACCTCATATTTCGCTTGGGCAGTTTACACCCCAGCGGTATGAACATTGACTTCTCTAATTTCAGGTAGTCCTTGCTTTCTCCTCCCCTTCTCAGCTCTCCCTCAGCCCACTGTCTCCGTCTCTTCCTTTCTTCTTCTTCCCCCCCCCCACCCTCACATCAGTCTGAAGAAGGGTCTTGACCCGAAACGTTGCCTATTTCCTTCACTCCATAGATGCTGCCTCACTCGCTATCTCCTGCCTTTTTGTCTACCTTTGATTTTCCAACATCTGCAGTTCCTTCTTAAACATGATACTAATAGATAGAGCCAGGATGTTTAGGCACTAAAAAAACTGAAATAGGCAGGCAAAAAGGCATAATAACGTTACAAAAAAGGCAAGAAAAAGGCACATTGACAAAAAAGGGCATAAAAAGACATTTATTTCCACCACCAAAATATGGTTAAAAATGATAATGTAAAGGTATACTACATTAAATGACCACAGTTGCCTGGTTGCACATAATTACTAGCATTTTTTTTAATTATCAGGTGTTAAACTACGCCGTCTGTCAGGCAGAATATGCTTCAGTTGTGAAAAACTTATTTCTGCCTCAGCTACTACGGTCATTGGTGCATACCCAAAACAAGCTACAGACTCTATATTCATGTCAATATCGTGCATTACAACTACCTTTGATAACTTTAGCTATGGTTTCTATTTGCAGCATAATCTCTAATTTTCTGCACAACAATGTTGAAGTTGCTGTCAACATAATTTTTCCGTAATGATGACTCGCTTGGTATATGTTCCTCTGTGTATTTCTCTAAAAAAAACTCTGAGAGATTTGTTTTCCAATTTCCACAGTGGAATTCCAGCATCAATAAATGCCTTGTACAGATCACTCGAAAACTCAGATTTGCGACTGGAGCCAGCAGTAAATGTAGTGGGGAGACAAGCTTGGGTATTTTGCTTGGGTTGTCTACACCCCAGCGGTATCAAGATAGCCCTTGTCTTCTCCCTCCTTCCCCTTCCCAGCTCTCCTTCTAGTCCTACTGTCTCCGCCTCTTCCTTTCTTTTTCCTGTCCCCCCAACATCAGTCTGAAGAAGGGTCTCGACCCAAAGCGTCACCTATTCCTTTTCTCCATAGATGCTGCATCACCCACTGAGTTTCTCCAGCAATTTTTGTCTACCGTCGATTTTTCCAGCATCTGCAGCACTTTCTTAAATAGATGTTGGAGAAGACTGAACCAGCGGGCAGCAGCACGAATGAATGAACGACCGACGGTGGCACCACCGGTTTTGCCCCGGTGGTGGAAATTTTCTTGTAAGTTGTACTATGTTAACACGTTAATAATAACATTAATATGAATGTGTTAACATAGAAAATGTCATTGTAATCACGGTATAACTAGAGAAAAGAGCATGACCTTTTAGCTAAACGGCAAAATAAGGCCGATTTAGGCACTCGATCGTGAAAAAGGCATTATCCTGGTGAAATCATCAAAAAAGGCACATGGCATTTATGGCAAAATCCTGGCTCTACTAATAGATGTAGCATATTCAATTAAATAAGCAAAATATGAAGTCACCCACTTTGGACCATGGAGAATATAATTACAATTTTTTTAAATGGTGATAATACAGTGATCTAAAAATGGGAAAGTCCATAGCCCACTAACTGTTGTGGCATCGTGATCTATTGGGGAGAGAAAATTAAACCCAACTAATTACGGAGAACTTCATTTCTTTCAATATCCAGACCTGATGCATGTCACTGGGTCACATTGGGAGCAGGTTACAGACGAGACCATTGAGGAAAGCACTGCTGCTTCAGTTTGATGTTCTACCGATTTAACAGTTTTCTGTGGACTTTACTGAATGCATTGCCCTTGGCTTATAAACTGCACCCAATTAATAACTTCCAATTCCAGCTCATAAGTCTGCAGAACCCTTATCTTGGATACACAAACTACTCCCAGACTGTAATGTAATACCATCCAGAGGCAATGATTGTTTAAATGTATTTATAAAAAGCTACGTCCTAGTAACCCAAGGACATAACATTTTTTTTTATTTTGAGCTTGATCCAAACCAAACATAAGGTCAGTTATGTCAGGCAGTGGTTAGGCACTTGACAGGTATATACAGTGCTGGCTCCCTTTTAGAAGATTAGAGTACAAGGGGAATGAAGTCCCAAACCAAACCTAGAACATTTTGAGTAATATTCTTGAAGTGAAATGTAAAAAAATGGCAGAATGAAGACTGGATTTCCAGGGTTAGAGTTTGAAGAGTAGACACAAACTTGGAAAGTTAGGGAATTAATTGTAATAAGTAAGTACTAAAGGGAATTGAGAGAAAATCCCTGGTAAGAACCAAGAAGCATAGGATAAAGAATGAGAACCAGGACTATCGGATACACAGAGGATATCTATGCACAGAGGATAGAAATTTGCAGCAATTGATGTCTGGTCAATGATTTCTAAATTGGAAAGTGATTGATTTTTGTTACCTGAAGCTGGGCAAAGGGCAATCAGCCATGATCTCATTGAATTTAGACGTGAGACTAAATGTCCTCAAGCAAACAAATGATTGAAGATGATTTTGGTTGAAATGGACTATTAGTACACACTACTTTGAATTGATTTTAACAGGAAAGAATTTCAAATGCATTTGCCATATAAGGGAGAAGTCAGTGGATGAGCTGTGCCAGTGACAGCACAGAAAAATAGCAGCTGAACTGACTTGAGGCTCGTCAAATAGACTTTACTCTTGAGCAAATTGGGTGTGTTGCATCAAGACAGCATAGTGTAATTAGCAGTTTAAAGTACACTTACTATTCAACCTGAATTCCAAGCAGGCAGTACAACTGAAGTCCAGTTTACATATGGATTAAAGAAACCTAAAAATTGGGCTCATTTTAGTTAATGTTCCCTTCCCCGCAATGGAAATATACATGGATACTAAATTGTAATAGAGATTTAGAGAGATTTCTTTATTTGTCATTCAGACCTTTCGGTCTGAACGAAATTTCGTTGCCTGCAGTCATACATATAATAATAAATGACAAAACACACAATAAACACAAATTAACATCCACCACAGTGAGTTCACCAGGCACCTCCTCACTGTGATGGAGGCAAAAGTCTTAAAGTCTCTGTCTCTTCCCGCTTTCTTCTCCCTCTGCGCTGAGGCGATCCAGGCTTCTGATGCTGTGACCCCGCCGGGCGACGGTAAGCCAGCCCAGCGGCCGAATCCGTGCTCCGCGACGGGCCGGCTCAAACTCCGCGGCCCGGGGTGGTCGAAGCTGCCGCCCTCCAGTCCAGCGGACGCAGCTGTAGTTGCGGGAGCCCCAGAAAAACAGGTCACCAACCTGTGACCTGCGCGCTCCTGACGATGTCGTCCACTGGGCCGAGCCTCCGGATTCAGGTCGCCACCAGTGTCCTCGGTCGCCACCGCCGGAACGCCACCGCAGCCCCGAAGTTGGCCAGCCTCGCGCTGGTAAGTCCTGGCTCTGCCTCCAGAGCCTCGAGGTCGGTCGGTCGCTTGGAGTTGGAGGCCGGCAGCTCGCAGTTGGAGTTGGAGGCCGGCAGCTCGCAGTTGGAGTTGGAGGCTGGCAGCTCGCAGTTGGAGTTGGAGGCCGGCAGCTCGCAGTTGGAGTTGGAGGCCGGCAGCTCCGCCATTTTGGCCTCAGCGCAGACGGAGGCAGAGAAGGGGGATACGACAAGAAAAAGTCGCATTCCCCCGAAGGAAGAGACAAAAGTAATGTTTCACCCCCCCCCCCCCCCACCCCACACATACACAACCCAATAAACTAAAATTTAACTGAAACAGGGCAAAAGAAAACAACAAAAAAAGTAAAAACAGACGGACTGCAGGCGAGCCGCTGCTGTACGACAGCGCCGCCACTTCCGGAATATCTTTTATGAGGGGATTCATTATAATTTACAATTTATCCTTTCAAAATCTTGCTACGAGTTAAATGTAACTTGTTATTCCGAAAGTAGTCTAATACTGGTACTGTCATTGGGCAGTACGTGTTAAATATTTTAGCATGATTTTGTACTTTTCACAATTGGCCAGCACAGTGGCCAGATAGTAGAGCTATTGTCCCACTGTTCCAATAACCTAGGTTCACTCTGATCTCGGGCAGAATTTAACACTTCCTGTTCCTCCATATATCTCATATGTTTCCATATATCCATATGTTTCCTCCACATATTTCTGCTCGTGCTGTGTAGGTTGATAAATTGGATATTGTAAATTGCCCCTGGTGTGTAAGTGAGTGATAGAATTTGGGGGAATAAAATAGGATTAGTGTTGATTTGGAGGAATTGGTACGATGATTGCACAGAACTGCTTCCATGCTATGTGATACCAAATCTTAATGCCACACAAGTGTCCTTTGAATTATAGAATATTGCACATTTAACACTTCCAAGTTTCTAGTGCACCCACTAACATGCATTCAAACTAACTGTTAGGTAATTTTAATATGCATTTAGTTAAGAATAAACAGGAATGTTTTTAGGAGTTGATTTTTCCTTGCTTTCTTACTGATATTCCCACAGTATTTCATCTGATGAATATGTATAGCCATTCGTGTAATGGCTGAATCTTGCACTTAGTTGACTGCAATGCAAGTTGAAAAGTTGTGCAATTAGCAGAATTAAATGTGAAATTCTTTTGATTAATTCTGATGTTAGCATCTTTTTACAAGTACAAAAAGACGCATGTTTATCCTAATCTTTGCCACGTCAAAGTAATTGCATTTCTGTAATTCTTCTAAGTATTTTGTTACTGCAGTAGATCCTAGTTCATCACTTCAAAATTAGCCTTCCTGCTTTCATGCTGTTTCTAGTGCTGGACTCTCCTTGAGAAAAGTCACCTGTGGACTCATGCATATACTCTTGTCAACTTTAATTTCTACTTGTGCTACCAATGCTCTTTCTGGAAGCAAATCAATTTCATTCCAATGCAATTCATTATTGGTACTATAGACCCTGCCAGTATTCAGCTAACAGCCTTCCTCTTTATGTTCCCTTCATGGTATGTTAACCAGCACCTATCCCTGTGGAAATCCACTAGTCACAGACCTCCAGCCTGAATATTGTCCTTCCACCATTACCCCCGGTCTTCGATCAGCAAGCCTGTTCTGAATCCATATGACCAATTCACTGTTTATCCCATGCATCTAAATCTTTTGGATCAGTGTACAATGGGGGACTTTATAAAATACCGTACTAAAATACATGCTAACACATCCACCGCCATACCTTTATTGATCACCTGTGTCACCTCTGAAATGATAAATGCCTAATAATCTCTATACGAGTAAAAGTCTCATCTTGTATGTATGTATACGTGTGTGTTGTCTGTCTTTCTACCATCAAAATGCCACGCGCTAGCACAGAAATTTTCACTCATTAATCACCCCCTTCTCCCTCTCTACACACCTCCCTCTCTACACACCTCCCCCTCCCTCTCTACACACCTCCCCCTCCCTCTCTACACACCACCCTCTCTCTCTACACACCTCCCCACCCTCTCTGCCCCCCCCACCCTCACTTCCCCCCCCTCCTCTACACCTCCCCCTCCCTCTCGGGATTGATGAGGGAGGGTGAGGAGGAGGAGGGAGTGCTAGGGGGTGAGGGAAATAAGCCTCGCCTGCGCAGTTGGGTGCTTTGCATGAGTGGTGCAATATTGCATTGGGGGAACGGATGAGTGGTGGAATATTGCGTCGGGGGAGCAGAAGGGCCTGCACTTGGTCTAGTTACAGTTAAAATTAAGATGTCATTAATTGTGTACTTTGGAAAAGTGTTCTCCATGTATTGGTGGTTTTCCTGTTGAGATGATGGTGCATGATGTGAGAGGTAGAGCTGTTCATTTTTGTCCCGCCCACTTCCCTGACATCAGTCTGAGGAAGGGTCTCAACCCGAAGCGTTACCCATTCCTTCTCTCCAGCATTTTGTGTCTACCTTTTATTTAAACCAGCATCTGCAGTTCTTTCTTATACAAGTGGAGGTTTATACATCGGCGAGACTAAACGTAGACTGGGCGATCATTTTGCTGAAAACCTTCACTCAGTCCGCCTGAACCTACCTGATCTCCCGGTTGCTAAACACTTTAATTCTCCTTCCCATTCCCACACAGACCTTTCTGTCCTAGGTCTCCTCCATTGTCAGAGTGAGGCTAAACGCAAATTGGAGGAACAACATCTCATATTTCACTTGGGCAGCTTACAGCCCAGTGGTATGAATATTGATTTCTCTAACTTCAGGTAGCCCTGGCATTCCCTTTCTCTCTATCCCTCCCCCACCCAAGTCTCACTAGATTCTCGTTTTCGCCCAACAAACAGCTAACAATGGCCTGTTTCCTTTATCATCCTTGCTTTTTTGCATTTTCATTCACAGTTCTTTATCGCTCCACATCATCATCTATATCTCTTGTTTCCCATATCCCTAACCAGTCTGAAGAAGGGTTTCGACCCAAAACGTCAACCATTCCTTCTCTCCAGAGATGCTGCCTGTCCCGCTGAGTTCCTCCAGGTTTTTGTGCCTATCTTTGGTTTAAACCAGCATCTGCAGTGCCTTCCTACATATTAATGGAGTTTGCTTGTTTTGAATATCGGCTTTGCAATTTGCAGTGTGGATGGTGAGGATTCTTCTAATAACTTTTCATGAGCCTTAAAGTAGATGCCACTGGAAATCTAAACAATCCTTCATTGATAAACGCAAAGTCTTTTCTGTCATATGATCACATTTCATGCTATAGGATTGTTGTCTTTAAAATGGCTATCACTAGCTCAATTTTGGAAATGGTTTCTAAGGCTTTTTCACAGTGAGCAGTTTTGGTGGTTGTGACTTATTCCTCTTGTGATCTTTACTCAGATTTTAACATATCTGAGCAATTTGTGACGGCTGAAGTCATTTATATATACTGATTATATATGGTCCAGGCAGCATTCACTGTTGCATGGGGGTTTGTCGTCCCAAGCTTCACTAACATGCACTTACTTAGCCGTTTCGATTTTGTACCCTTTGCTCTGAAATGGCATATCTCATTAGGCATAACAAGAAGCAAGTCTTGAACGTAGCAAGAACGCCTGCTCCCTGGTTGTTAGAATGAAGTAGAAAGGGTACAGAGAAGATGTACGAAGATGTTGCCTGGACTAGAGGGTCTAAGCTTTAGGGGGAAGTTGAGTAGGCTGGGACTCTATTCCTTCGAGTGCAGGAGGATGAGGGGAGATCTTATAGAGGTGTATAAGATCATGAGAGCAGTAGATCAGGTAGATGCACGGAGTCTCTTGCCCAGAATAGGTGAATTGAGGACCAGAGGACATAGGTTTAAAGTGAAGGGGAAAAGATTTAATAGGAATCTGAGGGGTAATTTTTTCTCATAAAAGAGAGTGCATATATGGAACAAGCTGCCAGAAGAGGAAGTTGAGACATGGACTATCCTTATCATTTAAGAAACAGTTAGACAGGAACATGGATAGGACAGGTTTGGAAGGATCTGGACCAAATGCGGTGGGACTTGTGTAGCTGGGACATGTTGGCCAGTGTGGGCAAGTTGGGCCGAAGGGCCTGTTTCCACACTGTATCACTCCATGACTCGAAGTGTTGAGGGCAAAAATCCTTCCCAGAAGGTTCCAGCTATTTGTGATGTGAGATTGATAAGCGAGGCTTTATCATCCAGGTTATTCTTTGTACAATACAGTTTGAGGAGGGTGAGAAACAAAATAATACCAGTTTGAAGGAGCAGTGCTGTCAACTAGTGTTGTTGTTAGAATATTATGCCTCCTAAGTGGAAGTCCCTTTGAGCCCTAATTCTCCAAAAGACTTAAGCTTACAGTTAAGCGGCTGTCCCACTGCGGCGACCTAATCCGCGAGTTAAGAAGAGTGTCTTCGACCTTCAAGCTCGAGGGCACTCGCCTGGAAAACCGCAAGCTGGATCGACCGTCCGCGTTGAAACCGCGAGCTGGATCGACCGACCGCACACACGTGCATACTCACAAACACGTCGCAAAGGCGGGGGCCAGGGAAAGCGGGGGAGCGCTGTCTGAAATTCACACCCGCAATGAAGAAGAAGGTAAAAGATGGCTGCACAGTGTACAGCAAGTCCTTTAGAGAGTGCGAAGGGGGGGGGGGGGGGGGGAGAAGGAGTGGAGAAACTTTTCAGAAGTCAGACAACGTTTGATAAAGTTTAGCGGGCATTTAACCTACCGGTTTTACCGGACCCGTTTTCCTTGGTCCTGAAAACTCCAATGAGCCAATTAAAATGCCTGGTCAGCGAAGGAGATTGCGTACGGCTGCCCTCGACTGCCTGTAACTAAATAGCGACCCCACACCACTGCACTACGAGTTAAAAAGAACCATGTTGACCGATTTTTACTCGCGGACATTTTTTCAACATGCTGAAGATTTTTCCGCGACCTAGCTGAGGCCGCAAGTATGCGGGAACTTCCCTCGAACACGAAGGAGAGTTCCAGTGATCTCATAGGACCACGTGTCGACCATGCTGCGAGTTTTAGTCGAGGGCAAACTCTTCTAAACTTGCAGATTAGGTCGCCGCAGTGGGCCAGCCCCTTTACCCTAAGCATTGTTTGTAAGGAGGAGAAAACTTTTTTTTGGGGGGCTGTCTCAAAACCTTAATCTTGTCTCTTGAGATGAATGCACGTGAAGGCATCTTTTAAAAGGGCACTCTTTTGCATTAAGCACTTGTTTATGTTTAGGAGAATATCCACCTTCCAGTCTGATTTTGTTTTCACTGCTTAGGAATGTTTTCTCCCGTAGTATATGCGTTTGCTGTCTCATTAACCAGATATTTGGTTTTGCACGTTTCTTAAAGTTTGGACCAGAATATTCATTACCCTTTCACATCCTTTCAAGTCTTGCCATATTAATTTAGTTTTTTATAGTGTTATTATAAAACTCAGTGATTAAGTCCTACACCCTTTGTAATGGACTTGCAGGGAAGACAGGCTGTGTTTTATTCTGAAAGCATGAAAGATTGGTGATACTGCCAATGATATAATGAGTTACATTAATTTTTCTTGCTCCTCCACAAAATGTATTCTGCTCAGTTTTAAATAGTTATGATAACAGTGAGTGTGCATTCATTAAAATTGTTCGTTTTTTTAGAATGATGCTTAAAATGTTAACAACTGTGATGTCTATGTTGACAACAGTATGGTGTATACAAAATACTTTATGCTAAGGAGTGGTGCACCCTTGATTATAGCAAAAATGCTTTTGGAAATTGAAGGTATATACCAAAGACTCAATGGCATTATAGCAAAACGCCTTGAGTTCTGCACATAAAAGATATGAATGGGTAAAGGTAATATGAGAGGAAATAACTTAACTAGCTTAGAAAATCAAGAATTAGATTAGGTTGAGGTATGAAATGGGAAGGGGCAGGAAATATTATGCAGGGTGTATATTAGGCCTCAAACAGTAATGGTGATGCAGAGGCTGTGAATAGGAGAGTGGCACTGGGATCAATGCTGGGGCAACAGCAGTTTACTTAAAATCTATATCAATGATTTGGGTGAGTGACTCTTGAAGTTTAATGTATCCAAGTTTACTGACAAAATGCTAGGTGGCTATTAGATGGGTGCAGAGATTAGGTTTACATTTATTATTGTCATATGTACTGAGGTACAGTGAAAAGCTTTATTTTACATTCAATCTAATCCAAATCAGATAAAAACTATTCAGAAATACAATCAAGCCACACTCAAGTGCAATAGGTAGAACAAAGGGAAGGATGCAGATATAGTTATGCGTAATATAGTTCTCAGCATTATAGCACAACAGTTCCAGAGGCAAAGTTCAATATCTGCAACAAGATAGAGGAATATTGAACTGTACCCTACCTAGCAAATGGAACAACCGTTCAGAAGCCTGATAACAGGAGATGAAGTTGTTCCTGAGTCTGGTCGTCTGCACTTTAAAGTTTTTCTGCCCGATAGGAGAGGGGGAAAAAGAGGAAATTACTGAGATGGGGAAAATTTTGAATTATGGTGACTGTTTTCCTGAGTCAGAGTGAAGTGGCCATGAAGTCAATGGTGAGGAGTCTGGTCTGTGTTATGGGCTGGGCTACATCCCCAACTCTGCATTTCTTATGGTTTTGGGCAGAGTTGTTCCCAAACCAAGCTGTGGTGCAACCTGACTATATTTCTATGGTGCATCTATAGATGTTTGTGTATGTCATTGGAGACATGCCAAATTTCCTCAGTCTCCTGAGGAAGTAGAGGCATTAGTGTCTTCTTGGCTGTTGCTTCATTGTGGTTGGTCCACAACAAATCATGGGTAATATTTACATCAAGGAATTTGAAGCTCTCCACCATTGCCACTTCAGCACCATTGGTGAAGATCAGACCATGTATGCCACCATTCTTCCTGAAGTTGATAACTAGCTCCTTTTGTCTTGTTGACATTCAGGGAGAGGTTGTTATCCTGACCCCATGTTACTCTCTCTCTCTTTCATGAACTCTGTCTCATCATTATTCATGATCCAGACCGTGTGATCTACAAACTTTTAGATGGTGTTAGAGCTCAATTTGGCCACACAGGTGTGAGTGTAGGGTTTATACAAAGGGATTAGGGACGCATGCTTTTGTGTGGCTGTTATGTCACCTTTCTGCTTAGCCTTATAGCAAATTATAGAATCTGTTTACAGCAAATTTGTTGGATTTTGCGAAGTGAAGCCTTACTTTTTCATAAGGCAGCATTTTTATAGCAGACTGATAAAATTCAGTAGAGCCCATTGAATACTAGGTGATGATGAGAGAAAATTGCACTATTCTTTAAACATTGGGTCTCTTATAACTATCAACTGGGTTTAAATGTTGCATGTGATAAATAATACCTTCAACAATCCAGAATTTTCTCAGTGTTGCCAGGTTTATGGCGTCTTGGCTGTACTGAAGTAGAGTAGCCTTCATCATTAAGGCAAAAAGTGTTACCAATAAGTCGAGGTGACTTGTGATCGGTGTGCATTAAGACTGAATGCATCACAACCCAAATTCATAATTTGGATTCTGCTATACATTCCGTCTTAATGTGCACCAACACGTCACCTTGACTCTTATTAATCAAATTCAGATAAAAACGTTCGAAATTTACATTTGATCTGTAAGACAAGCAAGCCCTTGTCAGAAGTCTGCATTACCAAGTTTTTCTTTCCATCTATATTCACAAATAAGAATAAAATGGAAATTGCAGTTCTTTAGCCTAAATTTAGAAACTGAGTGTGAGAATTATGAGTTCCACAATTGCTAGAAATTTGATCAATAAATAGATCTATTTTCAAAATTGGCTTTGCTAATGTCCATAGTAAGATGCAATTGGCCTTTATGATTATTTTGACTGTGTACCATCTTTGAGAAATTTATATGGATTGGCTCCTAAACCCAATTGTTCTTAAACATTAGAGTGAAGGGCAAGGCAGGCTGACGAGAGAAATTGAGGCATTGGTCAAGAATAGAAAGGACGCATGGGATAGGCATTGGCAGCTGGGATCGTGTATCCCTTGAGGAGTTTTGGGAACTAAGGAGCAAAGTAAAAAAGGAAATCAGAAGGGCAAAAAGGGGCCAGGAGATAGCTCTGGCAGATAGCATTAAGGGCAATCCCAAGAGATTTTAGAAATCTAAAAAGTGGGTGAAGGGTAACTAGAGAGAGAGAGAGAGAGAGAGAGTGGGACCCCTCAGGAATCAAAGCTGTGTGGAGCCACGGGAGATGTGCAAGGTCCTCAATTAGTATTTGTCCTCTGTATTTACCGAGGAGTAAAACATGACAGAGGAACATAGGGCAGTCAATGGGAGTCTTGAGAGCAGTCATTGTTACGGTCGAAGAGGTGCTCAAGGTACTATCATGATTGAAGGTAGACAAATCTGGTGTTTAGTTTGGCTTATTTACTATTCTGTCCTTGAATGAAAAGCCTCATTTTGGGTGCAGATGCGATGGAGACAGGCATTTGAGATTAGGGGATAGCATATTTGCAAGACAGAGTGGGAGGAAGTGTAGTCCAGATAACTGTGGGAGTCAGTAAGTTTGTTGTAGACGTCAGTCAATAGCCTGTCCCGTGATGCTGACAGATATCAAGAAAGGGGAGAGAGGTGTCAGGAGATAGTTCAGATGAATTTGATATATTCCAGTTTTTCCTTGGATCTCACTGATCTCCACATGTCAGTTTGTCCAAAACCTCTTTAAAATGGTGCTTTAACTTTATATTCTTATGAAACTTCCTTGTGCTTCCATTTAACATAAATGTCTTGCTCATCCAAATTACTTGTATGCTGAACAGTTCAGACCCCAACATGATTCATGAATACCAGTAGACAATTCCTGCTTTTAACTTCCTAGTTGACGGGTAAACCTTTGTGGAAGGAAATAATTTTCTATTCCAAAACTGATGTGAAATTGAGGTCAATTGAGTTTGACAAATTATTTGTCTTGAGAAATTATCAGACAATTGTTTGTCTCATGCTAATCAACACATCAAAAATAAATTAATGGAGGTTAGGACAATGATTCACTTGACCCAGATTTTTTTTTTGGTGTGGTTTTTTTTACTGGAGTTTGTAGATACTAGTCTTCATAATGGCAGTGTTTTGAACCAATTTAAATTTACTTGGCTAGCTGCATTTATTAATGTATTATTGTCATTCTTTTTACAGGGCAAAATTTCTGTTTGGGTGTATAACAGTTATCCAGAAGATCTGGGAGTAGCACTCTACAGAGAACAGTTCGACTTTAACGCCGAGCCTCCTTGGGACCCCAGCTGATAGTGGTGGTGTTCCATCTCCCAACTTGTCCATGTAAGTCTTGCTAGAGTTATGTAAAAATAACTTTTTTATTTTGTTTCAACCATATTGCTCGATTAGAAAAGAGTTTACATGCATGTTAAATTTGAAGTGGATAATGTTGGGAGTTGATTGCTAAGTCAGCTGATAATAGCCTTTCATACTGTATTCTCTAGAGCACTTGGTCTGAGTGAAAGCAACTAATGTTCTTTTGACTAAATTGGTCTTGCATTTTGTAATTGACAGTTTATGGTGGGATTTTTGTCACAGACGTACATGTTTGTAGGTTAATTGGCTTGGTAAAAGTGTGTGCAGGATGGTGTTCATGTGCGGGGATTGCAAGTCGGTGCGGACTCAGTGGGCTGAAGGGCCTGTTTCCATGCTGTATCTCTAAACCAAACTAAACTAAAGCTAAATCAGTTTTTAATATTTATCTTGGAAGCACGAGTCAAATTCTCATTCACAGTAATTTGCTCAGTGATGGTGAGCTTGAGAAATTGGGTTGTGACGTTTTTTTGGTGGGGGTAATATTCTTTGTGCCTCAAGTCAAATTTGAATTTCGGCTATGGCTATAGATTGCTGCATAAAATGTTAAATAGAAAGGTAAGTTACTGTTAAATCAGTTTTCGAATGCAAATAATTGTGGTCTTGTGTGCTGTACAGACCTTGCATCGATATACCAGCAGAACAGTTCAATAAAAAGACTGAATGAGTGATAGGTACTTTTTTAAATGTGCATTCTGTCACATTCCATTTGTACAATACTACATGTGGCAGCAAGGAGATGACTCATTCCAAACTACTTTTGGTAATTCAAATCTCCGTAAGTTAAAACGTGCATTTTCATCTATTGTTACACGGAATTGCGTGACAGTATTGTAATAAGGACGGAAAGAATATGGTGGATCTTGCATACGAGGCCAATGGGAGGGGGGGGGGGGGGGCGCTAATATGACAATTAAAGACAATTTGGGGGTTTTGAGACCAACAAACAGAACCTTGAGGGAGGAACCTGATTGAGAGCTCAAGCAAGAATTTGGAGGATCGAGTGAGGTCTGTTTTTGGAAGTATGAATGGACAGAGGGGAGTTACAGCACAAGGATTCCAATGATGAGGTTTGACAAGACCATAGAAAATTTTGAAAAGTAAGGTAAATAGTATAAATCTATCGTCTTAGGTGCCATTGAACCTAAATGGGAATGGAATTTGGTGAGTGAATCCATGTATGATCAAAGCAACCAGTATGATTTTGTGTGTTTGAAAATTCTGTTAGTAAATTTTTTTTCTGTAGGGATAAACATGTTTTCGCAAAGAAGTAGGGTGGCACTGCCAAATCAAGAGCCCGCCTGGATGACGAAGTGCAGAGAGGGTGAGATAAGTCAAAAAATCTTGTGTTGGTTAGTTGAAGAACCAACAGAAAACCTAGAAGTGCACGTAAACTTGAAATGAAATTAAAAGGAAAAGAGGAAAGTATGAAAAATATTATCAGGTTAAAGACAGAATTCAAAGATGATTCTGAAAAGCAAACAATAACAAAGAAACTGGGCTACCATATTCAGAAGCAAAAAGTGTGAGCATGGTGGGAGATGACATATCCACGGTTCTTAATGTTTTGTGAGCATCACTCAAGAAGGGGATGACACCAATGTTGAAGTTGAGAAGAGTGAATGAAATATAGGGTGGGATCAACCTAAGAGGATTTTGTATGGGATTTGGCAACTTTTGGAAAAGGATTATTGACCATCACTGGGTGAAAGCTCAGGCTGGTGAGGCAATTGTGCAAGCCCTAACTGCAATCTTCCCATTCTCCTGGCTACTGATGGCACCAGAGGATTGAAGAGCTCGTAACATTGTTCTGCTTAAAAAGGGAAGAAAATTGTTTATCTTTGGCGGACAAATTATGGCTCGAGCTGAACCATCAGTTAAAATGACCAGATTATTCGGGGACAGTAATCAGGGGCAGTGAGGATACTTGGAGTTCTGTAAAATTGAGGGACTCAGAAGGATACATATTATGGTAACCAATTCAATTTAATGGTACTTCATTGTCACATCTACCTAGGTACAGTGAAATTCCTTTTTAGCATGTAGTTCAGTAAAAATCTTGCTATACTTAAGCACAAGCACAAGAGTGTAAAAGTGTTTAGGAAGGAACTGCAGATGCTGGAAAATCGAAGGTAGACAAAGGCGCTGTAGAAACTCAGCGGGTGCAGCAGCATCTAAGGAGCGAAGGAAATAGGCAAAGTTTCGGGCCGAAACCCTTCTTCAGACTGATGGTGGGGGGGGGGGGGGGAATGGATGGAGAGAAGAAAGGAAAAAGGAAGAGGAGGAGCCCGAGGGCTGAGGGAGAGCTGAGAACTGGAGGAGACAGCAAGGGCTACCGGAAATTGGTGAATTCAATGTTTATGCCACTAGGGTGCAGACTGCCCAAGCGGAATATGAGGTGCTGTTCCTCCAATTTCCGGTGGTGCTCACTCTGGCCATGGAGGAGGCCCAGGACAGAGAGGTCGGATTAGAAATGGGAGGGAGAGTTGAAGTGCTGAGCCACCGTGAGATCAGGTTGGTTAATGCGGACCGAGCGGAAGTGTTCGGCGAAACGATCGCCAAGCCTACGCTTCGTCTCACCGATGTAGATCAGCTGACATCTAGAGCAGCAGATGCAATAGATGAGGTTGGAGGAGATGCAGGTGAACCTCTGGCGCACCTGGAACGACTGCTTGGGTCCTTGAATGGAGTCGAGGGGGAGGTAAAGTGACAGGTGTAGCACCTCTTGCGGTTGCAAGGGAAAGTGGCCGCGGAGGGGGTGATGCGGGAGGGAAAGGAAGAATTGACCAGGGAGTTATGGAGGGAGCGGTCTTTGCGGAAGGCAGACGGGGGGAGATGGGAAGACGTGGCGAGTGGTGGGGTCATGTTGGAGGCGGCGAAAATGACGGAGGACTATTTGTTGTATGTGACGGCTAGTGGGGTGAAAGGTGAGGACTAGGGGGACTCTGCCCTTGTTACGAGTGGGGGGATGGGGAGATAGAGGAGTGTTACGGGGTATGGAAGAGACCCTGGTGAGAGCCTCATCTATAGTGGGGGAGGGGAACCCCAGTTCCCTGAAGAATGAGGACATTTCCGATGCCCTGGTGTGGAACACCTCATCCTGGGAGCAGATGCGGCATAGACAGAGGAACTGGGAGTAGGGGATGGAGTCCTTACAGGAAGCAGGATGGGAAGAAGAGTGTAAAAGTAATAGATTATACTGAGGCAGTACATAGGAGTCGTCACTTTTCCAGCACCATCGTGTATTCTTCAAGTTCAAACTTGTAAAACATGTAAAATCTTAAATTTATCATAAAGGCCTGTTGTCCTAGGAGGCAGTACTGGTTTGGAGTTACAGGGGTCGGCTTGGCCAGATGGTGTTGTTGAAATTCCACTCTGTGCCACTGCAGGCTGTGTTCAATCCACACACAGCCACTTCGAGCGGTGATTGATCCAATTGAGTCCCAGGTTGACTCCAGCGTCCCACTCCACCGACACCTCGATCGGGACACATCGACCCGCAAACACACCAACCCTCGTGTCACGCGGTTATCGTTCAGCCTCTGTGCCCCAGGGCACCTCCCATAACCACTGTCGGAACCAAGGGCACGAGATGTAAGGCCCCAATCCGTTCACCAGCACCGTTCTTTTCCTCAGTCCGCCAGCACAGCCATAAAACCTAATAGTATCTGAGGAATTAAAGATCAGTGTTCAGATTTTAAATAGTCATTAGAAAGTGTGAAGATGAGACGATTAAATATTTATCACCAGGCGGTATGTGTCTGAAAAGCAGTGCGAAACATAAATATTTGTTATGTGTAGGAAGGAACTGCAGATGCTGGTTTAAACCAAAGATATGTTGGAGTATGCTGGAGTAACTCAATGGGACAGGTAGCATCTCTGAGGAGAGGTGATGTTTCGGGTCGAGATCCTTCTTCAGACGAGTCGGGGGGAAAGGGAAACGAGAGATACAGACTGACGTAGAGAGATATAGAACAAATGAATGAAAGATATGTGAAAAAAGTAACAATGATAAAGGAAACGGGCCTTTGTTAGCTGTTTGCTAGGTGAGAACGGGAACCTGGTGCAACTTGGGTGGGGTGGGGGGGATGGAGAGAGAGAGGGAATGCAGGGATTACTTGAAAGAGAAATCAATATTCATTCCACTGGGTCGTAAACTGCCCAAGCAAAATTTGAGATGCTGTTCCTCCAATTTGCGATTAACCTCACTCGGACAATGGAGGAGGCTTAGGACAGAAAGGTCAATGTGGGAATGGGAAGAGGTTTGGCAACCAGGAGATCCGGTAGGTCCAGGCGGACTGAGCGAAGGTGTTCAGCGAAACGTTCGCCCAGTTTACATTTGGTCTCGTTGATGTACAAGAGTCCACATCTTGAACAGCGGATACAGTCGATGAGGTTGGAGGAGGGGCAAATGAACCTCTGCCTAACCTTCCCCCGAGTAGTCTGAAGAAGGGTCTCGACCTGAAAGGTCACCCATTCCTTCTCTCCAGAGATGCTGCCTGTCCTGCTGAGTTACTCCAGCATTTTGCATATAAATATTTGTTGGATGTAAATGATACCATGTGTACTTGGAAGAGCTGAGGCCTGCACGGCGACTAACTTCTGAAAAGGGAGATACATTTGGGCAATTTGTTTTCAACCAACAAAGACAAAATTGGCTAAATGCAGGAAAATGTTTGTCATCACTTGAGGTGGTTCTGCATATAGAACATTTGTAATGGATGCAGTTGGTGGGAGACCAGTTGGAACTAGCAATACCAAATAAAAGAGGAATCGAACATTTTGGAAATTACTCAATGAATTTAGCATATCAAGTCATCGAGGTTGTGAAAGTTCATTGACTCAAAACATAAGTTCTGCTTTACATTTTCAGCAGATGCTACCTGACATGCAACCCCAGCAATTTTTGATTTTAGTTTGATCTTGATCATGTTTGGTACTTTGTACCATATATGAGTACAACGGATCACTCTACCTCGGTACACGTGACAATAAACTAAACCAAACTAATATGTTGTTAGAACCACAAAAGCACAGATTTTTTATAAAAGTGCAATGGCCACGCCGAGCTAGATTGAGAGACAAAGAATACACCTTTGGTATATGAGAGGTTCATTCAAGAGTCTGATAACACTGGGGACGAAACTGTTCTGAAATAAGGTGATTTGTGTTCTCAGGATTTTGTATCTTCTGCTTGACAGGAAAGGGGAGAAAAGAAAATGACTAGGCTGTGGGTGGTCCTTCATTATATTGACTCCTTTCCTGAGGCAGCATGGTATAGATGAAGTTGATGGGGAGGAAGGCTGGATGTGTGTTGCACTTGGCAACATCTACAACTCTGCAGTCTCTTGCGGTCTTGGGCCGAGCTGTCCTAAACCAAGCTGTGATGTAACCCTCCAGTATACTTTCTGTTGTGCATCTGTCGAAGTTCTTAACTCAGCCTAGATTGTACCTAGATTTCTTGTTTCCTGGTTGGGATCCATTGTGATTTATATCTTAAAACTTGTCATTAATATATTTTTGCCATCTGCAATCAAATGCAAAATGTCAGTATGAATGGAATTATTGCATCCTGCCTCCAAAAATAATTATATTTAAAAAAAAATATGTTCATTTTCTGTAGTTTGTCTGGGATATGTACATTTCTGTAAATCAAATATTTGATGTTTTCATCAGTTGACATTTGCAAGTAAATTGCAAGTATGTTTATTTAGAAACTGTTTATTGTTTTGTCAACATTCTTTGTCCTGGCACGTGGCCTAAACATGAATCTATTCATTGTGTAGAAAATAATACCAGTGAATGACATCAATAAACCTTATATCATTATGAACCTAAACCAATACGGTGAAAAATTGGAACGTACTAAAAAGTAGCTCATGGCAAATTAGTAAACATGTTTTGAACAATGAAGGAATTATATGGAATAAGAGAATAAGAGTCAGTGAAACGTTCAGGATAACTAATATCTCTGGGTTTCTGAAAATGTTTTTTGATGTTGTCATTTCTTTTAGAGAAGGTCTGAGATGCTTAGTAATAGAAGATTTTTTTTCCTTTTGCAGTTTGTTGCATATTTTAAAACCCCGATATTGAAGGCTCGGTGAGGACCTTCACTTGGTGTTTGGTTTAGGAGCGTTGGCTTTGTGGATCACCCAATGATGAAAGGATTTGTTGGACTTGAAGAAACCTACCCCTTTGACCTTCTGGAAGAAAAAACCACACTTAATGATGTTATTGACAACCATATTCGTGACCATACACTTGAGGTAAGAATATTTTAATACAGTTGAATGTACAGATTCATATGATACAAAAGAATAGAGCTATCCTGTCATCCCGACAATTCAGCACCTTCATGGTGGCAGCCAATTACTGTAAATCCATAGTTTCTGATTGGCAATGTGATATAATCTAAAATAATTTGCTGGTTTGAAAAATCTATAGCCTTGTTTCAGTGTATCAAGCATTATATCTAACCCAGAGATTTGGAATGTCTGTCTTTAACACATTCTTCGTATTAAAAACAAAGTTTTCCTTCTACTAGGTGGAATGTTTACACCTTCAATTCTGTAATATTATTAATTTATCTAACTGTACATAAGATTCAGAGTATGAGCATTTGTGAAGTTCACGCAAAGCTAACCTATTTATTTTGATCCAGTGACAATGTTACTCAACATTGTATTATATAAGGAATTGATATTTATTAATTAATTAATTTGTTTGTTGGCCAAGTATGTACACATACAAGGAAATTGTCTTGGTGCTCTGCTTGCAAGTAACAACACGACATACAGTAAATAATTAAGAATAAAACATTAAAACATTAAGAATAAAACATTATAATTTAAACATGTGAATGAAATAAAATACCAGAGCAAAGGGGGGCTACAGACTTTTGGTTATTGAGTAGAGCTACTGCTCGTGGGGAAAAAAAACTGTTTTTATATCTGGCCGTGGTGGCTTTGACAGTCTGGAGTTGCCTTCCAGAGGGAAGTGCTTCAAAGAGTTTGTGGCCGGGGTGAGAGGGGGTCAGAGATGATCTTACCCGCTCGCTTCCTGACGAACAACCTTCTCAGCTGATCGAACGATTCGCTGCAGCCTCTGGATGTCGTGCTTGGTGGCTGAGTCAAACCAGACCATGATGGAGAAGATGAGGACAGACTCTACAATGGCAGTATCGAATTGGACCATCATTGCCCGTGGCAGATTGTGCATCCTCAGCTGCCGCAGGAAATACGTCCTCTGTTGGTCCTTTTTGACTGTGGAGTCAATGGTGGCCCCCCATTTAAGATCTAATCAAGTCACAGAACAAGCGGCTATCCAAATTCCCAGTTTGAAAATGTTTATTTCTCAAGGTATCATTGTTAAAATGTACACACTTCATTTTTTATGCACTGTGTGCAAGGACACATTTAAAGGAAATTGGATAAATACATAAGAGAAAGGAATAAAATGATATCTTGCTCGGATTAAATGATGTAATGTGAGAAGCCTTGCTGATTGTGTGACCAGATAGATTAATTAACTGTTTCAATTTCTAAATGTTGCATAATGTTTCTAATCCATAACGTTCAAACTGATAAAAGTGCTACTAATGTTTTCAAGTGAATGCCTATAATTTCTGGTAAATGATGATGAGGCAGACATTTGTATGGTTGTGGTCAAATTTGATTCAGCTTGAAAAGAAGAATCTTAAAGTTTCTAGATTTAGATACTGATTTATTTTGCAAGCTGACTGCCATTGATGACAGTAGTCTGGTTAATGTTGTTATTGGGTAAAATTATAATTGAACAATGGGAGGTATTCCAAAAAATTGCATAATATGCAGACAGACTATTACTTCTAAAGGTAAAAAATTTACTTAATTTAACTGCTTTGTTATCAACGGAGGTGACGTGACAGTTAAAAGGACAAAGGATAGTGTAAATCCTGTTGCCTGAGATATACAGAGAAAATCAAAGGATGGCAACATTTTTGTATACTGCTAACTGAATATAAATAGAAAGAATTATAAGAATGTCAAAATTAGCAAATGGTTTTAGTAATTAAATGAAGGATAAGCAAGGGTGGTGTGGGGCCCTTCATTGATTTCAAAATGGATATGTTTGTTTTTGCATCAAAAAATAGATGAAAAGCTAGGAAGTCCAAAAATATTTGGGATCAATTTGCATAGAATATGAAAATATAGTAGTTGGGTCCAAACAAAATGTTGTGTAAATGTACATCACTTGAAGCTAATGAATAATTCATCTTATTGACGAGGGCTAGTGTAGTTTTGGTACAGCCCCAAAGCCCTGACTGGATTTCGTATGAAATGCTGTGTGTAATTCTCAGACAACATCTCCAAAAGCACATTGGCATTGACAAGGCATGGTGAAGAATCATCAAAATATCACATAAATAAGTTTCAACTGATGAGCATGTAATTTGCATCTCCTCGATTTATTTAGGGTTTAAATAGTTAGAGAGACTGAAGTAGAAAGAACATTCCATTGCTGAGAAGAAAATCTAGGAGGAGACAAAATTTAAAACCAGAGTTAAACTATTTAATAAAGAAGTTTGAAAACATGAGCAGTTTTTGAAATGTGGAACGATTTCTCAAGGTGTAGATACCACTTCATTTTAAAATCTGATATTGCTATTTGCTGAGTTTGTGTAAGAGATCCATGACAGGTGGATAGTGTTAAGGTACAGAACATTCATGTCAGTTTAAAGATTTTGGTGCAATCTTTTAAATTACCTCTGCAACAAATTGAATATTTGGCATATCCCTGCATCTTTTTCACATAGGGCTAGATGCAGGAGGAGGCTACCCAGCTCATTGGGCCTTTGCCAGCTCAAAGAGCATCCCCTCTGCTTTTCCCCCCAACATTCATGCAACCTGTTTTTATCTTGCTTGTCTATCAGTTCCCACTTAATTTGTTTGTGACACTTCTACAGTAATGGGGAATTCATACTAGGCCTTTGTGACATCAGAGGGAACTGCAGTACCTGGGGGAAACCTACAGTCAATGTGCAAACCACACAGATAGCAAGCAAGCGTGCGATTGAACCAGGATCCTTGCAGCTGTGAGGCTTGTTGTGGGTGCATTTTCTTCCCCTCAACAAAAGTACTGACAGAGAACAAGAATTTAAGAATATTAATCAACCAGGATCCATCCAGCTGCAAAAACTTGGCATATGCCGCAGCCTCCCACTTAAATCAGCATGTTACAGATACAGAGGACAAACAGAGCTGACCCTTTGTACCAAAGTGTTGACCTTCAAAATCAGTGGGCTGTCAACTGCTATTGAATGCTTCAGTCTACTCACTAATGTCAGTCAAGAGGATTTAAAAAACCCCAAATAGGCTCAATAAAAACACATTTAAATATTAGAAATTAAGTAAGTAAAACAAGTGAGCTGCTTGTGTGCATTTGCCCCTACGAGCAAATGCTAATCACTAAAAATGAATGCAGTCATGTTTTTTGTGTTTAATTAATACATCTTAGTACCTCTAAGGAGTCCAGTGGCCAAATAGGCAGCCAATTAATTGCTCCAAATCTGACCTACGACTTCTGAGTTTCAATGCAAATGGATGTCAGAGGCGAGCTGCAGAGAAAATAGCAGATATAGATGCACTGGTTAATTTTCTAATGCAGCGATCATAAATGCAATATCTTAAAAAGTGGTGGGAGCAACTTTAATCATAGCTTAAAGGATTTGGATATTTACTAAAAGAAAATTATGGGGGATTAGGGCCAACGGGAATGTTGTTTGGAAGATTTGGGTATGATGAGCTGAAAGATCACCTGGTACTGTAAGAACCCTAATTTGAAACCTTTTTTATCATCACTACTTTTTCTGTGCTGTAACATGGCAATGATTAGCTGATAGATTTTACAATGTAAATTTTAAAGATATAAAGATTAAAAACTATAGGGCAATCCTTGGAGAAGTATCAATGGAGATAAGTGAGTATCAGGTATAGTTTTGTGTGGGTGTGCTGCGGATATAGGCAGAAGATTTCTAGGACCATGACACTTTGTGTTAATGAGACTTTTTTGGATATTTAGTGTATAAAATTGCTAACTACAGGTTCAGTTTTAACCATGTGCTCTACTATAAAGTTGTGAATGTAATTTAAGCATAAGCAATTGTGAATGAAGATAGTAGAGGCCTGTTCATTGGCTATATTTAAGAGGGAGTTAGATGTGGCCCTTGTGGCTAAAGGGATTAGGGGGTATGCAGGGCTCTCACTTAACTTTTTTTTCCTGTTGCCAGCCGGGCAACATTGACAGCTTTTTAGGTTGCCAAATGACAGTTTAGGTGGTCATTTAAGACGGTTTGCATGACGCGTGCGATAATGTGCTCGGACGAGGTGCGTAGTTACCAGTCGGAATTATGCTCAATATATTCACATTCACATATTATGTTCAAGAAGGAACTGCAGATGCTGGAAAATCGAAGGTAGACAAAAGTGCTGGAGAAACTCAGCGGGTGCAGCAGCAGATATGGAGCGAAGGAAATAGGCAACGTTTCAGGCCGAAACCCATCAGTCTGAAGAAGGGTATCGGCCCGAAACGTTGCCCATTTCCTTCGATCCATAGATGCTGCCGCATCTGCTGAGTTTCTCCAGCACTTTCGTCTACATTCACATATTATTTCTGCTTCAAATAACTCACAAACTAAACATATTCACCAATCGAGACATGATATATACCACAATGACATGCAGCAAAATTATAATACAATATTTCAACTCTTTTTACACATTGCAATTAATGCAATTTCTATTAGTTCTTTCCACTTCCAAGCAAAAATGTGGTTGGATTATTCAGCATATGATCAACCTGTGTCAATAAATCCTGGACCATGGTAACATATATGCTTAACCATGCACACTACAGATTGATGCAAGCATGTTCTCTGTGAAGGACAGAAAATTATCATGACATGGCCTTAGCATGGGTCGTTATTGCTATTTGTACAGAAATAATCTCGCTTCCCACATAATTTATCCATATCATAATATACAGGTTGCAAGGAAATTTCTAAAGGCATTTTATGATAATAGCTGTTAAAACCGACTATACACATCAGACAGGTTAAACATAACACTAACTGACAAGAGATGGCTAAAGGACATAACTGCAGCAAATGTTCTTTTGGTAATATGTTTAAAGGTGTCAGCCATGATCATATTGAATGGCGGTGCAGGCTCGAAGGGCCGAATGGCCTACTCCTGCACCTATTTTCTATGTATCTATGTATCTAAATCAAATAATAACATTGGGAATTAAAACACATTTGATTGCATTCCGTTATCAAACATAGTCAATGTTCGCTCTGAAGACCATGAAGCACAATAGGGTCAGGGGGTGTGTGAATCAGTGTGGGGTGGATAGATGGCGGGGGGGAGGGGGTTGAGAAGGCAATCGGTGCGGAATGGATGGATTGAGAGGTGAATTGGTACGTGTTGGTTGGAGTATGTAAAATTGTGAGGGGAGAGCATGTGGGATATCTGGTGTTGAATGGGGGGTTCAGTATGGGGGGGGTCAGTACAGGATGAATGGGGGGTCAGTACAGGATGAATGGGGGTAGACAAAAATGCTGGAGAAGCTTAGTGGGTGAGGCAGTATCTATGGAGCGAAGGAAATAGGCAATGTTTCGGGTCAAGACCCTTCAGACTGTTCCCCTCATTCTTCTTGAATGGGGGGATCAGTACAGGATGAATGGGGGGCGGTCAGGACAGTGTGGATCGGAGGGTCTGTGCAGGATGAATGTGGGATCACTACAGGATGAATGAGGGGATCAGTATAGGATGAATGGGGGATCAGTACGGGATGAATGAGGGGATCAGTACGGGATGCATGAGGAGATCAGTACAGGATGAATAAGGGGATCAGTAAAAGATGAATGGGGAGCACTACAGGATGGATGGGGGGATTGGTGCAGGGTAAATGGCGAAGAGTCCCAACCGCCTCCCCCTTTGGCGGCGGCACGTTGGCGTTGGGTCAGTACGGGATGAATGGGCGGATCAGTGCAGCACGAATTGGGGGAGAAGTGCCGGATGGATGGGAAGGGGGGTCAGTACAGGATGAATTGGGCGACCAGTGTAGGATGGATGGGGGGTGGCAGGAGAATCAATGCGAGGTGGGTAGGGTGATGAATAGATTGGGGGAGGAGGGTAGATGGGGAGGGGAGCACAGGGGATGTCAGTGAGGACTGATAAGAAGAGGGAATGGGGATCAGTGCGGGATGGAGAGAAGGGGGTCCCAGGATAAGAGGGGTGGAGGGGGGCGTACGAGAGAGAGAGAGAGGGGTGGGGGAGGGAGGAAGTTCAGCGCTCCTCGTACAACATCGCCCCGCTGCCTTGGCCGTACCCGTCCCAACGCCAACGTGCCGCCGCCAAAGGGGGAGGCGGTTGGGACTCTTCGCCACCAGCAAGGTGCGGGGCCGAGCGGTGCAGCTCAAAGATCCTATAGCTATAGGATCTGTCGTGCTGCTGCTTCAGACGGCGGAAGGAGACCTCCCTCCTCCCGGCCTCGGCGTGTGAGAGGGGTTGTTTTGAAAGCACCGTTAACGGATTTGCAGGCAGCAGCCGTTATCAGGACGATGGATTTACAAGCAGCGGCATCTACCAACGGCGCTTTCAAAACAACCCCTCTCGCACGGCGAGGCCAGGAGGAGGGAGGCCTCCTTCCGCCGGGCAGGGTGCGGGAGGAAGAGGCGATGGAGCCGCTGTTCGGGGCCCGTCGTTCACTCCGACCCTTCGTCACCCCGCACCTAGTATCTTTGCTTCGAAATATAGCCGCCGCCGACACGAAACGTCACGTTCCTATTCTCCAGAGGTGCTGCCTGACCCGTGGAGTTACTCCAGTTTTTTGTGTCTATCGGTATAAACCAGTATTTGCTTGCCAAGCCGGGCAAAATGACTCGCCGTTTAGGTTACCCGGCGGCACTTTGAGTGGTCAATGGCACCCGGGCAACCGCTAATTTTGAGCCCTGGTATGGAGAGAAGGCAGGTACAGGATACTGAGTTGGATGATCAGCCATGATCATATTGAATGGCGGTGCTGGCTCGAAGGGCCGAATGGCCTACTCCTGCACCTATTTTCTATGTTTCTATTACCACAATGCATCGTGGATTACTTGACCAGAAGTAAAATTCTTGGTTCAGAGATGACTTCTTAAAAGTAGCAATCCGCATAAGACTATCCGTTCCTGGATGAGAATGTTAATTGTGTTGTGAGTACTTGGAGACGGGCCCACCAAAACTTTGGTTGGGATGTTGGAAAACACTTGTGAATAACAAGTCTGAAGACCTCTACAAATATAAGGGACAAGAGAGGTGGATTTAAATGATCACATGTCCATTAATGCTCACAGTGTGCTGTGGTATTACTATTTGCTAGTTATTAATCAGAGTCTGTCTATCCTTCTTTAAGAAGGTAACCTATTTTTCTGGTATTAATTGAACAAAGTTTCATTATAACTATATCACTGGACTGCAAGTAATATTTCATCCATTATGGTAAGGATATATACTTATGAGGAAACATTTGGGATAATATATTTAACAGAACCAATAAAGGCTGAGGAAATTCTGAAGAAGACATTTTAAAATAGTTTGTTTTAGCAAAAGCCAGTTGCCAAGAACATGGCTAGAGGGAGTGGTTGGGAAAGTTGGATCATTATTTGAATACGAGGAGCAAAGAGCTGGTGTGAACATGTGCTTTATGGTTCGATAAACAAGTACAGACAGTTCTGCTTTAATGCGATAATTGGTTTTCTAAGGAGCCTTGCAATATAAAAAATTGAGTTATAAAATCAAACTGATGGCGACCAGGCAACATATGTCAAGGAAAATGGGCACGCTCTATTTCAGGTCTGGACCTTTCTTCAGTCTGAAGATCAGAATCATTGCTCAAGCTTCCAGCGTCAAAAATCTCTTGTAACTGCGTAATCAAAGCAACTGTATCAATGGTAACGGGGTTAGGGAGTTTCGGACTCCGAATATCCATTTTTTCCCCCCTGCAGGTTTTTGAAAGACAAGATGTTTAATAGCTACTGGACAAAGTGGGACCCGTTGGGCCCTGTTCCCTCAATCCAATATTCCACCACTCACCCGTTCCACCAACGCAATATTCTACCACTCACCCACCGCCCCCTACTGCGCAGGTGCTCACCTCCCCCCCCCCCCCCCCATCCAATCCCCACACAAAGAAAATTCTGGAATTTTTGTTTGTAAATGAAACCTCCCCCCAAGAAATTGATTAAAACAGATTTGTTTTTTAAATCTCCCTCCCTCCCTCCATAACTTCTCTCCCCTCCCTACCCCCCTTGAGGTGAAAGCTGCTGATCCCATTGTGATGTCATTGTGGGCTGGAACTGCTCACAGGCAATTTATGTAGATGAGATCCTATTGTGACGTCATTGTCGGGTGGAGCATAGCTGCCGGGCAGTTTATGTAAATGAGATCCCATTGTGATGTCATAGCTGTAACTGGCACTGCAAGGTCAAGTTACTAGTGGGGTACCGCAAGGCTCAGTGCTGGGACCCCAGCTATTTACAATTTATATTAATGAACTGGATGAGGGAATTGAAGGCAACATCTCCAAGTTTGCGGATGACACTAAGCTGGGGGGCAGCGTTAGCTGTGAGGAGGATGCTAGGAGACTGCAAGGTGACTTGGATAGGCTGGGTGAGTGGGCAAATGTTTGGCAGATGCAGTAAATGTGGATAAATGTGACGTTATCCACTTTGGTGGCAAAAACAGGAAAGTAGACTATTATCTAAATGGTGGCCGATTAGGAAAAGGGGAGATGCAGCGAGACCTGGGTGTCATGGTACACCAGTCATTGAAAGTAGGCATGCAGGTGCAGCAGGCAGTGAAGAAAGCGAATGGTATGTTAGCTTTCATAGCAAAAGGATTTGAGTATAGGAGCAGGGAGGTTCTACTGCAGTTGTACAGGGTCTTGGTGAGACCACACCTGGAGTATTGCGTACAGTTTTGGTCTCCAAATCTGAGGAAGGACATTATAGCCATAGAGGGAGTGCAGAGAAGGTTCACCAGACTGATTCCTGGGATGTCAGGACTTTCATATGAAGAAAGACTGGATAGACTTAGCTTATACTCGCTAGAATTTAGGAGATTGAGAGGGATCTTGTAGAAACGTACAAAATTCTTATGGGGTTGGACAGGCTAGATGCAGGAAGATTGTTCCCAATGTTGGGGAAGTCCAGGACAAGGGGTCACAGCTTAAGGATAAGGGGGAAATCCTTTAAGACCAAGATGAGAAAAAACTTTTTCACAGTGGTGAATCTCTGTAACTCTCTGCCACAGAGGGTAGCTGAGGCCAGTTCATTGGCTATATTTAAGAGGGAGTTAGATGTGGCCCTTGTGGCTAAAGGGATCAGGGGGTATGGAGAGAAGGCAGGTACGGGATACTGAGTTGGATGATCAGCCATGATCATATTGAATGGCGGTGCAGGCTCGAAGGGCCGAATGGCCTACTCCTGCACCTATTTTCTATGTATCTATTGCTATGTAAGTGATTCCTTCTCAAACTGGATTTTGTAAAGTTGAAAATGTGAAAAACGTGTAAAATATAATATCGATCGGAACAAAACTTTGATTCACCCACACCACAAGACAATGTTGAGGTGGTCCAAAAATTGTACCGTTTTGGCATAATTCAGGGCATGAATCACACACAGTCAGACTCACTAACAAACAAGATTAGAATTTTAGTAATATACTAGACCAAGTGGGACACGTCAGGTCCCGTCCCCTCAACATGCTGCAGGCCGCCCCCCCCCTCTCATATACACACACACACACACACACACACAACCCCCCCATGACATTATATTGATATTATTCATTCGCTCCTTTCCCCATCCCCGCCCTATCCACTCACGCAAAGCCCCCAACTGCGCTGGCGAGGCTAGAGTGGGATGGGGGGCAGAGAGGGTGGGGGGGGGTAGAGAAAGAGGGGGAGGGGGATAGAGAAGGAGGGGGAGAGTGGTAGAGAGAGGAGGGGGTAGGGAGGGGAGGGGTAGAGAGGGAAGAGGGGGGTGTTGGCTGGCTTTTTGAGGGGGTGTGAATAACTCGGCGGGGGGGGGTGAATAACCCGGGGGGAGTGTGGTGTGAATAACCAGGGGGGGCAACCTCAGCTCAACTCGGCAGCACCTACCCCGGCCTGGTTCTCGTACTCATCTCGGCACTAGCTGTAGACTGGAGCCGTCAGTTTGGCTGCCGCAGTCTCCAGTCCAGGGCCCGACTTCATCTCCGGGCTTGTCCTTTGTTCCATCGGTGGCGTCTTTTTCGGCGGTGCGGGGAGGGGGTGTGTGAATAACCCTGTGGGGAGTGTGAATAACCGGGGGAGTGGGGGGTGATGTCACTCGAAGCGCATATTAGATTCTGTGCGTGAGACGGCTCCAAGCCGAGCCATTGTGATGTCATCATTTGAAACTGGTCGTTTTAAATTCAAAGTGTTTTGATTTTTTTTAAACTTTAATCAGCAATGTCGAGAAATAAAGCATAAAATGTTCAATTAAGGTGTCTATGCCTAGAGGGGGAAAATGTGAATCAGAATATGTAAAAATGTAATAGTTACCACGTAGTGTTTTTGCAAAGATGTATAGACAACCACATATACACACATACAAGATCAGACTTTCAATAAGTACCAGACCAAGTGCAGACCCGTTGGGTCTGCTCCCCCAATGCACCCGTACCCAACCCGTAGCCCCCAAGGGAGGCCTGGTCCTCCAACTCAAGCCGTTCCCGAATGTAAGATTCCAGCACTCCCCTGCCTCCCTCAGCAGTAAATGATACTAGACCAAGTGGGACCCGTTGAGCCCCGTTCCCCCAACGCAATATTCTACCGCTCACCCATAGTCCCTAACTGCGCAGGCGCGGCTCACACACTCCCCCTCCTCTTCACCCTCCCTCTTTTCTCTCCTCCACTCCCTCCCTCACCTCACCCTCCCTCCCTCTCCGTTCCCCTACCCTCAATCACTCCCTCTCTCCATAACCCCTCTCCCCTCCCTACCCCCCATCCTCTCCCTCTATCTCCCTGCTCCCCCACACCTCACCTCTACTCTATCGCACTCCCCCATTAAACACAAAATGTTTAAATAAAATTTCTCCTCTTCCCCTACTCCCTCTCCTTACAACAATGTAACAAATCTCTCATTGCACTGGATGGAACACTGTTGATGGGCAGTTTATGTAAATGAGATCCCATTGTGATGTCATTGTCGGGTGGAGCATTGCTCAGGGGAAATTTTTGTAAATGAGATCCCATTGTGACATCATAGCTGCTAACTGGCACTGCAAGTTGAAGTGATTCTTTCTCAAACTGGATTTTGTAAAGTTAAAAATGTGAATAACTTGTAAAATATTCCATCAATCTGACCAAAACTTCCAAAAGTACACCACAGGACAATGGTGAGTAAGGTGAGCCAAAAATTGTAGCGCTATCGAGTACTGTTTTATTAATGACCGCTTGCGGTGAAACCGACATGATGTCTGATCACTGTGGGGAGGCTGTTTTTTCCAACAGAACTTTTGCTTCTGCTTGTCTTTTTCCAAGCTACTCTGAATTAGTTTTTTCTGATCTCAATTCAAATTGTTCTAATAAACTATTCGGTCTGTGTAATACAAGTGATATTCCTTCATTTATCAATCAAGTTATATAAAATTCATATTATGGAAAATTGTGCCAGTGCAGAATTGCCTGCACTTAATGGTGTGGATTAGAAGGAAAAGAAGATTCTGCATTTGGCTTTTGATTGAATTACTCTAAGCCTTTAATGCAGGGGTCGGCAACCTATGGCCCTCTGGCCGAATGCGGCCCGTAATTCAAAATCATCTGGCCAGCAGGCGAATTTTTTTTTTCCTCATTCATCCAGCCCGCGGTCGTATGGTTTTTTTTTCCGCTTCATCCGGCCCACGTTCGTAATTTTTTTTTCCCCGCATCTTAAAGTGTCGCTGCAGCGGCTTGCGGTGCCTGCTGCTCAGCACGTCCCGGAACCATTCTGGCCATCAGGCGTATTTTCTTTCCCGCACCTGTCTTGGATTGGTGGGCGCTGAGTTCCTCCAACACTCTGTTTTTTATTTAACTCTGAACTTGAAGATAGACCAAAAATGCTGAAGTAACTCAGCGGGACAGGCAGCATCTCTAGTGAGAAGGAATGGGTGACGTTTCGTGTCCAGACCCTTCAGCATTATGCGTTGCCCGTGCATAAAATTCGATCACACCTGCGTACATCCGCGTGTGTGTGAGTAAGTGTGAATCGGCGTGAGCTAGTGCCAGCGTGCACACCCGAGAGACGGGAAGTGTCCGTGCTGCACTGCCTCTGGTCTTTATTCCCAGTAAACTTCTTCCAACTTCCGTGGACCCCCAGCTGAACCCAGCTCCAAATAAATTCCAAATGTGAATCCTGAAACTATGCAACTTGATACAAATCCACATTAAAAACTTGAGGAATATATGCCCCACTCTTTCTGAACTGTTGATGTATAAATCTCCACGTTATTTTGTAAACTGGGCATTAGTTGTTTGGTCTCATTATCAGGGGTATTACGAAATGGACTAAAAACACGATGAAACATAGATACATAGAAAATACATAGAAAATAGGTGCAGGAGTAGGCCATTCGGCCCTTCGAGCCTGCACCGCCATTCAATATGATCATGGCTGATCATCCAACTCAGTATCCCGTACCTGCCTTCTCTCCATACCCCCTGATCCCTTTAGCCACAAGGGCCACATCTAACTCCCTCTTAAATATAGCCACTAGCCATTAACTGATGGAAGCCTGCTTTAATAATTAATCATATGAAATGTTCTGCCGACATGCATCCAATGTTCATATACATGAAATATACGGGTCTCCTGCAGAAACGGTCCCTGAGCACCCAATTGTGTATTCGGACAGTGATTTATCACGAGACTCAAATTGTAAAGTACCCAGACACAAAATGCTGGAGTAACTCAGCGGGACAGGCAGCATCTCTGGACAGAAGGAATGGGTGGCGTTTTGGTAGAGACCCTTCTTCAGACAATCACAAGTACTCTCACCGACGAGAGTTTAGTTCAGTCTGAAGAAGGGTCTCGACCCGAAATGTCACCCATTCCTTCTCTCCAGAGATGCTGCCTGTCCCCGCTGAATTACTCCAGCAATTTGCATCTACCTTCGATGTAAACCAGCATCTGCAGTTCCTTCCTACATTGTACTAGTAAATCTTGTCTGCGCCCTCTGCCGTGCTTTCGCGCTGTACAGTGCAGTACCCAATATCCCAGCCTTAATTAAACCAATGTTTTAACGAAGTTCAACTCCTCCTTGCCTTTGTACCCTGCACCTTCAGTTACAAACCCGTGCAAATGGTTGGCATTGTTGATGCTGCATATTTTGCATAGTGCATATACTGCAGAGTGGAGTATCTTGCTCCGCTCTATGATCTTTAGCCAGTGCTCCGGGTGGCGTCCTCGAAGGGGCGGGATCTATGTGGCACATGATTTGTTGCCTGCCATCCGGGGCAGGATCCATGTGTGCACGTGATGGATGTGGCCCCCCGCCATCCGCCCACAGACATGCGTCCGGTCCCTATGCATAACAAGGTTGCCGACCCCTGATTTATTGAATAAGTGGCATTTTAAATTTCAAGTGACATTTGTTCTCTCTGCAATAGAATCTAATAAATATATTTTAATGGTATGTTTATTGAAGAAGATCTGAAATGTTAACATCCATTCCTAATTTGATATAAACCATTGTAAGTTATATAGTTATGCCTTTTGTCTATAAAAAATATATCTTTAAAGCAATCTTTTGGAACTTGGGAACTTTATATACTGCCAGAAAAAAACTTCACAATAATGTGGGTGGTATGGTATGGAACTTTATTTGTCACATGTACCGAGGTACAGTGAAATTCATTTTTGTATACAGTTCAGTACAAGTATCACTGTACATAAGCACTTAGATACATATTAGATAGGCATCTCAGATACAGTACAAGTGTATAGCAATAATACACTAATACAGTATACAGCATTGCCAGTTTGGTGCTATTTTCAAGTCCCAGTTGTTGTAGGTGCAAGGATCTTGATCTGACCATGAAGGTCTGTTGACCTGGCGACGTTGCAGGGCCGGCCACTGCTCCACCGCTGTAGCCTGCGTGCAGTCCATGTGCTCTGCCTCTGGGAGCGGCACCCAGAGGCCTCCCAACTGTTGAGAACGTGCACTCTTCCTGTCTCCCCCTCCCGCAGCCGGTCTGCTTACCGGCCCTCCAGGTGGGTCCTCGATCCAAGGAGGGCTGGTCAGGCTTTTTGGGCGGGTTCCGGTCCGCGGGTCCGCAGACTGGCAGGCGAGTCCAGTCTGCGGCTGGTTCTGGTCACCGGTGGGCGAGTCGGGCCTACCCTGCAGTTTCCAGGCTGCTGCACGGGTCTTTGGTGAGTGTTGAGCCTCAGTCTCAGCTGGACCTTCAGTCGGGTCCCCGGGATACTCCTGCCGCTGTGTGGTTTCCCCAGCTATTGTAGATAGTGAAGAAGGTTGTCAGAAATTGCAGCATTATCTTGATCGGTTCAAAAGGTGGGCTGAGGAATGGTTGATAGAATTTAATACAGGGAAATAATGAAAGGTGTTGTATTTTGGGAAGTTTAACCAGGGCAGGACCTACACAGTGAATGATAGGGCCCTGGGGAAAAGTTGTAGAGTGGAAGGATCTAGGAGTGCAGGTACATTGTTCCTTGAAAGTGGCATCACAGGTAGGTAGATAAGGTGCGGCAGGGCTCTCACTTTATTTCCCCTGTTGCCAGTCGGGCAACCTAGGGAGCATTTTTGGTTGCCAAATGACAGTTTAGGTGGTCATTTAAGACGGCTTGCATGACGCGTACGATAATGTGCTCGGACGAAGTGCGTAGTTACCGTCGGAATTATGCTCAATGAAGCATTCACATATTATTTCTGCTTCAAATAAAGCCACAAACTAAACATATTCACCAATCAAGACATGATATATACCACAATGACATGCAGCAAAATTATAATACAGTATCTCAACTTTTTTTACACGTTGCAATGAATGCAGAGAAGGTTCACCAGACTGATTCCTGGGATGTCAGGACTTTCATATGAAGAAAGACTGGATAGACTTGGCTTATACTCGCTAGAATTTAGGAGATTGAGAGGGGATCTTATAGAAACGTACAAAATTCTTATGGGGTTGGACAGGCTAGATGCAGGAAGATTGTTCCCGATGTTGGGGAAGTCCAGGACAAGGGGTCACAGCTTAAGGATAAGGGGGAAATCCTTTAAGACCGAGATGAGGAAAAACTTTTTCACACAGAGAGTGGTGAATCTCTGGAACTCTCTGCCACAGAGGGTAGTTGACGCCAGTTCATTGGCTATATTTAAGAGGGAGTTAGATGTGGCCCTTGTGGCTAAAGGGATCAGGGGGTATGGAGAGAAGGCAGGTACGGGATACTGAGTTGGATGATCAGCCATGATCATATTGAATGGCTGTGCAGGCTCGAAGGGCCGAATGGCCTACTCCTGCACCTATTTTCTATGTATCTATGTATCTATTAGTTCTTTCCACTTCCAAACAAAAATGTGGTTGGATTATTCAGCATATGATCAACCTGTCAATAAATCCTTAACCATGTTAACATATATGCTTAACCATGCACACTACAGATTGACGCAAGCATGTTTTCTGTGAAGGACCGAAAATTATCATGACATGGCCATGGCATGGGTCGTTATTGCTATTGGTACAGAAACACTCTTGCTTCCCACATAATTTATCCACAACAAAATATACAGGTTGCAAGGAAATTTCTAAAGGCATTTTATGATAATAGCTGTTAAAACTGACTATACCCATCTAACAGGTTAAACATTACACTAACTGACAAGAGATGGCCAAAGGACATCAGGGCTCTCGCTTAACTTTTTTTCCCTGTTGCCAGCCAGGCAACCTAGGCAGCTTTTTAGGTTGCCAAATGACAGTTTAGGTGGTCATTTAAGATGGCTTGCATGACGCGTGCGATAATGTGCTCGGACGAAGTGCGTAGTTACCAGTCGGAATTATACTCAATGAAGCATTCACATATTATTTCTGCTTCAAATAAAGTCACAAACTAAACATATTCACCAATCAAGACATGATATATCCCACAATGACATGCAGCAAAATTATAAGACAGTATCTCAACTCTTTTTGCACATTGCAATGAATGCAATTTCTATTAGTTCTTTCCACTTCCAAACAAAAATGTGGTTGGATTATTCAGCATATGATCAACCTGTGTCAATAAATCCTGGACCATGGTAACATATATGCGTACATATAGTTGTGAACGTTGCTCATTAAATAACTACAGTACTGATACTCCATATTAAGAGCATTAATTTGCCGTTAAAATGATTTCTATAATAACGTGTCAACGGCAGCAGTGACAATCGAACACTGCGGTTTTAATGTTTCACGTGTTCACAATTTAATTAATCCATCTTTATGGATTAGAACAAATAATAACATTGGGAATTAAAACACATTTGATTGCATTCCGTTATCAAACATAGTCAAGGTTCGCTCTGAAGATATTTCCAGCACAATAGGGTCAGGGATGGGGGTGTTTGTGAATCAGTGCGGGGTGGATAGATGGCGGGGGTGGGGGATTAGAACACAGTCGGTGCAGAATGGATGGATTGAGGCAGGTGAATTAGTACGTGTTGGTTGGAGTAGGTAAAATTGTGAGGGGAGAGCACCGGGATGTCAGTGGTGTTGAATGGGGGGGGGTTCAGTACGGGATGGATGGGGGTAGACAAAAGTGCTGGAGAAACCCAGCGGGTGAGGCAGCATCTATGGAGCGAAGGAAATAGGCAACGTTTCGGGTCGAGACCCTTCTTCAGACTGTTCCCCCATTCTTCTTGAATGGGAGGATCAGTACAGGATGGATGGGGGGGATATCAGCGCAGGATGAATGGGGGGGGGGGGTGTCAGTACAGTGTGGATCGGAGGGTGTGCAGGATGAATGGAGGATCACTACAGGATTAATGAGGGGAAGGGGGGAAGGTGCAGGGTAAATGGAGGGTGGGTCAGTACCGGATGAATGCGTGGATTAGTACAGGATGGATGGAGGAGAAGTGCAGGATGGATGGGAAAGGGGTAAGTACAGGGTGAATTAGGGAACCAGTGTAGGATGGATGGGGGGGTGGCAGGAGAATCAATGCGAGGTGGATAGGGTGATCAGCGCAGGATGAATAGATGGGGGGGGGGTAGATGGGGAGGGGAGCACAGGGGATGTCAGTGAGGACTGAATAAACGTGGGAATGGGGATCAGTGCGGGATGGAGTGGAGGGGTCCCAGGATAAGGGGTGGAGGGGGGGCGTACAAGAGAGAGGGAGGGAGAGGGGGGCGAGGTGGGAAGGAAGGTCAGCGCTCCTCGGACAACATCGCCCTGCTGCCTTGGCCGTTGGGAACTCCTCGCCACCGCCTCCCTCCTCCACCAGCCAACAGCAAGTTGCGGGCCTGGGCGGTGCAGCTCAGAGATCCTATAGCTATAAGATCTTTGGTGCAGCTGCTTCAGACGAGTCGAAGCGAATGACGGGCTTCGCACAACAGTAGTAGCGGCTGCGACAGCGGCTCCATCTCCTCCCGCCCCCGGCCGCCCTGATAAGGGCCTCTGCTTGTAAACCCGCTAACGGGCTTTCAAAACAAACCCTCCCGCACGCCGAGGCCTCCCCCTCCCTCCCGGCCTTGGCGTGCGGGAGGGTTTGTTTCGAAAGCAGTTATCGCCGTTAGCAGATTTACAAGCAGATGCCCTTATCAGGGCGGGCGGGGGGACGGGAGGAGGAGTAGATGGAGCCGTTGTTGCCGCTGTTCGGGGCCTGTCGTTCGCTCCGACCCTTCCTCACCCCGCACCTAGTATCTTTCCCATGCAATACAGCCGTCACCGCCGACACAAAACGTCGAGTTCCTTTTCTCCAGAAATGCTGCCTGACCTGAGTTACTCCAGTTTTGTTACTGAGTTACTCCAGTTATTTGTGTCTATCCGGTACAAACCAGTATCTGGTTGCCAAGCTGGGCAAAATGACTCGGTGTTTAGGTTGCCCGGCGGCGCTTTGAGTGGTCAGTGGCACCCGGGCAACCTCCAATTTCGAGCCCTGGACATAACTGCAGCAAATGTTCTTTTGGTAATATGTTTAAAGGTGACAAAACGCCACATTACCGGACATTCAGATTAGATGTATGTGTTGTGAACAGCAATGAAGATACCAGGCACGTGTTGTCACGGTAGGCAAGGTAGGCACTGCCTACCCTGACTAAAATTATAAAATGGTAATAACTAAATATAAATAATAAAGGCATGGGAGAATGATGCCTATCTAAGAGATCGATCTCTTAGGTAGGCATAATTCTCCGTGCCTTTCATCCGCAGCGCTTGTAACCCTTGAAGGTCTGTGCAGCCCAAGTGCCGTCAGCGCTGCTTCCAGCCGTCAATTTCAAGCCTACTGCGCATGCGCAGCGCTGGTTTCTTGGCGGGGTTTTCAAATATGATTGTCGTTATTTTAAGTGTATCTTAGGAAACAAAGAGAGAAGAATGGAGTTTGTGTACCGATAATGTGGTAAGTACTTTTTGTGTTTATGTTTTTAAATAACGTATTTCTGGGGGTGGGGGGAGAGCTCCTTTCACAGCGTTTGGGGAGTCTGGCCCGGGGTAAAGTTGTGGGGAGGGCCCGAATGTTGTGAAGGAGGGGGTCGGGATCATGCCACTTGCGACGCTCCTTGCATTGAGGCGGGGGGTGGGAGAAGTAGCTCGGGTGGCTGTGAGCAGCCGCCAGGCCGGACAGCGGAACCGGCCGCCACCTCAGCGCCTTCTGCTGGCCCCAGCTCGCCTCTGGCAGCTCTCCGTCTAAAAACACCTCTCCTGCCATCACTGCTGACAACTGATTCAACTTTTCCCTGTACTCCCATTTTTCCCACCATCTCTCCAGCTGCCATCACCCTTCACCCCCCACCCATTCAGTAATTCAGAATAAAGGAGACTTGGAAGCCTTGGGCAAATTGAATTGTTACTGTCTTTATTTTTATTTTTTATTTTTATGGAGAGAACAATCTGCGCATGCGCAGTTTAATTATTTTTTTAAAGCCGACTGACTGCCTACCCTGAGTAATTACTCACGGAACGTGCCTGGAAGATACCCAGTTTGTATGCACCAGATTTTAAAAAAATTATTGATAAACGCTGTTTCCATCATTTCCACTTCAGAATTAACGTTAAAATTTCAAATGTTTAAAATCTCCTGACCAAATTTGTAATGTATATGACTGACTGCAGAAGTAAAACCTGGATAAATCCAACATATTGTTGTGAATGCTGCTCATTAAATAACTACAGTACTGATAATCCGTATTAAAAGCATTGAGTTGCTGTTAAAATGAATTCTGTAATAACGTGTCAACGGTAGCAGTGACAATCAAACACTGTGGTTTTAATGTTTCACGTGTTCACAATTTAATTAATCCATCTTTATGGATTAAAACAAATAATAACATTGAGAATTAAAATACATTTGATTGCATTCCGTTATCAAACATAGTCAATGTTTGCTCTGAAGACATTTCCGGCACAATAGGGTCGGGGGGGGGGGGGGTGTGTGAATCAATGCGGGATGGATAGACGGGGGGGGGGGGGGGTGTTTGAGAAGGCAATCGGTGCGGAATGGATGGGTTGAGGCAGGGGAATTAGTGCGTGCTGGTTGGAGTATGTAAAATTGTGAGGGGAGAGCACGGGGATGTCGGTGGGGTTGAATGGGAGGATCAGTACAGGATGCACGGGGGGGGGGGTTTGTGCAGAATGGATGGGGGAATCAGTACAGGATGGATGGGGGAGGGATCAGTGCAGGATGAATGGGGGGGGGGAATCAGTGCAGGATGAATGGGGGTAGACAAAAGTGCTGGAGAAACTCAGCGGGTGAGGCAGCATCTATGGAGCGAAGGAAATAGGCAACGTTTCGGGTCAAGACCCTTTTTCAGACTGATCCCCCCCCCCCCCATTCTTCTTGAATGGGGGGGGGTCAGCGCAGGATGAGGGGGGGTCAGCGCAGGATGAATGGGGGGATCAGTACAGGATGAATGGGGGGTGGGGTCAGTTCATGTGGATTGGACGGTCTGTGCAGGATGAATGGGGGGGTCACTACAGGATGGATGGGGGGATCAGTGCAGGATGAATGAGGGGGATCAGTACAGTGTGGATCGGAGGGTCTGTGCAGGATGAATGGAGGATCACTACAGGATGATTGGGGGATCGCTACAGATGGATGGGGGATTAGTGTAGGATGAATGGGGGGGATCAGTACAGGATGAATGAGGGGATCAGTAAAAGATGAATGGGAGATCACTACATGATGGATGGGTGGATCGGTGCAGGATAAATGGAGGGGGGGTCAGTACAGGATGGATCGGGAGATCAGTGCAGGATGAATAGGGGGGGGAACAGTGCAGGATGGATGGAAGGGGGGTCAGTACAGGATGGATGGGAAGGGGGGGTCAGTACAGGATGAATTGGGGGACCAGTGGAGGATGGATGGGGAGTGGCAGGAGAATCAATGCGAGGTGGATAGGGTGATCAGTGCAGGATGAATAGAGGGGGGGGTAGATGGGGAGGGGAGCACAGGGGATGTCAGTGAGGACTGAATAGAGGCGAGAATGGGGATCAGTGCAGGATAGAGAGGAGGGGTCCCAGGTGGAGGGGGCGTACAAGAGAGAGAGGGGAAGTGGGGAGGAAGGAACGTCAGCGCTCCTCGGACAACACCGGCATCATCGCACTGCTGCCTTGGCCACCGTCCCTGTCCACCGTCAAGTGCCGCCGCTAAAGGGGGAGGCAGTTGGGATCTCCTCGCCACCGCCTCCCCTCCTCCGCCAGCCAACAGAAGGTGCAGGGCCGAGCGGTGCAGGTGCTTCAGATGGCGGAAGGGGCCTCCCCCTTCCTTCCTCCCTCCTGGCCTCGGCGTGCGGGAGGGTTTGTTTTGAAAGTGGTTATGCAGTGGCAAGCAGCAGCCGCTGGCGGGGTGCGGGAGGAGGTAGAGTCGCTGCCGCCGTGCGGGGCCCGTCTTTCGCTCCGACCCTCCGCCACCGCACCTCGTCGCCGCCGACACGAAACGACACATTCCTTTTCTGCAGAGATGCTGCCTGACCAGCTGAGTTACTCGAGTTTTTTGTGTCTATCTTCGGTACAAACCAATATCTGCAGTGCCAAGCATGGGCAAAATGACTCGGCATTTAAGTTGCCCAGCGGCACTTTGGGTGCCATTGGCACCAGGGCAACCGCTAATTTCGAGCCCTGTGCAGTACAAAATCATGAGAGGAATAAATCAGGTAAATGTACAGTCTCTTTCCCAGAGTTGGGGAATCGAGAGGACATAGGTTTAAGGTGAGGGTGGGGAGGAGTGTGGAGATTTAGTGGGAACCTGAGGGGTAACCTTTTTACACAGAGGGTGGTGGGTTTATGGAGCAAGCTGCAGAGGAGGCAGCTGAGACAGGTACTATTGCAACGTTTAAAAAAATTTGTACCTGTTCATGGACAGGACAGGGTCAGAGGGATATGGGCCAAATGCAGGCAGGTGGACTAGTGTAGATGAAGCATGCTGGTCAGCGGGGCAAGTTGGGCCGAAGGGCCTGTTTCCATGCTGTATGACTGTGACTCTATCCACTGCCTAATTACAGGTGATCCGGCCATTTGCGTTACAGGAATTCACCCTTTAATTTGCAAATCATTACCTAAAAATTGGGATGTATAGAATAAAATTGGGTCTTAGAATTTATGTGGTGGGGGGGGGGGGAATAAATACAAAACACAAAAGAAAGAAGCAACAAATATCGTCAATTTTAATTTTATATTACTTAATGATGTGGAACAATAAGATTTTGGCATGACATCACTTCACTTGTGTTGTATGTCACAGCCAAGTCCCTCCTTTGCCATGCCCTGTCCAGTCTGAGGACATGAACTTATACTGTAGCATGTAGTGCTGCTGCATTCTTCAGCTACAAGACATTTCTCTGATGCACTGCATTGTGAGGAGCTACATAGCCTGCTTCTGCAGTCTTTACTCCACTTCCACCAAGTCACTGTGCTTTATCCCTTTATCCGCTGAACTCTTCTACATCACCTATCCTTTCGCATCGGAGGAAATGCGGCATAGATGAAGAGCACAGCAGTGCCGGGAAAGGAGGGACCCGGCTGTGACGGACTCTCGCACCGACATTATGATGTCATACCCAAATCTCATTGTTTCACAGTACTGGTGACTAAAAATAAAAATGGTCAAAAACTGGGGGGGGTTTCTCTCACTTCCTTCTCCATCCCTCAAGTCTGATGCTAGCCTCGGCTGTTAATAATGGTGGTGGGTTACTTTGTCATCGCCAATAAATGAAAGGAAAAGCATAACATGGGAATGCATCTCTGCTTGTAACATTGGATACAATGAAAAAAGGAGGTCTGTGTTAAAGAAAATTGCACTGCAGGTGTTTTTCTATGAACACACCCCCTCCAAACTAAATGCCTGCACAGCATTTGTTATAATTAATTATTATACAATCAAACCTGCCCCAGCTCTCTTCTAAAAATGATGCTTTGATTAAAATAAAAAATATGTAGTTCAGTAAAAGAACCATTTAAATCCTTTTTATTCAGTTGTGCAAATGTTGTTGAAACGTTACGCCTGTTTCTGAACAATGTAATGCCATAATATTCGATACGTTATGATTTGTTCACAGCTGCATTTCTGAGGAGACAATCCCATGAAAAATGGTACAGGCGCCACTACGTTACAAGAGTGGGGGTGTTGATGGATGGTTGCTTTCCCAGAAAACCCCCTCATGCTATTTTCCGTAACGTGAAGACGCCTCATCTGAACACGAGTCTTTCAATCAACCGTGTTTATTGACTCGTATTCAGATGGGGATGCAGTGAAACTGGCATTGCCTGTGTCTCAAAATCCAGACATTTCTATCACTATAAATGATTAACTTGTTTTAAGAATAGTTTTGACTGACAAGAGGATATTAATGTAAATTAGTCTTATTATGTTAACACATACATGTTAACATTTATTGAAAAGTGGATTTGGGCAGAATTTTATTTTTTTATACTCCAGAAATCTTTTTGTTCTTTCACAGTACTTGAGGATATATTATCCCAGTTTATGTTCAGAAGAACTATGTAAAAATATTAAACTTATTGAAGAGATTTTAAACTTCCACTATGTTCCAACTTGCATTTTCTCTCTCATTGTAAGATAAGTGCATAGAAATGTCATTCTTGGTGCATTCTTAACAGGCAGAAAATTGATAACACCATGATTTAGACATCCTGGCCTCCATGTCTGATTTGCACCAGTGCCAAGTGGCATTACTATCAAGTGGCAGCATTCTATCCAAAACAAACTTAACTGGCTGCCATTTTAAATCTGTATGTAAATCTCTCCTTTATTCTCTATTAAGTTTGGTAATCATAGTTGCTTCCAGGAGACAATTTATCTGGAATTCTGTTATAATTTGGCATTCACACCCTCATTTTAAGAGTGTTCAATGGATAGGATTCAATTAGTTTGCATAAACAACTATTTCAACACAGTTTGGGAAACAAATTTGGTTATGATCGTCATGTTTATGGCTGGGCTTCTCAAGTAAATTAGCCAATCAGGCATGGTGGCATTATTTTTTAGTTTACAGCTATTGCTCTGAAAATGTCAGCTAAAGTTTGTAAATAACTGAAGCCACATTAGCATAGAGTTCATCTAGAAACTAATATTTTTGTGATCAATTTTAGCAAACAGAAAGGAATGCTTTTTTTGTTGCTGATCTTGGGAATGTTATGAAGAAGAACATTCGATGGCAGAACGTGATGACGCATGTGAAACCATTTTACTCTGTCAAGTGTAACAGCAGTCAATCTGTAATTGAAGTTCTGGCAGCTCTTGGAACTGGTTTTGCCTGCGCAAATAGGTGATTGTTGCTATAGTTTGAATTCACATTATCTTGCTTTTATTTCATAGTTCTGAAATGTTCTTTAAAAATGTAAATTAAATTACAATTAAAATCATTTAAATTACTAATAATAATAATGCTCTAGTCTGATCATGTATATTTTCTCACACAGAAATGAAATAACACTTGTGCAAAGCTTGGGTGTTACATCTGACAATATTATCTACATAAACCCATGCAAGCAGATTTCCCAGATTATGTATGCAGCCAAAAAGGGAATAAATATCATGAGTTGCGATAACGACGCTGAACTTCTGAAAATTGCACGTAACCATCCCAGTGCCAAGTAAGTGTGTAAAGCTAACCCAAAACCAAAACATTCAGTAGCACATTCTTTAGCATAAACGAGAATATTATTTTTCCTTCATATACTTGTAGCATTAACTGTTCAAAACTTGTCAAGTTAGCAATTAAACTGCCAGATTTTAAAATAAAAGTGGTTAATATATTCTTTCAAATATTTCTGTGGCTTTGAAAACACACACAAATGAATTCTCTTTTTTTGAGGAGCTGTGTCACCTGAAGTCACCTTTATCTTGCCTCCCAAACTATTATATACAGTAACGCATTTAAGTTATCAAATAATGCTTTGCATATCCAAGACGTTCAACATTCACTAAGCTTGAACATTTTTTGTAGATATTTTCTAGATTTTTGTGAGCATTCTATATATGAACATTGAGTTTTCACATTAAATAATTGCTTAAACTTTGCCTTTTCGGTGGGCTGTTTTTGAATTGGATCATTTCAAGTTTTATAGAGTACCGTGGACCTTTCTATTATTGGTAAAAGACAAGAAATCCTGGCTAAAGTGTTATTTTTTTAAACCCTAATCACGTTGATATATGATACGATAAATCATCCCTGGGAGGGAAATTGGAACTGAGATAAATATCAGTGGGAGATTGAAACTGCTCCAGCTATAAATGATTGTCATATATTTAAACAAGTTCCTTGGTTTGAAATATTTAAACCTTGTACAAATATTGGCTGTTAATTTTCACAAAATAAAGCCAAAACAATGGTCCATACAAAGTCTTGAATTAGATATAAATTAACTTGTTGGATACCATACCACCCAAAATATTGCCCTGACTTGCTGCAGGGCAGTTAACAATTTTACATATTGGTGGTTACAAGCAGTAAAAATCATGTCAGGTGGCATAATACAGGAAACACGACTAACCCTGTATAGTACTTGCTGAACTCCAGTCTCTGGTGCCAGAGATGTCAGCAGCTTTTTGAATATGAAACAAATGGAGCAGAAGACATATTTTCCAACACTAGCTTTATTTGATGATGTTCATCCCCATGAAAATGAATTAAAAGTTAAATATATTTAACTTTTGATGCTCGGCCTACATTAAAATGCCTGTACTGTACAGATTTGCCTGTTTCATTGCATGTCTTTGACGCCTCTGTATAACTGTAGCCTGTTTGTAGCTGATTTGCTACAATACTAGAATTGAATAGTGGGTTACTCCATAATACTGCATCTATTAAAATGCATTTTGGTGGCTTGAAAAGTTTTATAATATTACAATCTGTTGAAAGGATCTGCCAAATTTTGACTATAACATTCAAAGCATAAACCAAATGACAAAAAGGGCTAGAAAGAGTATTTTTCCCAAGCTTGTGCTGAGATGAAATTCCACAGACAAGGTAATGAAGGACAGGTATATTCAAAGTTGGCATTCATTCCTCATGTCAAACCTACACCTCAAGTAGCATCTTGTTACCTTAGCATTGGTGGAAAATTACAGATTTCAGTCTGACTGACACTAGATGTTCTAGCCTTCTGTCAGGAATATGGGCAACTGATAGGAATGGACTACTTCCCCACATGCCCAAACTTTGAGATACAATGACTCATTATATTGCCATCTTAGTCGAGTAGCTGAGAATAATTGTAATACTTGGTGCGATGATGTGGATAGATAGATCAATAATGTAACTAACAAGTGTTTGATTTGGTAATTAGATAAAAATAGTAAACTGAGCAAGGATTTTGCTGTTTGATGTTAGAATTAGACTTGATTAGCTTAAGTGCACTATTCTTAAATTCTTTTGTTACAGTGTCCAGTCAACTCTTTTGATGAAACAATTGAGTCTTGGCTTACTACATTTTTTTTCTCCTCCATGTCCTTTTACGTGTAGCAACACATCTAGGCCCTAATCATCAGTTTTCTCTCCTGCGCAGGATTTGTTTTTATTTAGGTTCAGATTCAGACCTTGAAAGTGGAAGCTTCTGCCAACATAATCTTCATACTTCTGACAGTCTTCAAGCTACACATATGATGATGTAAACCAACTGTGCCCCAATCATCTTCCTCTTCTCTTAGGCTCTTGGTAGACATTGCAACTGCTGATTCAAATGAAGAAAATGTGATTGGTATGAAGTTTGGAGCTACGTTGAAGAACTGCAGGCAGCTTTTGGAATCTGCCAAAGAACTAGGGATTCAAGTGATTGGTGTAAGGTGAGTAGTGTTCTTAAATTTCCATTGTATCCATTCCTGAGACGTCATGAAACTAAACCATGTGCTATGTTCTCATTGAAAATCAAATATTCAAGTTTATACCTTTTTTTAGTGAATTATCCATTATTTTTCTGATTTGTGCACCAAACCATGGCATAACAGTCCAAGTATTGTCATGTTGAAGATAAAATGTCCTGGCAAACATTTCCCAGAAAAATTTAAATCTATGAAATTTGAACACTCTCAGAGAAAGGATAATCCAACTGGTTTTACGCTGCACATTTTGAAATATGTGTTAAACCTTTTTGGTTGAGACCCGAAACGTCACCCATTCCTTCTCTCCAGAGATGCTACCTGTCCCGCTGAGGTACTCCAGCATTTTGTGTCTATCTTCGGTGTAAACCAGCAACTGCTGTTCCTTCCTACACAAATCTTTCTGGTTTCTATCTTCAATTGGTGTCTCTGCAGTTCTTGAAATTCCTGGACTAGAGGCTTAGACAAAAAAAATCTGCGTAGAGTAGTGTGGAAACAGGCCCAACTTGCCCACATCGGCCAACAATGTCCCAGCTACACTGGTCCCACGTGCCTGTGGTTGGTCCATATCCCTCCAAACCTGTCCTATCCATGTACCTGTCTAACTGTTTCTTAAAGTACCTCCTCTGGCAGCTTGTTTCATACACCCACCACCATTTGTGTGAAAAAGTTACCCCTCGGATTCCTATTAAATCTTTTCCCCTTCACCTTGAACCTAGTCCTCGATTCCCCTACTCAGGGCGAGAGACGGTGCATCCACCCGATCTATTCCCCTCATGATTTTGTACATCTCTAGAAGATCACCCCTTATCCTCCTGCGCTCCTAGGAATAGAGACCCAGCTCTCCCTATAGCTCACACAATCTAGTCCTGGCAACATCCTCGTAAATTTTTTCTGAACCCTTTCAAGCTTATTGTTTATTGTTTATTTTTGTTTTAAACAGGGACAGTGCATATTGATAAACATTTACATGTAAATATGCAAGATTATAGCCAATAGCTAATTTCCATCTTTAGTCCCTTTGGCAGGTTGATGTTAAATAAACAAGTTAAACATATCACAACACAATCAATCAATAAGAAAAAAAAATAACAATAAAATAAGAAAAATAACAATAAAGAGTACAATAAACAAACACAAACAATGCTGCTTAAGACCAGATAGCAGTGGATAATTTTAAGGTAGATTATGAGTGCAGTATTGATTTTCCAATAACCATGTTTTTAGATTTTTATTTTTATTTATTTTTTAAATTTTTATTAGAAGCAATTATTGTACAGCTTCATTTTTAACCTTATAACCTAAATTATGAAAATGAAAAAAGAAAACAAGAAAGAAAAGAAGTAGAAAGTGAAAAGATAGATTGAAGAAGAACAAAATAAAGTCGTCCCCTAAGCTACCAAAGCAGTGTAGCAGAAAGATATAGAAATAAAGTTAGATGTTTGGTAAATGATGTAAAGGTTGGCAAATCCCGTATGATGCTTGGTATCGTGTTCCAGGTCTGCGACGCTCGATATGAAAACACTGACTGCCCAAAAACACTTTTCCTAAATGGGACTAGACAATCACCTCTGGAGCCTGCTCTAGTCGACCTATTTGTGTTTTTCTTTATAAAATCCTTTAACGGAGGTGGGGCTAGTCCATGGAAGATTTTGTAAACCGAAGTAGAATCTGCATATTTTATTACGTTTTCCCAGCTCAGCAGATCATATTTCTTCAGGATGGTACATCCTGGGCTTTTTGTCATGAATTTTTAGAGCTTGTTTATAGGCAATTTCAACAGGCTTTAGTGTGGACTTACATGCCAGTGCCCAACTTGTAGGTCAAAAATGGCATAATCATTGCATTAAAATATAATTTAGCTGAATCAATAGTTAAATTATTTCTAATATATCTAAAATTGGACAAGTTAAATTTAATTATATTAACTTTTCTTTTCACTTGTTGTTTGAAGCAGAGCTGTGAATCGATCGTGATTCCTAAATATTTAAACTCATGTACAATTTCAAGTTTTGTTCCATGTACAAACACATCAGGATCTACATCAGTACTGCCTTTTTGGAGAAAAACATACAGTCTTTGACACATTAAGATGTAGATCAGAACATTGCAACCAGTTTGACACATTAATCATAGCAGCTGATAGATCCTGTGCAGCTTGATGTTTGTTTTAGCCATGTACATACACGACTGCATCATCAGCATACATCTGGCAAGTTACATTTGATGGACAGCTACTTGGTAGATCATTAATGTATAATCTTTCCTATAACATGGTGCCCAGAACTGAAAACAATATTCTAAATGTGGTCTCACCAACGTCTTATACAACTGCAACATGACCTCCCAATTTTTATACTCAGTACTCTGACTGATGAAGGCCTATGTGCCAAAAGCCTTTTTGACCACCTTATCTACCTGCGACTTGACCTTCAAGGAACCATGCACGTGCACTCCTCGATCCCTCTGCTCTACAACACTCCCCAGAGGCCTGCTATATACTGTGTAGGTCCGGCCCTTGTTAGATGTCCCAAAATGTAACACCTCACACTTCTCTGTATTAAATTCCATTCCTCAGCCCACCTGGCCAATCGATCCAGACCCTGCTGCAATCTTTCACAACCATCTTCACTGTATAAAGTTGTTTGTTAAATTGAGTCAAAATTGGGTGCCTAAATACATTGTGAGAATTCTGGCTTACTCGTATGCCCACCAGACTATGCATGTAAAATGGGGCAAAAGGGTCTCTGCCCCATTTGGGGTTAGCAATGGTGTTGGACAAGGGGGGATTTTGTCCCCATTCCTTTTTAATCTTTATATTGATGAACTGTCCAAGCAATTGAAAGCCTGTAATACTGAGTGCATGATTGGTAATACTTTAGTGAACACCATCTTTATGTATGCAGATGATCTTGTGGTCTTTAGTCCATCTAGCGCTGGTCTCCAGCAGCTCCTTACTATATGTTCTGTGTATGGTGTGAAACATGATATCAAATATTATGCTAGTTTGAGTGCTATTTAGAACCAAAGTGGATAAATGTCTGACAATATTAGTCTCTGTAATGAGGTAAAATATCTTGGACATTTAATTACAGAACAAATGACAGATGATGAGGATATTTGCCACCCTCCAGTCTTCCAGCACCTCTCCTGTATTTAAGGACAACTCGTAAATTTCAACCAGGGCTCCCGCAATTTCTTAACAAGTTTCCCGCAATGTCCTCGGATATATCTGAGGGGGGGCCCTGGAGATTTATCTACCTTCATACACGATAGTACCTTCAGTACTTCTTCGACAGTAACACTGACTGCTCTCAAGACACTTCCATTGACTGCCCCAAGTTCCTCCGTCCTACTATCTTTCTTCTTGATAAATACAGAGGAGAAATACTCATTGAGGACCTAGCCATCTCCGGTGGCTCCACACAGTGGTGACCGCTTTGTTTCCTGAGAGGTCCCACTCTCTCTAGTTACCCTTTTCCTCCTCTATCATATCTATCTATATAATATTAAAACTCTGTGTGTGGTGGCTGGCTGGCTGCCTGCTTGACTTGTGCCAGCCAGCCCCTTTGATACCGTGCTACGCCAACACCGCACGCAGAAACGCCGATATTTATTTCCATTTCGGTAGAGATTTAATTTTTCTTTACGATTAGCCACTCCTGATTACATATCGTCGTATTTATGTACACAATTTTAAATAAAATTCATCACCCCCCCCCCCCCCCACTCATTCATTTTGTCTCCTCCTGCTGGTCAGCCACCATAACGGCTGCTGTCGACCGCCTCTGCTCCGAAAACGCCGCGATCTTTTTTTACCTAGCGTTCGGACTCTAAAACCCCGGTTTCTGAAGCACGTTCATTTTCCAGGGGTCTGAAGCACGTTCTGAATTTTCACCCCGGGGTCTGAAACATTTTTTTTTTTCCTAATGATTTTCACCCCGGGGTCTGAAACACGTTCGGGATCTCACACCCAACGGGTCTGCACTTGGTCTAGTATACTTTTAAAACTGTGTGTGTGATTTTGTATGTGAAACGTATTTCCTCGAAAACGCAGACGCAAAAACGCGGAGATTTTTACCATTTCGGTTGGGATTTTACTTATGAGTTCAGAAATCCACTCCTTGGTCAATTATTTCCCCAGATTTTGAATAAAATTGATCACAAAACTCAATTTTTAAAATCTAAACAGCGCTCAGCAGCTGCTGACGTCACAATCCCACATGCCGACCAATCCAGGCCCATCTGCCTCCAGGCGCCGCCCCCCCCCCCCGCGCCCAGCACAAGTATGCTTGCGCCGCGCTTCCCGCAGCTGGACTCCCACGCCCGCCCACTCCAACCCCCCCCCCTCCATTCTTAAAATGCTCTGCAGATCGGGAGGTCACAGCCGGTCACCGGCTTCAACATGGTGGCGACAGTTATTGTCGCGCAGGCCATTACTCCCTCTGGGAAACCTGCAATTCCTCCGTTGATCGCAGGGACACGGGGAATCGTCACACGAGAGCTGCCGAGGCTCTCCATGTCGGCCCCGTCAGACCGCCCGCTCACCGAGTTCAGGTCTGCCCTCTCCCTCTCTCCCCCCCATCCTCCTTCCCTCTCCCCCCTCCCTCCCTCCCTCCTGCTGCAAACCCAACGTGCTGCCAGTCGCGCCTCTCGCAAGTCCTTTGATAAAAACCTTACGACCCCCCACCTCTCTCTCCCTCTCTCTCTCTCTCTTTCCCCCCCCCACCTCGCCCTCTCTCCCCCCTCCCTGCCCCCCCTCTCTGTGCCTCCCCCCCCTCCCTCTCCCTCCCTCTCTCCCCCCCCCTTCTCTCTCTGCCCTCACTCTTTACCCCCCCCCTCTCTAGATGCGCCTGCGAGTTGGGGGCTATGCGTCAGTAGATAGGGTGATTATGGAGTAAAAGGAGAAAATTAATAATATTAACAGGAGGGGTAGTTAGTGTGTGTGTGAGGGTGGTTAATGAGTGACTCCTCATGCCGCCCCCCCCCCCACCCACACGTTGGGGGAACAGACCCAACAGGTCTGCACTTGGTCTAGTATATATAATTTATAACTGTGTTTGTGTGTGTCATTTCGCCTGTGAAACGCATCTCCCCAGACGCCGAAACGGAAGTTTTTACTTATTTCAGTAGAGATTTTCCTTGTGATTTTAGAAATCCACGCTTCTGTAAATTTGGTCAATTATTTCCCGAGATATTTGCTAAAATTCATCACCAAACTGACGCATAAAAAAAAAAGTCTGGCCCGCTGCTGATGTCACAATGCCTTTGCTGCTCGCGACCAGCTGCGCAGATTTTCAATGCGCAGCCAGTTACACTCACCGCTCCCTTCCTCCTCTTTCCCCACGACCACACACACACCCCCCGTTCTTCAAAAGGCTCAGAAAGAACGAGAAAGTTCTGCAGATCGCGAGGTCACGGGCGCTCACGCACTGAAGAACTTTCTCTCTTCTCGCGGCCGGTGCAGCTTGTGAAGCCACGCCCCTACCAAGCGCGCTCACTCCAGCTGCGGGTTTTCAGAGTCAGGCCGGGTCTCTCCGCTTTTCGCAGCCCACTCACTTGCCCGGCTTCCCTTCACCTCTCCCCCCCCCCCCCTTACTCTTCTCACCTCCTCCCCTCTCAGGCTGGTTCTTTCTCGGCTTTGCGCAGTCCACTCACTCGCCCGGTTCCCCTCCACCTCTTTCCCCCCCCCCCTCTCACCTCCTCTCCTCTCCTCCCTCCCTCTCTCTCCTCTCTACCCGTCATAGAGGACGACCTCCTCTCCGTCTCCCCGGCCCGATCGTCTCACGCTGGTGGGTGGGCTTCCCCTCGCGTAAGCCACGATCGGCCGGTCCTCCGCAGCTTTGGCCATCCTCAGCAAAGAGCCTATAGGATCTTTGGTCCTCTGATCGCTCGGCCCCCGCGAGCTGCCGCCCCACCCCCCTCTCTCTCTCCCCCCTCTCTCTCTCCCTCTCTCCTCTCTCTCTCTCTCTCCTCCTCCCTCTCTCACCCCCTCTCTCTCTCTCTCTCTCCCACCTCTCTCTCTCCCCCTTCCCTCCCTCCCCTAAACCCCCTCTCCCCCCTCCCCTTAGTGTGTGTGTGACGCCGCATGCTGCTCCCCCGCTCCGCGCATTGGGGGAACAGACCCAACGGGTCTGCACTTGGTCTAGTGTACTTATAAAACTCTGATCGTTTATTTGTTTGCTTGTGTGTGATTCACATCTTCTCAAAAACCAGACGCGCTAATGGTGACATTTTTACATATTCCGGTAGAGATTTACCTCATGATGTCGAAAATCGCCTCATCTGAAAAGTTGGTTCATTATTTCCTCAGTGATTTCTTCAAATTCTTTACCAATCTGAAGCTGAAGCTAACTGGGCTGATGACGTCACAATGCCTCTGCTCCTCGCGGCGAGCTGCGCAGATTTTTCAAGACGCAGCCTGCTGGCCACTGTTTTCCACGAGCTGCGAGTTACGTGCCCCCCACCCCCCGGCAATAGCCCAGCCGTCCTCCCCCCCAGCAGCCCTCCCCTCTACTCTTTCCCCTCCTCTCTCCCCTCTACTCTCCACCCCCACTATTTTCTCTACCCCCCCCCCCTCTCCTCCCCTCTACCCTCCACCACCCCTCCCCCTCTCTCTCTCCGCCCCTCTCTCTCTCCCCCCCTCTCTCTCTCCCCCTCCTCCCCTCTCTCTCCTCCCTCTCTCACCCCCCCTCTCTCACCCCCCTCTCTCACTCTCTCTCTCTCCCACCTCCTCTCTCCCACCTCCTCTCTCTCTCCCCCTTCCCTCCCTCCCCTAAACCCCCTCTCCTCCCTCCCCTTAGTGTGTGTGTGACGCCGCATGCTGCTCCCCCGCTCCGCGCATTGGGGAACAGACCCAACGGGTCTGCACTTGGTCTAGTGTACTTATAAAACTCTGATCGTTTATTTGTTTGCTTGTGTGTGATTCACATCTTCTCGAAAACCAGACGCGCTAATGGTGACATTTTTACATATTCCGTTAGAGATTTACCTCATGATGTCGAAAATCGCCTCATCTGAAAATTTGGTTCATTATTTCTTCAGTGATTTCTTCAAATTCTTTACCAATCTGAAGCTGAAGCTAACTGGGCTGATGACGTCACAATGCCTCTGCTCCTCGCGGCGAGCTGCGCAGATTTTTCAAGACGCAGCCTGCTGGCCACTGTTTTCCCGAGCTGCGAGTTACGTGCCCCCACCCCCCGGCAATAGCCAGCCGTCCTCCCCCCCAGCAGCCCTCCCCCTCCTCTCTCCCCTCTACTCTTTCCCCCTCCTCTCTCCCCTCTACTCTCCACCCCCACTACTTTCTCTTCCCCCCACTACCCCTCTCCTCCCTCTACCCTCCACCACCCTCCCCCTCTCTCTCCCCCCTCTCTCTCTCCACCCCTCTCTCTCTCCCCCTCCTCCCCTCTCCTCCCTCTCTCTCTCCCCTCTCCCTCTCCCCCTCCTCCCCTCTCTCTCCCCCTCTCTCTCACCCCCCTCTCTCTCTCTCTCCCATCTCCTCTCTCCCACCTCCTCTCTCTCTCCCCCTCCCTCCCCTAAACCCCCTCCCCTTAGTGTGTGTGTGACGCCGCATGCTGCTCCCTCGCTCCGCGCATTGGGGGAACAGACCCAAAGGGTCTGCACTTGGTCTAGTGTACTTATAAAACTCTGATCGTTTATTTGTTTGCTTGTGTGTGATTCACATCTTCTCAAAAACCAGACGCGCTAATGGTGACATTTTTACATATTCCGGTAGAGATTTACCTCATGATGTCGAAAATCGCCTCATCTGAAAATTTGGTTCATTATTTCTTCAGTGATTTCATCAAATTCTTTACCAATCTGAAGCTGAAGCTAACTGGGCTGATGACGTCACAATGCCTCTGCGGCGAGCTGCGCAGATTTTTCAAGACGCAGCCTGCTGGCCACTGTTTTCCACAAGCTGCGAGTTACGTGCCCCCCACCCCCGGCAATAGCCCAGCGTCCTCCCCGCCAGCAGCCCTCCTCTCTCCCCTCTACTCTTTCCCCCTCCTCTCTCCCCACTACTCTCCCACCCCCACTACTTTCTCTTCCCCCCTTCCCCCCCCCCTCTACTCCCCTCTACCCTCCCCCTCCTCTCTCCCCCTCCTCTCTCCCCCCTCCTCTCTCCCCCCCCTCCTCTCTCCCCTCTACTCTCTCTCGCCCTCCCTCCCCTGTGTGTGTGGAGGGTGGTTAGTGTGTGTGTGACGCCGCAACCCCCCCCCCCCCAACTGCAACCGCGCGTTGAGGGGACAGAACCCAACGGGTCCCCCTTGGTCTAGTGTATTTATAAAATCTTTTGGTATTTTCCTTAATGCTACCCGCCAGAGCTATCTCTTGGCCCCTTTTTGCCCCACTGATCTCCTTTTTCAGTTCCTGAAACTCTTCCAGGGATGCACTTGATCTCAGCTGCCTATACCTGTCCCATGCATCTTCTTGTTTTTGACCAACCGTTGCGAGTTATTTTTCCAGTGCCAGGAGTATGAATGTTCTAAGTGTACAAAGAGGGGAAGGGAAATGAATGGATACATTTGTGCAGAGCTATGTTATGCAGTTTTCAATTTGGAAGGTTTTGCTTTTCCTCTAAGTGAAACTGCATCATTAGTATAAAAAGCATTATTTCCCTTTTTCGGTCTGATCATCCTTGCCATTTGAAAAAAAGTTAAAGCATGAGTTTGGGAATGTGAGTTCACTGATAGCAATGTAACTGAGACTGTGATATACTAAATAATTGTTCTAAGGAGTGGGTGGGGGGGAGAGGAGGAGGGGCATATCTCATGTGTTTACTTGGTGCCTGGTACAGAAGTGTCATTGAAAATGGTGATTTTGATGTGATAAATGGCATTTTAAAATATTCTAGTTTTGGTAACATAGGAAAAATGATTGTGTTTGGAGAAAGAAAAGTCTTGGCTTAACATTGAGAATATTTTTTAAAATTTAAGTGAACACCTGAAAATAAATTTTCTCATGCAGCTTGAGTTATAACATTGCAATAATAGAGATTTGCACCATCCTTGTTATCCACACTTTAAATAATTGTAGATAGACACTAAATACCGGAGTAACTCAACAGGGCAGACAGCATATCTGGAGAGAAGGAATGGGTGCATTTCGGGTCGAGGACTAAAGAAGGGTCTATCTTCAGTTTTTTGTTTATCTTCAGTTTAAACCAGCATCTGCAGTTCATTCCTACACTTTAGATAATTGTATTTGATGTTTTTACTGGCAGGCAGTAAAATGTCAATAATTGTGATTATAGATAGATAGTCCTTTATTGTCATTCAGACCTTTCGGTCTGAACGAAATTGTGTTACCTGCAGTCATACACAGAACCAATAATAACAAAACATACAATAAACACAAATTAAACATCCACCACAGTGAGTTCACCAAGCACATCCTCACTGTGATGGAGGCAAAGTCTTAGTCTCCGTCTCTTCCCTCCTTGTTCTCCCTCTGCGCTGAGGCGATCGATCCCGGCCGAAGATGCCGCCCTCCAGTCCAGCGGACCTCCGTGGTGATGTCGCCGCCGCCGAAAGCCGGAACGCCGTCTCCGCTCCGAGACGGCCCGCCACAGCATCAGCTCCGGGCCGCCGCCCCAGCTCCAGGCCGCTGCCCCAGCTCCGGGTCCCGCATTCTCCGCTCTAGGCCGCTGCACCAGCTCCGGGTCCCGCAGTCTCCGCTCCAGGCCGCTGCACCAGCTCCGGGTCCCGCAGTCTCCGCTCCAGGCCGCTGCACCAGCTCCGGGTCCCGCAGTCTCCGCTCCAGGCCGCTGCACCAGCTCTGGGTCCCGCAGTCTCCGCTCCAGGCCGCTGCCCCAGCTCCGGGTCCCGCTGTATCAGCTCCAGGCTGCCGCCGAAAGCCAGAACGCCGCACCAGCAAGTCGGGCCACCGCTGCCTCAGCCCCGAAGACGGCCAGCCTCTCGTTGGTAAGTCCTGGCTGACTCTGCCTCCGTAGCCTCGGGGTCGGTCGCAGGTTGGAGGCCGCCAGCTCCGCCATTAGGCCTCAGCGCAGACGGAGGCAGAGAAGGGGGATACGACACGAAAAAGTCGCATTCCCCCGAAGGAAGAGACAGAGAACATGTTTCACCCCCCCTAACACAACCCAACAAACTAAAACTTAACCAAAACAAGACAACAACAAAAAAAGTAAAGATAGACGGACTGCAGGCGAGCCGCAGCTGTTAACAGCACCGCCACTTCCGGAATTATGGGCCGCTGTATGGCCAGAGTCGTTGGTGGGAATTCTGTCTAGGATCACCAGTGATCTGGAATATAGCCAGTTTGCAGCGGGCCAAGATCTATAATGTTAATATTCTGCAGATTATGTGCTTAAGATGAAACTTGGACTGAAGCTGTTGTGTCTCACAGGAGTAACCACTGTACGTCATGGCAGTCTTACTGCAAGTGGCATTGGTGATAGCTTCCTTATTTTTGTTATCCACATGGAGTCTAGTATTGGTGTTATTAGGTTTGTTTATTGTCATATGTGCCACGATACCATGACAAACTTAGTTGCTATCCAATCAATTCATACGTTAAGTACAATCAAACCATACACCAGACAAAATCTAATGGAAAGAGAAAAATGTCAGTGCAGAATTTTGTGCTATGACATTATAGCATTACAGTTTGGAAGAGTGCAGATTAACAAAGTACAAAGGTGGCAATGAGGTAGGTTGGAAAATAGAGACTACTATCTTAATTTATGAGGGAACTGTCAAGTAATCTGAATAGTGGGGAATATGCTCTTTCTGAATCTGGAGGAACGCACCTCATATTTCGCTTGGGCAACTTACAACCCAGCAGTATGAATATTGATTTCTCCAACTTCAAGTAACCCTTGCTGACCCCCTCCCACTCTAATACTCAATGTTTCACTGTCCTGATTAGTTTTACTGTTTGTATGCATTGTTGTCATCTTCCCCTCAGCCTTAATTAAACCATTGTACATTTCCTTTGATCTGCCCTTTTCAAACCTTCTCGTACCCTCCATATCTCTAGCCTCTCTCTCCCCTGACTGTGTCTGAAGATGGGTCTCAACCCGAAACGTCGTCCATTCCTTCTCTCCAGAGATGCCTGTCCCACTGAGTTACTCCAGCATTTGTGTCTATCTTTGGTGTAAACCAGCATCTTGCAGTTCCTTCCTACACATTTTGTCTGAATCTGGTGGTACATGCTTTTAAGCGTTTGTACCTTTTGTCGGATGGGAGAGGGGAGAAGGAGGAATGACTGGTGTAACCTAGATTACTTTCAAGGCTACTTTCCCAATGCAGTGTAAAGTGTAGATGGAGTTGATTGGGACATGGGGAGACTGTTTTGAGCTGCTTCCACAACTGCAATTTCTTATAGTTTTGTTCAGAGCTATTCTCAAACTGAAACTGTCATGCATCCCGACATGTGATACATCTGTGGAAGTTGGAAAGAGTTGTAGGAGACATGGCAAAATGCTTTCTTGGCTGTGCCTTCAATGTGGTTGGTCCAGGACAAATTGTGGGTGATATTTAAAAAAGTTAAAAGCTCTCAACTATCTACCTCAGCACTGTTGATCCTGACTGGGATGAGTAAACCACCTCATATCAGGTCAATAACTAGTTCCTTCGTCTTGTTGACATTGAGGGAGTGGTTGTCTTGATCTCTTACTCAGCTCTTTTTACCTTCTTGTACTACATTGCATCATTGTTTGAGATCTGGCCCACTACGGTGGTTCATCTGCAAACTTTTAATTGGAGTTAGAGCAGAATTTGGCTGCATAGTCGTAAGTGTAGCGGGACTAATAGTGAGGAGCTGAGGTATTTGTGAAATACCTGTATTGAGAATTATCATAAGGATGTTTTCATAATGACCCTTTGTCATTACTGGGAAAGCGTGAAAACAAGTTTTTAGTTGCAGAGGATAGGAGACGAGTGCATAGGACAGTGGTGATATCTGTAAAGAGAGTTCAAGTTTAACCAGGGCACTTTAATAATTTAAAGTGTTTAATTTTATTAAAAATGTTATATATATGTATGTACATGTAATATGTGTGTGTGTATATATATATATATTTATATATGCTAAAAAATATCCAGGTATCTAGATGAGATATCTAGGTTATTCACTGTAATATCTAATTAATGACAGGCTTGCAAAATGAGTGAATGATTAGAACAATGACAGCAAATTCAATCTTTTTTAATTTTCAACAGGTTTTATGTTTCGAGTTCAAACAGCAATATTGAGACTTATCTGCATGCATTAGCTGATGCTCGATGTGTCTTTGATATGGCTGTAAGTATCCTGTTTAATTGAACATTTTTTGACATAAGCTATCTTGACAATATACAATTTGAAGTATGCTGTTCACAGTGCAGAATTTAAACAGTAGAGGGTGCTGCTCAATAAATGATTGCCATTGCATTACAAAATATGGTCATTGTAAATTCATGCCTTATGGGTCATCTATTTGGCTTTCAACATATATATATATCAAAAATATATATCAATTCAATATATCAAAAATTGAATCCAATTTGATACAAAACATTAAAATATAGTGAACATGGTAGCATGTGATGTATTATTCCTGCTTCTCTGCTCTGAAGAGTGTGATGTATGATTCCTGCTTCTCTGCTCCGAAGTCAGATTGGAACATATTTCCAGCTCATGACCCTTGTAACTGCCGAACAATTCAATTTATCCTTGCCTTTAGGTTTAGTTTGTATTGATTTTGTTCACATTTTTAAGGTAATCCACTGTGATTTTATATTTGTATTATATTTTCATATCATTTTCAAGGAAATACAATTTACAAATTTATATTGTTTTAAAGGAAAATTGATTAACTTCCTAATTCCTCATGTTTTCTATTACAGAAAGAGCTTGGTTTTGACATGAATCTGCTGGACATTGGAGGTGGGTTTTCTGGAACAGATGGTGAATTGCAGCTTGAAAAGGTATGGAGGATCTTTGTTTTAACATTCCAAATTTGGGATAAAATGTCCTGCATGTATAATGTTATATAATAGCAAAAAATGTCCTGCATATATAATGTTATATAATAGCAAACTTTGCATGTAAAATGAATTGTAATAATTTCATGATGCGCAAATAATAGTGATAGGTTCTTAAAGTAATGACTATTTTTAGAGCATTATTAAGGAAGCCTACGTATTAATATAATTTGCAAGTGATTGTGTTTTCATTATTTATTTTTCTCCATTGCTAGTTTTTTGATGCCATTACTCCACTCCTTGAGATTTACTTTCCCTCCGAAAATGGTATTAAAATTATTGCTGAACCCGGTAGCTACTATGTGAATTCGGCATTCACTCTAGCAGTTAACATAGTAGCCAAGAAGACTCTTGCAAGAGATTCACAGGATGAGTCTGAAGGTAATCACAAGTATTTCCACTGGCTGTCATTGTTAGTTGAACAATATGCAATTTGCTCCATTTATTAATTCAAATGATAATTATACAACATATTTCCGAAGTTGTCCGTAACGCTATCCCAGTGGTTGACAGCAGTGTCTAATAATTAGTTTATTTTGTATATGTTTCAATGAGTGTTTTTTTGGTTTGATATGTTAGAAATATAGATTGAATGTAGCATTAGGTTTTGAGTAGAATTCTATTTTTCATCAAAAGTGTACATTTATTATCAACCTAAATGTGTATTCTGTCTTCAATAATTCACTCCCAGTACACCACTGCCCGTATTTTCAGTCCGTTGAAGGTTCTCAAAAAGAGGATTCACATTTTTTTGATTTGTTTTCCACCTGCAGATTTTTGACACTCAAGGAAGCACATTGAACCCATTTTAAAAACTTCAAAAGATTTAAGGAGGCCAGTCACCTAATTTAGCCCCTGTTTCTTAATTCTACAATTCTACAAGCCTACAATTTCTTAAATGCCTTTACTGATCTCAAATGATTTATGCCCCATTCACCACCAAAAGATAGTCCCTGGCATTCATCAGTCTGAAAGAAGTCCTTCCTGGCCTCATCCTGTTCCCCCCCCCCCCCTCTCTCTCATTGTGTATTTGTGGTATTTTTTAAGTAAGGCTCAGAGTTAACACTTTATGAATTCACGCACTATTTATGTTTTCTGTAACAATTCTTCTTAATACTCTTTAAGTCCTGAAAACATTTTCTAAACTTTCCTTTTAAACCTTATCCTTTGTAAAGTTGCAAACTATTGGACAGTCATCCTGTCAATCTGGATTGAATTTGACGTCTTTGGAAGGATAGTGTTCAATCTATTGACCTACAGTCTTCAGTGACTGTTTTATTATACTAAACACGAATTAATAAAATTCACTGCAGAATATTAATCATAATTTCTTCATCCCTTAGTTTCGTCCATGAATGATGAACCATTCTTCATGTATTACATAAGTGATGGTGTTTATGGCTCTTTTGTTAACAATCTGTATGGAACTGTGAATGCTATTCCAATTCTTCACAAGGTGGGTTAATGATTTTATGAAGAAAATCAGTAAAAAAAAATTAAAAAATACAGTGAAACATTTACATTAAATACAAACATAAGTATAAAATATAAGTACAGGTAGCTATAATATAAATTGTGAACTTGAAGCAGGTTGATATAATGAGAGTACTGGCAGCCTCGGAATGCAAGACCTTTATGAAGTAAAAATACTGGAACGCTGCTATTCATTTAGTACACATACAAGATTATTTTTGCAGATACTCTTGGTTTAAGTTATGTCAAGCATGCTTTCTGGGTAAATATGGGATAATTCATTGTAGCTGAAAAATCATTCTGATGTACCCTTTTCTCTATTAGAAACCTATTTCAGGAGAGCCAGTATTTGCCAGTAGCCTGTGGGGACCATCCTGTGATGGGCTTGATCAGGTTGTGGAGCATTGTCTTCTACCAGAATTAAGTGTCGGTGATTGGGTCATCTTTGAAAACATGGGAGCATACACATTAAAGCAGTCTACTTTTAATGAGTTCCAGAAGTTGCCCATTTACTGTGTGATGTCAACAAGCGATTGGTGAGTAACTCAAAATAGACTTGTTAAATTATCATAAAGATAAGCCACAGCATTAATAACTAATCACCATGCTGAAATTCAGCAGATAAGTGTACTTTTTTTTTAATATGTTCATCTTTGATGGATTTTCTCTTGTCTCAGGTGTTGGATGCAGGAAGTTGGTTTAACCTTGGAAACATCTGTGAAGAACTCGTGTGTGCCTTCTTGTTTTCAGTTCAGCCGGGAAGGTGGTTTTCCAGCTACTAGTTTGTCTGGCATCAGTGTTTAAGTTATGGAATTGCAGTTCTGTTCAGTCGCATGTCTGGTTGACATTCCAACATGGAAGGAAACCAGTGGAACAAGCCTGCTTTCTTAATTTTTGTTAAAATTTTAACTTGAACACTTGAAATAGTTAATCGGGACCAGGCAGAAATCGGCTAGAATAACTACAAGTGGTCATGTGGAAAAAAATTAACATTTTAACCATCTGAAATGAAGCCTGTGAGTTGATGTAACTTTTTACTTTCTCCCCCCCTCCCTCTCCCTCCCCCCACAAACCAACAATAAAATATGCAACAAAATGGATGACTTGGAAGAGGTGGAAACCTTTCACAGGGTTCCCTGCTTAAACAGTTTACATATTCACATTTTTTATACAGATATTCTTGTTATAGATGTCTTGAGGTTTTCATTTACCCATTTAACAGAATAACCTGAAAGATTTGATGTGTAAAATGTTTAGGATGTGTAAAATATGTGCTTCATTCTGTAGTTTAATAAATGTAAAATTGCAGCAAACTTTATATGATCTATTGTCCCTGTTATTGATTTCCAATAAAATTATATAGCTTCATTTTGGCTCTTTGTTAATTGAGCGCTGTTTAAAAGCAGAATATACCAAGACTTGTTAAAGAACAGAAATCTGCAAATCTACTGCTCATTTTAAATTATTGCTGTACAAAACACTATCTGAAAGGCCATGCTAACTGAAAACTTAAGGTCCTCTTATGATTATTCTTGTTAATTGAATTGGATAAATGTAAAACAACTACAAAAATCAGATAAGAATCCAAGCTGGCCTACATGTTCTGCTTATGGTATTTTTAAGCACGTACACTTGCGTTGATAAAGCATTTTTAAAAATATAAAGACATCTTGGTGTTTACCTTTGTAGACAGTAAGGCTTGACTTCTTACTGCTTTATCTGACATTTTTAGTGCTGTGTTTAAAAGCTGTAATTGCAGAGCTATTTTTCTGCATGTTTTTTGTTACCCACATTCACAACTATTGAGTTGACTGCATATGAAATATGAATCCTTTCCAAACTAAAAAATTCAAGCCTTGGTGTACTAGCCAGTGTGCCGGAAGGAACTGCAGATGCTGGTTTAAATCGAAGATAGACAAAAAGCTGGAGTAACAAGGTTCCACATGGTAGGTTGCGCTGGAAGGTTAGATTGCATGGGATTCAAAGAGAGATAGTTGGATGGATAGCAAATTGGCTCCATGGAAGGAAGCAGAGGTTATTCAAGAGAAGCAAAGTGCGATTTTGAAGTAGTTCTTGTGCGACGTCTTGAACATTGATCTACGAGTCATTTGAAGAAGACAATCAGCTCTTCCACGCATTTAAGCCTTGTTTTCCTTACTTTTCTATCATTGTAAAAGATTAGGCAATACTACAGCTGCTCCTCGACCTACGATGGGGTTAAATCCCTTTAGGCTTCTTAGTGAGATTTCTTCCAATTTAAGATAGGCGGGATGTATTTTTCACAGAAATATATACCTCTATTTGACCTTCGAACACAACATGTTTTTCGATGTTTGATCAAGAAAAGCTCTGCAACTGTTCATGTATAGGGAATCATGAAGTGTAAGTAATTACTATAATTAAAGAACAATAGACATGTTAAACAAGGTTTTGAATACATTTGCTAATAGGATACCTCTGAAAACAAATGTGCTGCACCAAGTTTGGATAAATGGCTCAAAATATTTAACAGGAATATTATATACAATTTAAACTATGTTTAAAAAGAGTAGATTGAAGGAGTACCGCGCTTAAGGTCTTGACAGCAATACATACCTGCAAAAGATGTGAAGAAAATCAGGGATGCATAAAAGGCAACATTTGAAGTAATGTTCTGGAATTTTTAGAAGATGTAACTAGGAAAATGGACATGGGGGAGCCAGTGGATGTAGTGTACCTGGCCTTTCAGAAAGCATTTGATAAGGTCCCACATAGGAGATTAGTGGGAAAAATTAGGGCACATGGTATTGGTGGTAGTGCTGACATGGTTGGAGAAGTGGTTGGCAGACAGGAAACAAAGAGTAGGGATTAACGGGTCCCTTTCAGAATGGCAGGCAGTGACTGATGGGGTACCGCAAGGCTCGGTGCTGGGACCGCAGCTATTTACAATATACATCAATGATTTGGATGAAGGGATTCAAAGTAACATTAGCAAATTTGCAGATGACACAAAGCTGGGTGGCAGTGTGAACTGTGAGGGTGATGCTATGACAATGCAGGGTGACTTGGACAGGTTGGGGGAATGGGCAGATGCATGGCAGATGAAGTTTAATGCGGATAAATATGAGGTTATCCGCTTTGGTAGCAAAAACAGGAAGGCAGATTACTGTCTAAATGGCATCAAGTTGGGGAAAGGGGAAGTACAACGGGATCTGGGGGGTCCTTATTCATCAGTATGAAAGTAAGCATGCAGGTACAGCAGGCAGTGAAGAAAGCGAATGGCATGTTGGTCTTTATAACAAGAGGAATCGAATATAGGACCAAAGAGGTCCTTCTGCAGTTGTACAGAGCCCTAGTGAGACCACACCTGGAGTATTGTGTGCAGTTTTGGTCCCCTAATTTGAGGAAGGACATCCTTGCTATTGAGGGAGTGCAGCGTAGGCTTACAAGGTTAATACCCTGGATGGCGGGACTGTCATATGCTGAGAGAATGAAGCAGCTGGGCTTGTACACTCTGGAGTTTTGAAGGATGAGAGGGAATCTCATTGAAACATATAAGATGTTAAGTTTTTGGACACGCTAGAGACAGGAAACATGTTCCCGATGTTGGGGGAGTCCAGAACCAGGGGCCACAGTTTAAGGCGGTGGAGGCAGGTTCTCTGGATGCTTTCAAGAGAGAGCTAGATAGGGCTCTTAAAAATAGCGGAGTCAGGGAATATGGGGAGAAGGCAGGAACGGGGTACTGATTGGGGATGATCAGCCATGATCATATTGAATGGCGGTGCTGGCTCGAAGGGCCGAATGACCTACTCCTGCACCTATTGTCTATTGTCTAAATACAACCAGTTTAAGTTCAAGTTACATTTATTGTCACATGCACCAATTGGTACAGCAAAATTTGGGTTACCATACAGCCATACGAATAAAAAAGAACACAACACACGATAGACTTTAACATAAACATTCCCGCACAGCGGAATCAAAGTTTCCCACCTGTGAGGGAAGGCACCAAAGTTCAGTATTCCTTCTCTTTGTTGTTCACCCGTGGTCGGGGCCTCCCGAGCCCCTCCGCAGTCGCTGCTACGGGCAGCCCGATGTTCAGGCCCTCTCGCCGGGATGATGGAACTCCGACATCGGAACGGAAGAATATTCTCAGCGGCTTGGACTTCCGAATCGGCCACTTCTTACCGGAGACTGCGGCTCCCAAAGTCCACAGGCCGAGCTGGGCGGAGATTCACACTGGCGGCCCTCGGCAAAGGGATCCCAGGACTCCGCGATGTTGAAGTCAGCGCCGCCCGCGGCTAGAAGCTCCGCAAACCACAGCTCCACGATGTTGAAGCAGCAGGCCCAACACTCCGGAGCTTCAAACGCTGATCCCAGGTAAGGCATCGCCCGCTCCGCGATGAATCCAGTGCTGCGCCGCTGCTGAAGCTCTGGTCGGTCTCCGGCAGGAAAGGCCGCGCCAATCCAGTCGGTAGGCCGCGGGGGGCCAACCAACTGGAAGCTTGAAGAGGGAGAAGGAGTCCCTGAAATGAATGCACATTGATGTTTGGAATTGAGTCACATGATGAATTTTAATTTCTGTCAATGATAGTCACAAAATGCTGGAGTAACTGGGTCATGCAGAGAATAGATAGGTGAGGTGATCACCTATCAGTTTTCTCCAGAGATGCTGCTGAGTTACTCCAGCATTTTGTCTTATCTTTGGTAGCGGCAGGGCCCTGGACAGCTTGAGAGCCCATTGTGATTGGTGTACTGTGAGAGGCAGCTAGCTTGAGAGGCCATTGTTACTGTTGGCAACGTCCCATTGTGATGTCATTGGCAGGCAGCTTGAAAGCCCATTGTGATAATGCACTATGAGAGGCATTGTGACATCACTGAATGCTCTCTGAGAAAGCGCTTTAGGCTTTTTTGGAACTTTAAATCATGAATAACTTCGGAAATATAGGTCAGAATACGACGGGAAGATGTTGATCGCTTCGACGGGAAAAATGTGAGTAGAATATGTGAAAATGAGAAGGCTGTGGCCTAGCGTTTGGAAGAAGATAGGAAAAAGCAGAGTGACATTGCCGGCACAACAAAGAGATTTAATAATATATAGATTGTAAATTCTTGCTGTAGAAACAGTACAACAGCAGAGGTAGAGGGAGAATATTTCCTTTGTGTTGAATGATAGCTGCTTTTTCATGTGTTTGTAGCAAAGAGTATTCATTATCTGCCTTACAGATGATGATAAAGTCTTTGGGGAGTCATTCTGCACAGAAGTCAAGCCTCTATTTCATTTGCATGCCTGAACAAGTTACATTTCTTGAGAATGATGACCACTGAAGGATGTGCTACAGGATTTGGGGAAGATATTTCTTTAAAACCAAGACACCTGACCTTCAGACTCCAGTGTGCCCCTCCCCAGGGTGACTAGCAGAGGTTAGATCAGCCTTCTTGAGGGTAAATCATGTGAAGAGCAACTGGCCCAGAAGCAACAAAAGCTTTTCATTGTACCTCGGTACAGGTGACAATAAACTAAACTGATTTATAACTGAATTCCATCTGAGTGACTCCAGGACCCTGTGAATCTTCTTTGTTCCTGTACTTAAATGTTCTTGCCTTGAAGGCCAACATAAGATTTGCATTCCCAAATGCTTGGTATACCTGAAAACTTGCTTTCCGCGATTGGGGTGCAAGAACACCCTGGTCTTGCTGCACCTTTCCTTTTTTGCAATTTATCACTATTTAAGTAATAATTTGTCTTTCTGTTTTTAGTGGAAAACTTCACAAATATGTTAAACTGCATCAGCCGTGTATATTCCCACTCATCCAACTTGTTCAAATCACATTGTAATCTCTTTGCATCCTTCTCACAGCTCCCCATCCTCAGCATCAAATTTGTGTTGACTGCAAACTTACAAATATGTAGATCCCTCACATAATCATTCATGTATACTATGAATAACAGGTCCAACCTGCTCCAAAGTCTTTGGAAGATCACCATCAATTGCCGAATATTTCCAGAGTCACTTTCTTTAGTACTTTGGGATATAGATTATCAGACTCGGGATTTGTCTGCCTTTTGCTGCATTAATTTCCCCAAAACTCTTTCTTTACAATTGCAACTTCCTCCAGTTCCTTCCTCCCTCAGGACTCTTGGTCTCCAAACCTACCTTGGAGATTATCTGTGTCCTATTTTGTGAAGACCGAACCAAAGTATATGTTCAATTGTTCTGCTCTATCTTTGTTCCTTATTATGATTTCCTAATTTTTGACTGTCGGGGTCTCAGAATTGTGTTTGCTAATCTTTGTCAGTGCAGCCACTGGGACAGAGCAGGGTATGCAGACAAAGAGACCGAGGTAGTCAGGAAGTGAGAAAGCAGTGCACGTATCAGGAGAACAGAGACCAATGCTTGCAGATCTGAATACTGACCAGGTGCAATGAAATAGGGTGGTAGAATGTGGCAGATGTAGCCAGGAGCATGGAGATGTGTAAATCTAGCCAGAGGAATAGTAGGCACTGCACAATGCCAGAGGATGAGCAAGTCAGTGGAGGCAGCCAGAGGGATAATGAACAATAAATGAGCGTTTGTGCAAATGCAACATGGGCATGCTGGCAATTTCATGTAGCCAGTGTGATAGACAGCAACCTATGCAGCTGTGAGCAAGCAGGGATGGAGGAGAGGGGGAGGAAGAGAGAGAGTGTTAGCAGTAGATACAACTGGTGGAGGGAGCAGGAATAAAAGTAAATGCTAGGGACACTCAGTAGGTCAGATCCAAGACTATCAGAACTGGGAAAGAGAGAAGCAAGCTGCACGGAGTCACCCAGGGTAAGGAATCAAAAACGAGTGGACATATGTTTATGGTGAGGGAGCAAGATTTAATACAAAACTGAGAGGGCAGCTTTTTCACTCAGACGGTGGTGGGATTATGGACGAGCTGCCAGTTGAGGCAAATACTATGATAGCATTTTAAAAAAAACACTTAGATACATAGATAGGAAGAATTTAGAAGGATATGGGCCAAATACAAGCAAATGGGACTAGCTTATTTGAAACATGTTGGTCGGCATGGACAAGTTGGGCTGAAGGGTCTGTTTCCATGCTAAATGGCACTATGATTCTAAGTTAGTTTATGTGGCAGTTAAAGTCAGGATAAGCTTATTTGTCTGAGTAATACATTGCTCATTGAAAGGTTGTAGGACATGCCCAACAGGGAGACTGCAAACTACACACAGACAGTACTGGTGGTTAGGATCAAACCTGGGGCTCTGGAGCCATGAGACAGCAGCTCTACCAGAAGCACCACGCATTATGTTTGAAAGGAATGAAAGACATGCAAGTCTGCCTTTGATCAATAATGACACATAACTGAAATTCCACCTTATTTACACATTGCAGTGCAAATGGAAATTTGCTGGAGTGTCTTCACAAACAGTCCGAGGTGATTCCCAATTCCAAACGGTACAAAAAATAAAAATAAAATTTTAAACAATCAAATATGGTGGCAGAGAAGTGGTTAGTTCCAAAGCACACAGAATGAAAAGGTAAGTTTCTAAAGTTGAAGATGTGCCCTAGCACAATATAAGATGCTGTTCCTCGAGCAAGCATTGGATTTCAATGTTGAAGCTAGAAGGAAAGGTCAGGTGTGGGATGGTGCATTAAAGTGGCAGGTGACTCGAAGCTCAGGGTTTCCCTGATGAACTGAACACAGGTGCTCCACAAACTGGTTACCCAATCTGTTTATTTCTCAGATATAGAGGAGACCTAATTTTGAGCATCGAGCACTGTACACTAGATTGGAAGAAGTGCAAGTGAATCAGTGTTTCACCTGGATCATCCTTTGCACTGTGGGAAGAGAAGAGTCAGAGATGGACTATGTAAAGGTGAGAACTTGGGGAAATTGTCAGCCTGGGGAACAGAGAGCAGCACATCCACTAGGGGCGCAGATTGTCCATTCAGCTCATTGAATAGAGGTATCCACAGCCAGCGAGATAAACAGCCAGACCAAGTTAATGTCCCAAGATAACCACACAGATACCAGTTGATTGTGGCTGTAACACTGTAATCCTGTAACACTATTCTGCTCTCTGATTATTTTTTTCTTTCACTGCTCGTTGTACTTGTGTATCTTTTTTCGTACTCATGTGTAGAATGATTTGACTGGATAGCATGCAAGTCAACTTTTTCACTATCGTGACAATAATGAATCGATACCAATACCAAAGGGACTGTACATACAGCAGAGGGGTTAGATACCCATACACAGAGACAGACTGCAGAGACCACAACATAAACACTGTGGATAGAGAGCAGTATAGGCAGCTGGGGGACAGAGTACATTTATTAAGGGACACAGTATTAAATGCACGCAGAAGCATAGAAGGCAGCATATACAGCCAGTGAGTAGAGAGCAATCTGAGTCGGGAAGTTAATGAGTAGTGCACAAAATACACACCCAGGTGAATAGATAACAATGTATTCATCCAGGACGACAGAGAGCAGTTTATAAATTTAAGGAGGTAGGCTTATACACCAGGGTATAGAGGGAAGTACTTTCAGCTGAGAGGTTTGAGATTAATATATGACAAATTCCAATAGATCTGCATTTCAAAGTTTTGGAAGAAGTGGCTATTGGATGACTAACGGGTAATGATGAGACGGGGTACATGAAGGAGATTTAAATTCTGATCGAATGGTGCAAGAACAGCAATCTTGCTCTGAACATCCGCAAGATCAAGGAATTGACAGTTACCTTTAGAAGAGGACAGCTGAGGATCCACAAACTTGTCTTTATCGATGGGTTAGATCGGGCGAGAGACCAACTTCAAGTTCCTAGGCATGCACATCTCTGAATACCTGTCCTGGGCCCAGCACATTGATGTAATCACAAATGCCCATCAACGCCTCTATGTTCTTAAAATATTGAGGAGATTTAGTATGTCGACAAATACTCTCTTGAATGTCCACAGGTGTATGGTAGAGAGCATACTGACTAGTTGCATCAAGATCTAATTCAGCAACTCAAATATCCAGGAATGAAGATTACAGAGAATGGTAGACACTGCCGACTCCATCACAGGTACTGACGTCCCCACAATCAAAGGAATCTATCGAACGTGCTGCCTCAAAAAGGCAACCAATATCATCAAGGACTCGCATTACTCTGGCCATGCTCTCATTTCATATTAGGAAGAAAGTATAGGAGTCTGAAAACCGTGATCACCGGGTTCAAGAATAGCTTCTTCCCAGCAATCACCAGGCTCAATCACACAATACTAACTTCAACTATGAACTTCTTTGGACTTTACTTGCACTAATGACTGCAGGTTTTTTTGCACAAGTATTTAGTTTATTTTTAGTTTAGAGATATAGCAAGGAAGGCCCTTCGGCCTACCGAGTCCACACCAACTAGTGATACCCGCACATTAACACTATCCTACACACACTAGGGATAATTTACACTTATACCAAGCCAATTAACCTACAAACTTGTACGTCTTTGGAGTGGGAGGAAACCGAAGATCTCGGAGAAAACCCACGCAGTTTCAGGGAGAACGTAAAACTCCATACAGACAGCACCCATAGTGGCGGTCGTACCCGGGTCTCTGGCGCTGCAAGCACTGTAAGACGACAACTCTACCACTGCACCACCGTGGTTGTTAATTTATTGGGGGGTTTTGTTTATTGTATCTAATCTGTGTATTGCCTTTGCCTGTTACTCCGCTGCAAATAATAATTGCATTGTTCCGTTGTTGGTGTATATGACGACTTATGACGGTAGGGGTGACCTGTACAAAAGGGACAGGTTACACCTTAACTGGAGGGGACTGATGTTCTGGCAGGCAGGTTTGCTAGGGCTACACGTGTGGGTTTCAACTAAATAGTGGGGAGGGATTGACAAATTGGGAGTATAAAGATGGAGTTGAAGGGAAAGTGAGTACAGGAAAAGTTACAAAAGACTCCCAAATTAATGGGAAGGAAAGTTCGAGAAGGGATAAGAAAGTAAGGTCAGGGCCAATTGCGAGCGGTGTGAGAGGGGAGGTGCATACCGAGGTCAAAAGTGTTGTATATGAATGTGCGAAGTATAAGAAATAAAGTGGATGAACTTGAGGCTCAGTTAGAAATTGGCAAGTATGATGTTGTGGGAATTACAGAGACATGGCTGCAAGAGGGCCAGGGTTGGGAACTGAATATTCAAGGCTGTTCCTCCTATCGAAAAGACAGACAGGTGAGCAGAGGGGGTGGGGTAGCTCTGTTGGTGAGGAATGAAAATCAGTCCCTTGCAAGGGGTGACATTGAAACAGGAGATGTGGAGTGAGTATGGATTGAATTAAGGAATTGTAAGGGTAAAAAGACCCTAATGGGACATGTACAGGCCCCCAAACAGTGGCCTGGATATGGGGTGCAAGTTGAATCAGGAGTTTAAATTGGCATGTAGTAAAGGTAATGCTACGGTTGTTATGGGAGATTTCAAAATGCAGGTAGACTGGGAAAATCAGGTTGGTACTGGACTCCAAGAAAGGGAGTTTGTGGAGTGCCTCCTTGATGGATTCTCAGAGCAGCTTATATTGGAGCCTACCAAGGATAAGGCAATTCTGGATTTAGTGTTGTGTAATGAACCGGAATTGATAAAGGAACTTAAGGTTAAGGAGTCATTAGGAGGTAGTGACCATAATATGGTCAGTTTTAATCTACAATTGGAGAGGGAGAAGGTTAAATCGGAGGTCTCAGTGTTACAGTTGAACAAAGGGGACTATGGAGCCATGAGGGAGGAGCTGGCGAAAGTTGACTGGAAAGATACCCTAGCAGGGGTGACAGTGGAACAACAATGGCAGGTATTTCAGGGAATAATACAGAAGGTGCAGGATCAGTTCATTCCAAAGAGGAAGAAAGATTCCCATGGGAGTAAGGAGCGACCGTGGCTGACAACGGACATCAGGGACAGTATAAAAAGAAAAAGAGAAGTACAACATAGCAAAGATGAGCGGGAAGCAAGAGGATTGGGTAATGTTTAAAGAGCAACAGAAGATAACTAAAAAGGCAATACGAGGAGAAAAGATGAGGTACGAAGGTAAGCTAGCCAAGAATATAAAGGAGGATAGTAAAAGCTTCTTTAGGTAAGTGAAGAGGACAAAAATAGTTAAGACCAAAGTTGTACCCTTGAAGACTGAAAAAGGTAAATTTATTATGGGGAACAAATAAATGGCAGACGAGTTGAACAGGTACTTTGAATCCGTCTTCACTAAGGAGGACACAAAACAATCTTCCTGTTGTACTAGTGGTCAGAGGATTATGGGGTGACGGAGGAACAGAAGGAAATCCACATTAGGTGGGAAATGGTGTTGGGTAGACTGATGGGACTGAAGGCTGATAAATCACGAGGGCCTGATGGTCTGCATCCCAGGGTACTTAAGGAAGTACCTCTAGAAATCGTGGATGCATTGGTGATAATTTTCCAATGTTCTATAGATTCAGGATCAGTTCCTGTGGATTGGAGGGTAGCTAATGTTATCCCACTTTTTAAGAAAGGCGGGAGTGATAAAACGGAATTATAGACCAGTTAGCCTGACATCGGTGGTGGGGAAGATGCTGGAGTCGATCATAAAAGATGAAATAGCGGCACATTTGGATAGCAGTAACAGGATTGGTCCGAGTCAGCATGGATTTACAAAAGGGAAATCATGCTTGACTAATCTTCTGGAATTTTTTGAGGATGTAAATAGGAAAATGGACAAGGGAGAGCCAGTGGATGTGGTGTACCTGGACTTTCAGAAAGCATTTGATAAGGTCCCACATAGGAGATTAGTGGGCAAAATTAGGGCACATGGTATTGGGGGCAGAGTGCTGACATGGATAGAAAATTGGTTGGCAGGCAGGAAACAGAGTAGGGATTAACGGGTCCCTTTCAGAATGGCAGGCAGTGACTAATGGGGTACCGCAAGGCTCGGTGCTGGGACCGGAGCTATTTACAATATACATCAATGATTTAGATGAAGGAATTCAAAGCAACATTAGCAAATTTGCAGATGACACAAAGCTGGGTGGCAGTGTGAAGTGAGGAGGATGCTATGAGAATGCAGGGTGACTAGGACAGGTTGGGTGAATGGGCAGATGCAGTTTAATGTGGATAAATGTGAGGTTATCCACTTTGGTAGCAAAAACAGGAAGGCAGATTATTATCTAAATGGTGTCAAGTTGGGGAAAAAGGGAAGTACAACGGGATCTGGGAGTCCTTGTTCATCAGTCAATGAAAGTAAGCATGCAGGTTCAGCAGACAGTGAAGAAAACGAATGGCATGTTGGCCTTCATAACCAGAGGAATTATAGGAGCAAAGAGGTCCATTTGCAGTTGTACAGGGCTCTAGTGAGACCACACCTGGAGTATTGTGTGCAGTTTTGGTCCACTAATTTGAGGAAGGACATTCTTGCTATTGAGGGAGTGCAGCGTAGGTTTACAAGGTTAATTCCCGGGATGGCGGGACTGTCATATGCTAAAAGAATGGAGCGGCTGGGCTTGTATACTCTGGAATTTAGAAGAATGAGAGGGGATCTTATTGAAACATATATGATTATAAAGGGTTTGGACACGTTAGAGGCAGGAAACATGTTCCCGATGTTGGGGGTGTCCAGAACCAGGGGCCACAGTTAAAAAATAAGGAATAAGCCATTTAGAGCGGTGACGAAGAAACACTTTTTCACACAGTTGTGAGTGTGTGGAATTCTCTTCCTCGAAGGGCGGTGGAGGCCGGTTCTCTGGATACTTTCAAGAGAGAGCTGGATAGGGCTCTTAAAGATAGCGGCATCAGGGGATATGGGGAGAAGGCAGGAACGGGGTACTGATTGGGGATGATCAGCCATTATCACATTGAATGGCGGTGCTGGCTCGAAGGGCTGAATGGCCTACTCCTGCACCTCTTGTCTATTGACAATTCAGGTAGTGGATGCTCTGATTAGTATCTTCCAAAATTCTATTGATTCCTGCCATTAGAGGTAAGCACTGCTTAAGGAAGGAGGATGAGAGAAAACGGAACTATTAACTTGATATTGTGACATTGTTGGTGTCACCAACCGTCGGGGAGATTGTATTAAGATACTTAGAAAATAATAATGATTGAGCAGAGTTAATATGGATCCATGAAAAAAAAAATCATGTTTAATTCATCTATTAGAATTCTTTGAATTAATAAAGACATAAGAAGCAGGATTAGAATGGGTCCTTTGGCCATTCTCCAAAACCATGCTGATCTCCCACTGCAGTCATTTTCAGCACTTTCCCACATCTGTTAACTGCCTTAGTTCCTAGAAATTCACGACTTTCCTTTAATTTGACAGTGACTGAGCTTTCAGATGCATCCAGGGTAGATGCATCACCACCGTCAGCGAAGAAACCTCTTCACATCTCAGTCCTACATGGCCTGCCCCGTTCATGCATCCAGACTGCCAAGCCGTTTAAGAATTTTTAATTGCGTTTTTTCTCATTCTCTATACTTACGGGGAAAAAAACAGTTGCAGTCTATTACATCTCTCCTCATATTGGCAAAATCATCTTTAGAACCAGCTACCGCAATTCTTCAATGGCAAGCACATCCTTTGTTAGGTTAGTAAACCAAATTGTACACTAGTGCAATCTCACTGAGACCCTATACATTTTCCAACAAGATTTCCTCTGCTCAATCCCATTGTTTTTGTTTAATATTTTCAACATAAAAGAACCTAAATTATAATTTGCACTTTCCTGACCACTGTCATGTTCTGTTTTTCTCTTCCTCTTTTATTAAATAGTGGGGCCACATTTGCTTCTCTCCAAATCATGGGAACCTTTATAAATACTTTTAAAAGTGAAGCCAAGTATGAGCCCTTTACAAGCAGAGACCAGAGACAAAAGCTTGGAAGATGATAACTGGTGTCTCTACCATCTCTTTTAAAACTGGGATGTACTGTAGATCATGAGATCCTGGAGATTATTAGCCCACAAGCTCACAGAATCTCTCGTTCTATTTTTTGACCTTTACTTAGTTCCTTCAGTCCTCATACTCGCTAGATTCATGACTCTCTGACATGTCCAGCAGGTTTTGTGTGTATCCTTACATAAAGACAGATGCAAATTAACAGCTTAGTTCCTCTGCCATTTTCTTATCTCCATTCTCTGTTCTGTTGTCTGCTAGTAATGTTCATAATTGCTTATAAAGACTTTGCCTTCCATCACAGCGAGGAGGAGATTCGCTGTGATGGATGTTTGTGTAAATTGTGTTGTGTCTTGGTTCCTTTTACTTGTTTGTATGACTGCAGAAACCAAATTTCGTTTGAACTTCATTTGAGGTTCAAATGACAATAAATGGTATTGTATTGTATTGTATTGTAATTGGCTTTGCTTTTTAAATACTGATAAAAGTTCCTGTACTCTTCTGTTTCTTACCTGTGTAGCTTCATATTCTTTCTTGCCTTTGCATATTAATTTCCTCGTCTTCCTTTGTTGAATTCCAGAATGTTCCCAATGTCGGTCCCCTTCTAATTCTGGCAACTCTATAAGACTTCTTTTAATTTAACACTATCTTTAATTTATCTAATCAGCTGCTGAGTAATCATTTTCCTTTTGTAATTTTCTGCCTAAAAGGAAGAAATATTTGTTTGCAACGTGCACTATTTCTTTAAATGCTAACCTTTGCCCATCCATTGTCACATGTACTCTCCCAATCAAAGACAGTTAAATCTCCCAACATACCTTAATAGAAGCGAAACCTGAGAGACCATGTTTTTGTTTTCACCAGTGGAATGGCAGTGAAGAGAGTCAACATCTTTAAGTTCCTGGAGTGCACATCTCGGATGATTTGTCCTGGGCCCAGCAGGTTGATGCAATCACAAAGAAAACTTCTACTTCCTTAGAAGAATTGGAAATTCAGCATGTCACTGAATACTGTATCGAATTTTTGCAGTTATAGTGGAGGGTGTACTGACTGGTTGCATCATGGCATGGTGCAGAATTCGAATTCGAAAAGGTAATTCGAAAGCCCAAGAGCGAAGGGGGCTGCAGAAAGTGGTGGCAATTATCCTCCATAATAGGTATTGACCTCCCCACCATTGAAGGGATCGACAGGAAGTGTTGCATCAAGAAAACAGCTAACATCATCAAAGATCCCCACCACCCTGGCTATGCTCTCATCTCACGGCTACCATTGGGAAGATGATACAGAAGCCTGAGAACTGTGACGTTCAGGTTCAAGAACAGTTTCTTTGCATCAATCATTGGGTCCTTGAAGCACCTTTCACAATCCTAACTACAGCCTACATCAGTACCAAATGAGTATGGACTTTGTATAAGGTTGCACTATGTATTTAATCTTTTAAACTATTATTGTTTGGTTACCTAGTATAACTGATGTTATTGCATTACTGTTTATGTATATTTATTTGTCATGTTGTGGCTTCAATGTGCCTTTAAAGCTACAGGAAGTAAGAGTTTCATTGTTCTGATCGGATGCATATGACAATTAAACATTCTGGCATCTTTTATCTCCGTTTGCTACATTAAAGGCCCTAATTGTACATTGTTCAAATCCAAAGGTAAAATAGTACACTTTATGGTCACTCTCCCTAAAGGTCCCTTGACAATAACATTATTAGTCAGCACCTCTGCTTCAGAAGCATAATTGCACATCATTTTCTGATTCCTGCAAAGCCATTCACCAAATGGAAATAGGAAAATTTCATCAAATAGGAAATGAGATAGGAAAGGTTTAGAGGGATATGGACCAAGCACGGGCACGTGGGACTAGCTTAGATGGGGGCATCTTGGTCAGGATGGGTGGGTTGGGCCATAAGACCTGTTTCGATTTAAAAAAAGTCTGGCCAGTAATGGGGCAAGAGAGATCCTGTAGCTGGGAACCGGATAGGCCTGGAACCTGGTGGAGTGGATGGCAACTGACAAGCAAGGGTCTGAAGCAAGAATCTGAAGAAGGGTCTGCACCAGAAACGTCACCAATCCATGCTCTCCAGAGATGCTGCCTGCCCAGCTAAGTTACTCCGGCACTTGGTATCTTTTTTTTGTAAACCAGCATTTGTGGTTCTTTGTTTCTATGGGTCCTTCACGGCCTTTTTGATGTTCCAGAGTGACCCAATTGGCCATTGTTTTCTATAGTGAAAATAAAAGTGATTTGCACACACTTAGCTCTAGAAAATAAAGCTTCCTGTCTTAATTTTGAGGTTACAATGTCAATTTATCTAAACCTTTCTCGATTATCCTTTAATTTTCTCTTTCTCTAGAGCCACATTCTCTTCATATCAATGTAATTTAAGAAAGTTCTGAAGATAGATATAAAAAGCTGGAGTGATTCAGCGGGCCAGGCTGCATCTCTGGAGAGAAGGAATGGGTGACGTTTCGGGTCGAGACCCTTCTTCAGACGTCCCGAACTCATTCCTTCCACCCAGAGATATTGCCTGTCCCGCTGAGTTACTCCAGCTTTTTGTGTCTGTCTTCGGTTTAAAACTAGCAGCTGCAGTTCCTTCCTACACATGAAGAAAGTTCTGATTCCCCGCACGTCTAAATGTTCAATCAGACTCGGTGCTTTTTGTTATTTGCGGTTGTTTACTTGTTTCTGTGATGCATGGTGACTGGTGAGTCAGGGAAGGTGCTCCGAGTGACTCAGGTCTGTGGCAAGAGCCCACACGGGCTCGCACAGCCCCGGGAGGCGCGCGGCAGCGCCGTCCCCACCGCCCAGTCATGCCAGCCGCCAGCCGCTGATCACGCAGCCCGCGTCCCTCCATTGGCCGCCGCGCTGCAGGCCTATCCGTCCGATTGGCCGGGCCCATTGGCGGCGCCGCCCCCCGCCTCCGCCTCCGCGCGCTCCACCTGAATGGAACCCGGGCCGGGGCGCGAGCAGCCGGTGTCAACAGCTGCGAAGGTGGCAACACAGTGTCTGCACGGTGCTGTCTTTGGGAGCGCGTCTGCGCCCAATTCATGAGTTTCGCCGGTGAAAGGCAACGCTTAGGCTGCGTGTGAGTATCTTTCCTTTCTGAGTAGAATAAAGAGAGTCCAACCCCTCCCATCCAATTCCCTTGATCCGTTTTGTGATTTTTCTTCCCCGGGGATTAATGTTCAGTGAATCCATTTGGTACTTTTCATCTTGTCATACTAGTACCGCTTTTCGTGGCTGAATAAAACATATTTTCACTCATTGCAGGTGACGCTGGTGAAAACTCGTCTATTATGTAGGCGTTTAGAGAACTTTTATGTAAATGTTTCATTCTAACGAAGCAGCTGTAGGTTTCTTCAGTTGCTAACACAAAACTCTGAGCAGGAATATCCTTGTATTTGTTAATTTAAAAAAAATGCTTAGTGATTTCATCCCTTCTTCTCACCCACCCGGTCTCAATCAATGGGAATAAACTGGAGGTAGACAAAAGTGCTAGAGAAACTCAGCGGGTGCGGCAGCATCTATGGAGCGAAGGAAATAGGCAACGTTTCGGGCCGAAACCCTTCTCCAGGGAATAAACTGGAGTTCGTTTAAAATTGAATGCACGACTATCGAATGCCGGTTCCAGGTTTAAACTCGTCAACAAGGGGATGTTTTCCCCCTGCAATCTTGCACAATAGTTTGCAGCATTCAGTGCTGAGTTTTCCCTACGAATCCTTTGCACTTATGCAAGTGACGCCGCTGCCTATTTTCTGCAAGGGGAGGGGAGTGTGAGTTGAAGCTTGTCTGGAAGTGGGTGAAAGGTTGCCGCGGTGACTGGTTCAAGTTCGCGCACGGCTCAGCACGCAGCCTGCACGTGGGCTCGGATCTGCGCCAATCCTCCGCTCCCGCAGACGCTAGCTGGGGCGAGGGGCAGGGGCAGGGGCAGAGCTCTGTTCTGCTCATCAGGTCGGATTTGTGTTGGTGAGTGAGGAGATTGCTGCCGAAGAGTACCTGCGTGGACGTCTGCATTTTTTTACACTCTAGGATCCTAAGTATAAACCCTGATCGCCGTAACGGACATACATCTGAACTAAAAGCCAAATCATTGACTTTGTGTTAAAACACTGTAAAGGGAAGCCGATCTAGGGGCTCCTAATAAGACGTATAACGTAAAATGCTTGCAGGGTGTAAGGCAGAGGAAGAGTGAGGGCGTTAATTTGGGGAGGGGAACAAGGGTAAAATATTTCATAGAATAAATGGGAGGGTACCGAGGTGCGGACTGCACACTCGGATCCTTAAAAATAGCTGCTGAGTCAACGTGGTTGAAAAGACACTTTCTTTAATATCTATTTGAAAATATACCTTATTCATAAATGTGTACAGAATATGCAATATAATTAATACACATCTTTTATTAATTCATAGTGCCATCAAACCAGTACATTCTATTAGAAAGTTTCAAAGGTTCATTTTCTTCTATAAACAATATGTCCATGAAGTATTTGAGAGGCTGTTATACAGGATGCAGCTCCTCAGAGGCCAGTGGACCCTAGACTGGTCCTTCCTGCACACCCGCAAACTCTTTGTGGTGCCTGCACCAAGCTTCATTGCATCTCTGCTCTCGGCATGTTCTCTTGCATCTTAGAATGTGCCAGACAGCAGCATTCAATAGACAATAGGTGCAAGAGTAGACCATTCGGCCCTTCGAGCCAGCGCCGCCATTCAATCTGATCATGGCTGATCATCCAAATCAGTACCCCGTTCCTGCCTTCTCCCCATATCCCCTGACTCCACTATTTTTAAAAGCCCTATCTGGCTCTCTCTTGAAAGCATCCAGAGAACCTGCCTCCACCGCCCTCTGAGGCAGAGAATTCTACAGACACAACTCTCTGTGAGAAAAAGTGTTTCCTCGTTTCCGTTCTAAATGGCTTACTCCTTATTCTTAAACTGTGGCCCCTGGTTCTGGACTCCCCCAACATCGGGAACATGTTTCCTGCCTCTAGCGTGTCACTTAACAATCTTATATGTTTCATGAGATCCCTCTCATCCTTCTATTCTCCAGAGTGTACAAGCCCAGCCGCTCCATTCTCTCAGCATATGACAGTCCCGCCATCCTGGGAATTAACTGTAAACCTACGCTGCACTCCCTCAATAGCAAGAATGTCCTTCCTCAAATTAGGGACCAAAACTGCACACAATACTCCAGGTGTGGTCTCACTAGGGCTCTGTACAACTACAGAAGGACCTCTTTGCTCCTATATTCGATTCCTCTTGTTATAAAGGCCAACATGCCATTCAACTTTCTTCACTGCCTGCTGTACCTGCATGCTTACCTTCAGTGACTGATGAACAAGGACCCCAGATCCCGTTGTACTTCCCCTATTCCCAACTTGACGCCATTAGATAGTAATCTGCCTTCCTGTTTTTGCTACCAAAGTGGATAACCTCACATTTATCCGCATTAAACTTAATCTGCCATGCATCTGCCCACTCCCCCAACCTGTCCAAGTCACCCTGCATTCTCATAGCATCCTCCTCACAGTTCACACTGCCACCCAGCTTAGTGTCATCTGCAAATTTGCTAATGTTACTTTGAATCCCTTCATCCAAATCATTGATGTATATTGTAAATAGCTGCGGTCCCAGCACCGAGCCTTGCGGTTCCCCACTAGTCACTGCCTGCATTCTGAAAGGGACCCGTTAATCCCTGCTGTTTGTTTCCTGTCTGCCAACCACTTCTCTATCCATGTCAGCACTCTACCACCAATACCATGTGCCCTAATTTTGCCTACTAATCTCCTATGTGGGACCTTATCAAATGCTTTCTGAAAGTCCAGGGTACACTACATCCACTGTCTCTCCCTTGTCCATTTTCCTAGTTACATGTTCAAAAACTTCCAGAAGATTAGTCAAGCATGATTTCCCCTTCGTAAATCCATGCTGACTCGGACCGATCCTGTTACTGCTATCCAAATATGCCGCTAGTTCATCTTTTATAATTGACGGCAGCATCTTCTCCAGGCTAACTGGTCTATAATTCCCTGTTTTCTCTCTCCCGCCTTTCTTAAAAAGTGGGATAACATTAGCTACCCTCCAATCCACAGGAACTGATCCTGAGTCTATAGAACATAGGAAAATTATCACCAATGCGTCCACAATTTCTAGAGCCACTTCCTTAAGTACCCTGGGATGGAGACCATCAGGCCCTGGGGATTTATCAGCCTTCAGTCCCATCAGTCTATCCAACACCATTTCCTGCCTAATGTGGATTTCCTTCAGTTCCTCCGTCACCCCAGATCCTCTGGCCACTACTATATCAGGAAGATTGTTTGTGTCCTCCTTAGTGAAGACAGATCCAAAGTACCTGTTCAACTCATCTGCCATTTCCTTGTTCCCCATAATAAATTCACCTTTTTCGGTCTTCAAGGGTCCAACTTTGGTCTTAACTAATTTTTTCCTCTTCACATACCTAAAGTAGCTTTTACTATCCTGCTTTATATTCTTGACTAGCTTACCTTCGTACCTCATCTTTTCTCCCCGTATTGTCTTTTTAGTTATCTTCTGTTGTTCTTTAAACATTACCCAATCCTCTTGCTTCCCGCTCATCTTTGCTAAGTTGTACTTCTTCGCTTTAATTTTTATACTGTCCCTGACGTCCCTTGTCAGCCATGGTCGTCCCTTTCTCCCCTTGAATGTTTCTTCTCCTAGGAATGAACTGATCCTGCACCTTCTGTATTATTCCTAGAACTACCTGCCATTTTTGTTCCACTGTCATCCCTGCTAGTGTATCTTTCCAGCTCCTTTGGATATCACGTGGATAATATACAAACTGCTCAACCAACTCAGCAGCTGGGGTAGCATCCATGGAGGGAAATGGACGTTAAGGGTGTTCTCTGTTATGCTGTTTCCTATAGGAGGCTTTGCTTTATAACTGGGGCATAGAACATAAGAGCACAAAGGTAATGCTAGAACCTACAATACCAATTAGACCATAACTTGAGCATTTCATAAATTACTGATGAAGGGATGGGAAAGATATGATTGCACTAGAGTTGCTATAGTTAAGATAGCTGGAACTGTGAAATTTTAGCAAATAGGCTGGGGTTGCTTTCCGTGGGTGAGGGAGAAATTTATTTGAGTACACACAATTAAGAGTTGCCGTGATAAGGCAGGAGGGAACCACTTTATTAAGAAGAAGAGTTAATAATCAGCGGATATAGATTTCAAGTAATAGATTCAAGAATCAGTGGGGAGGGGAGAAAATAATGTTGCAGAGAGTGTTGGAAGCTTGGGGTATACCGCCTAAAAGGACAATAGAGGCAGTAATCCTGAACGTTTAAGAGCATTTTGGAAGAACCAATAAGACGGTAATATACAATGAATGGTAGTATCGTAGGAGAAGGCTTGAAGAACAGGAGGACCTCAATGTATAAGCCTATTGATCCCTGAAGGAGCAAGTACAGTTGATGAAGAGGCATATTAGCCAGGGCATAGAATATAAAAGCACGGAGGTTATGGTGCAACTTTATATAATGTTGGTTCTGCATAAGAAGGAGTACTGTGCAGTTTTGTTCACCACACACTGATTGCACCACGGTGAATATTCACCAGAATGTTGACTAGGTTGGAACATTTCAGTTAAGAGGAGAGGCTGGATAGGCGGTGAAGGTGTAGGGGTGACTTGATAGAGGGATATAAATTGACGAGAGACCTAGATAGGGGAGATAATGAGAAACATTTCCCCATAGTAGATTACTGCAACATTGCCGATGACCAGGGAATGGGAAGGATATAACTGCACTGGAGAATGTGTCATCCTGCACTCAAATTTACTTGGACCATCTCCGACACCTCTCTCCCCCTTCTTAATCTCATACTCTATCACAGGAAATAGACTATTGACTGACGTCTATTGCAAACCCACTGACTCTCACAACTATCTCGACTACATTTCTTCCCACCCTGCTTCCTGCAAAGACTATCCCCTACTCCCAATTCCTCCGTCTATGCCGCATCTGCGCCCAAGATGAGGTGTTCCATTCTAGAATATCCGAGACATCCTCATTCTTTCGGGAATGGGGGTTCCCCTCTCCCATCATAGATGAGGCCCTCACTCATGTCTCCTCGGTACCCCGCAGCTCCACCCTTACTCCCCCTCCACCTAGTCGCAACAGAGACAGAGTCCCCCTAGTCCTTACCTTCCACCCCCATCAGCCGTCGCGTACAACACATAATCCTACGAAATGTCTGCCACCTCTAACGGGATCCCACCACTAGCCACATTTTCCCATCTCCACCCCTTTCCGCCTTCTGCAGAGACCGTTCCCTCCGCAACTCCCTGGTTAACTCATCCCTTCCCACCCAAACCACCCCCTCCCCAGGTACCTGACCCTGCAACCGCAGAAGATGCAACACCTGTCGCTATACCTCCTCCCTCGACTCTGTCCAGGGACCCAGACAGTCCTTTCAGGTTAGGCAGAGGTTCACTTGCACCTCCTTCAACCTCATCTCCTGTATCCGTTGTTCAAGATGTGGACTCTTATACATTGGCGAGACCAAACGCAGACTGGGCGATTGTTTTGCAGAACACCTTCACTCAGCCCACCTGAACCAACCTGATCTCCCAGTTGCTGGATAATTTAATTCTCCTTCCCATTCCGACACAGACCTTTCCATCCTCAGTCTCCTCCATTGTCAGAGTGAGGCTAATTGCAAATTGGAGGAACAACATCTCATATTTCGCTTGGGCAGCTTACAGCCCAGTGGTATGACTCTTGATTTCTCTAACTTCAAGTAGCCCTGGCATTCCCTCTCTCTCTATCCCTCCCCCACCCAGGTCGCACTAGCTTTTCATTTTCACCCTACAAACAGCTTACAATGGCCTGTTTCCTTTATCATCGTTACTTTTTTGCATTCATTCATTGTTCTTTATCTTTCCACATCACCATCTATATCTCTCGTTTCCCTTATCCTTAACCAGTCTGAAGAAGGGTCTCGACCCGAAACGTCACCCATTCCTTCTCGCCAGAGATGCTGCCTGTCCCGCTGAGCTACTCCAGCTTTCTGTGTCTATCTTCAAGGTGCAGAGGAGAGCTGGGAATATTGAGCAAAGAGGCTGGGATTGTCTTCCCTGGAACAGAAGTGATCAAAGGAGGTCAGAGGGCATAGATATATGCTATGAGGTGAAGGGAGTAGAGAGGAACGGAGGAAGATTTTTTTGTGGCCAGAGAGTGGTTGGAATCTGAAATGCACTGCCTGAGACACAACCACAATATTTAAGATATACTTACAAAAGCACGAACCACTAAGATGTAGAAAGCTGTAAAATGGGATTTGTGTAGATGGATACTCAATGATTGGCATGAACATCGTGGAACAAATGGCCTGTTTCTGTGCTTATGACTACTTTAAATGCTACAGTATGCAGTGTTACATACCTGAAACTAACTTGCTCTTTTTCATCTGGCAGAGGTGATTTCTTCTCAATTGCAAGTTTTCTCTGATCTACAAGTGAATGTGACAAACCTGGTTCTGGCTTTCCGCACAAATATATCAAAATGACGCATTAATTATTTTGGATGAAGCTAAGACATTGTAACCATCATCAATTTATTTTGTATGAGCCTAGTGAATTTGATACTCTAAAACTTTGGATGTTCGGCAATGAATTTTTTGTGTTTAGTATCATCGTGTCAAGTTGACCATAGTAATGGTAATTTATCCTTTGTTACTATGGATACTGTTTGACACAGTTGGCCTAGTACATGGAACTATAACTACTTGGTACAGTTCCAAGTTACCTGGTTGCAGACACTTCATCTTCAACAGCAGCATTCTTTACTCATTCCTTGGGCTTGTACTACCTTAGAATTCATCCTCCCAACCCCTTCCATCTCTTTCAACTTCCACTATATCATTCCAAAGATGCAGCCGGCTTCCTGATGTACCTCAGAAGATCCTTCTTCTCTCTAGTGCTTGCCTGAACCCTATAACTATCAACGTGCTGATCTCAACCCCAAATCTGCTTGTGCTGCGGGTACATGCCAGATATTGTATGAGTAGCGATTTCCCAATGCTTATTGTTCCAATGTACTATGTTTATCCTAGTCATGCCCTTGCTCAATGGATCTCCCACTATCCCCTCCAAGTTTCCCTTCCTATTTTTTTCCTTCCAGGCACAACATGCTTCTTCACATTTATTCTTACATTAGATTAAGTGGAACCCGTTGGGTCCCAGTTACACGGGAGGCCTGGTCCCCCAACGCAAACCATTCCCCAATGCAATATTCCACCGCTCACCCGTTCCCCCAACGCAACCCGTTCCCCCAACGCAATATTCCACCACTCACCCATAGCCCCTAACTGCGCAGGCGTGTCTCATTTCCCCTCATCACCCAGCACTCACTCTCCCTCCTCCATGTGTGGGAGGGAAGTGGGGTGTGTGGCATGGGGGGGGGTTTGTGTGGGCGGGGAGGTGTAGGAGAAGGGGAAAGGGAGGTGTGGGGGAGGGGGGGGTGTATGTGGGCGGGAGGGGAGGTGTGTGCGCAAGGGGGATGTGAGGGGTGTGCGTGGGCTGGGGGCATTGTGGGGGGAGGGGGGATTGTGGAGGGAAGGGGGTGTGGGCTGGGGGTGGTTGTGGGGGGCGGGGGGGTTGTGGGGGAGGGGGGGAGAGAGCTCAGAGAAAATACTGGGGAAGAGCCTTGGGGAGAGGGGGGTATCACGGGAGATGGGTGGCAGGAGCCAGCGAGAGGGACCAGAGGGGAAGGGGCTGGAGCTGGCGGTGCTATGGGGACTCGCAGTGGGTGCTGGTCGCTGCTCGTTCTCCTCCGCTGGGATCAGAGTCTCCGCTTTCCGTTTGGCGACATCTCCGACTCCGCTCAGAGCCGGGCTGGGCCGCTTCCAGTCCCTCCAAAAATTGAGACCTCCGCCGGCCACCCTCAGCTACAGTAAAGACGCGATGGTGCAGGACCGTCCCGTGGAGTGACTGGAGAAGAGACTAATCCGCGCAGCCCTGACTGGCAGGAGAGGAGATCGATCTGCGCATGCAAGGTTTTTAAGATTTTTAAACCTCGCTAACTTTTACAATAAGCCACCGATCGGAACGAGACTTGGTGCATTCGCAGCATAGGAGAACGGTGAGTTAGCTGGCAAAAAATCATAGCGCTATTGCATACCGTTTTTGCGCAAATAGAAAAAATGCGCAAACCGGAAGATAACAAGATCAGAGTTTTAGTTATGTATAGAAGATAGATAGATATTGTTTCTCCCACCACCATCTGAGTAAGCACTTGCGGGTATTTTCCACGTTAATCGTGCAGGACAAATTCGAGTGGTTGTCAAGAAGATGATTTTAGAAAGAGCATATGCTTGCAATCTTTAGCATTTGTGGGGAGAGTTAAAGTTTCAGGTTAACCTTTTTCCAAGTTCTCATGAAATATTTGTATGTTTTAAATATATGTAGAATCAGGAAGAGAAGGGGTGACAGGAAATGACTAAAGAGAAGGTCTGGGTAGACAAAAATGTTGGAGAAACTCAGCAGGTGAGGCAGCATTTATGGAGCTCCATACATGCTGCCTCACCCGCTGAGTTTCTCCAGCAGTTTTGTCTAGCTTTGATTTTTCCAGCATCTGCAATTCTTTCTTAAACACAGAGAAGGTCTGTGTTGGGAGAGGTGGTGAGATTAAATTACAAAGGGATGTTGGTCATAGAGTGAGTGTAAATATGCTTATGGCTAAAGCTGCAATAGGCAGAAATTTAAGGCATTGGGTTTTGGTATGAAATTACTAAACCAGTGTGGAATCTGAAAGACTGATATGTACCCAGTTGAAAGATGAGCCGTCCTTGTTCAAGCACGCATTGAGTTTCATTAGAGTAGTGTAGGAAGCCAAGAGATAGTGGCATCCCTGGATCAGGCAGACTGAATGGAAATTTCCACAAAGTGGTCACCTAATCAGTATTGGGTCTTCCATCAAGTGAATCAGAAGCACTGAATATTTGAGAGAAATGCAAATAAATATCAATTTAACCTTGAAAGAACATTTTGGCACCTGAGGAAATTAAAGAAGCTTGCATGAATATGTGCAGTCGAAAGGGGGAGGAGGAGAAATTGGGATTGATTAAGGAGTAGGCAGTGCAGATTTAAAGAAAGTTCCCCTTAGGATATTGGGAAGAAGAACTATGGTGCGGTTGGAGAGGTTTATGGTAGTGGGCTCACCTTCGATATACTGATGAATATGAGATATAAAATGGAAGATGGGGACAGGGAAAAGTTTGTCAAGGTTTTATAAAGATGGGGAATGAGTGTTAACAAAAAATCAGGAAAGGAACAAATTAGGTGCATAGTTGTCGGTTACTGTAGAGTGGAGTCCTATATTGAGAGAAGTTGAGGCCATCTCTGAAGTACTGGTATGGAACGTGGCATCATAAGAAATGGAGAATAGAATCGTTAATGCAGGAGGCTGTTAGGGTGTGGTGTGGATGGAAATCAAAGTGCTGTGGGAGTCGGTGGGCTAATACTGTTGTCATTCTGTTCTCCAGGATCGGAGAGGAAAAGAGATGGGGGGGGGGGTCATGGAAAGGAAGGGTTCCAGAAAGATGATGATGATAGAAATTGTCATGCAGCTGCAATGTTCCCATTTCAGGATGAGAACGGGAAACCGTGCCGATGCAATCATCGCAGTGTTGTAGGAACAAAGGTGAGGGGTGTATCTGAGTAGGACTGAATGGAAATTCCTTTTAATCATTAATACAGAATTTTCTAAATCACCTTACAATCAATTGAGTACTTTTGAAATATGATCAATTGTAATGTAGGATTTGTGGCCAGCATTGTTGATTCCCCAGCCCTACTTCAATGCAGAGCCTTGGCACCTTTCACAACTACGTGAGGGAGCTGAACGGGACTTGGATTTGTGCTGCATGCTAAAGGGAGTGCCATTTGTAGTAGAGCACCTTCTCAATTCTGCACTGGAGCACAAATCTTTCTGCCCAAGTCCAAAGATTGAATTTACAGTCTTACTGAGAAAGAATGCTGATGCTGTGTAACTGTCATGTACTTCCCTTTCCTGGTTGTGCAGCAAAATATTTAAAATCCCAGAGCATGAAGGCACGAACAATGTAGTTGTACATTGGTAGGTTTCCTTTTACCTGTAACTTAATATTTATGCATTTGAGTGTCTCCCTGTAAGTAGATTAAGATTTAGTTAAGACATTTTAACAGTACGCTTTCTTAACAGTACCGAGACCTGAGAATAAGTCAAAAATATTATCAGGCATTATGTGATAAAGAGCTAATCAACTGGGATTCATTTGAGAAATATTCCTAAATGCACGTCTTTTCCCCATGCAATTTTATTTTAAAATAATATATTTTCTGCAAGGTAGATTAAAGGGATTTTAATTTTTCAGATCATTGGTATATTTTTTTGTATGTGTTGCAGCCAGGCCCTGCCGCTGGCTAAACAACAAATTGTTGGCTTACTGCCACTGGGTTGCTTTTTATTAAAATCACTTTCAATGGAAAGTTCATTGGTCAGAAGTAGACATATCATTGATCAGTTGGTCACCTTTATCCCACGTGTGCAGTCACACAAGTTTTGTTTTCCAGAATAAAACACAAAGTGACTCAATCTGAAGAAGGGTCCTGACCTTAACTGTTGCCTGTCCATTCCCTCCAGAGATACTGCCTGACCTGCTGAGTTACTCCAGCATTTTGTGTTTTACTCAAGATCCCAACGTGCAGTTCCTTGTGTCTCAATAGATTCCCAGAAGCAGAAGAGTTACACCAAACTAATTTGAACATTGTCTGTAGCAGTTGTACATAAAACCACATTTGTGAATTAGTCAAGGTCTATACAGGCATGTATGATTTATGCACTGAGCTCTGTACACTAGCTTCTGACTGACAGAGAGGTTTCTAAATTTAGAAAAGGGAAGGCAGTCCCATCATTTTCAAATTATGAAACAGAATTGTGGGTAACTTGAGTTCTCTTTTTAAACTGTGCATTGGCTTTATTGAGGTAAATGCATATCAGTTTCAGAATGTAGCTACTAATCTCTTCTAAGCAAAACAATCACTTAACATTTTAATTAAATAGAGACGCTTTAAGTATGTTGTATTTCAGTAGTTCTGTTGATTTACATTTTGTAATGCTTTAAAACATAAATAAATAAAAACTTTAATTTGTTTCTCCTGGTTCATTTCATCATTATTATGTAACGTGTCACTGAAGTGATAATGAGTTAATACAAAATTCTTCTGTTATACAAAATTTCTGCCAATATTTTCTCCTGCTATGTTCATAATTATAATATAAACTGTCTGCCTAACCTACCAACTGTATAATTATGCCTCATCCCTAGCAATGTTTTGTTTCTTCCAGTTCCTTAAAATGCTCAACTATGCTTCACCCAAATCAGCTTAGCATTTGCTTTGCACTTGGCACAACTAAGCCATAAATAATATAAAGATTAACGTATTATGTAAAAATGACTAATTCTAAATTCAGGGCTAAATTACTTTTGTGTCCTTGATCTAATAGCTCTTCTTCATCAAAGACCACTTCATCTGAAGACATTCTCCTTTTATCTCTCTCAAATTGTGTAAAACCAAGTTAGAACAAATTATTTCATTTAGAAAATCAACTGAGCAATACTTGTCATTATGCATTGCTGGAGAGTTTTTGTGTTGATTAAAAACATACAACAGTACCATTTTGTTGTGCAAACCTAGACTGGCACTGGTGTGATTATCTGATGGAAGTAAATTGCACAGAACATTAGCATATTAAAATTAATTGACAATGCTGCATTTCCAATGGCATAATTATATGAACAGGGCAATCTTTAGGCAATGACAAGAGAAATTAATGTTAATTGATAACACGGGAGTTGGCAGATGTTCAAAATTATGGATCAATAGACAATTTTTGAGGAGGATTTTAAAGGTGATGAGAGTAGTAGCAAACGCAGTTGACTGGGAGGGAACCCTGCCGAAAAGGGCTGAGGGAGGTAGAGACCAGACGGGGCGACATAGCAACAGTAGGGCTAGAATATGTGATGTATGAGTATAAGGATTTTAGATTTCTGATAATGAACATGTGCCTATAACAATAGGTGAGCAAACCTAGTATGGCTTAGATTATGTGAAGCAGAACTTTGCATGAGTTGATAAACTGGCACTTAGAAGCCTGAAGGAATTATATCTAGAGCTGACCACAGTATTATGAACATTTCATTGGTGATGAGGATCAAGTCAGGAGAAAAGCAGATAATATTGCAAAGGAATTGTGATGAAGTGTGATTGTTCCCTTGATGGACCAGGACACAAGATTTAATCCCATGTCGGCAACAGGGAATGGGAGTGAAATAAGAGTAAGGGAATGTATGGTTGATAGAAACTGAGAAACACTTGGAGGTTGCGATAGATAAAATGTAATTTGGGCATATGAATTACAAAGCTTTGTAATTCTGTGGTAAAGAGGTTTCCTCTGACCTCAATCTCCTTGTTTGTGGCTTTAATCCTTTCAATGATAATATGATAATTACTCACACTCCTGTTTGAAATATGAATTGTTTCAAATGAGAGTTTGAGCAGAAGTAATGCAGGACATTGAAAATCAAAATAACTACAGATGCTGGAATGCTTAAATGCTGGAAAGAAAAGCCATCAATGTTTCTCAGAACCAAAATGTTGGTTGTTTAGTTTCCACAGAGGCTGCCTGACCTCTTGAGTTTTATAGCAAATATCTTCTTTATAATACAAGATCTATTTTATTTTAAAAATACACTTTATTCATAAAAACATTAGAAACATAGAAAATAGGTGCAGGAGTTGGCCATTCAGCCCTTCGAGCCAGCACCGCCATTCAATATGATCATGGCTGATCATCCAAAATCAGTACCCCGTTCCTGCTTTTTCCCCATATCCCTTGATTCTGTTAGCCCGAAGAGCTAAATCTAACTCCCTCCTGAAAACATCCAGTGAATTGGCCTCCACTGCCTTCTGTGGCAGAGAATATTATCAGGAAATGCAATGCAAACAGCACATGCCTTTATTTCCATTCAACACATGGTATTCGCCATCTCAAATGTATCCTTGTTGGTTTGGTGAAGGTGATTTAGAGTTATGGGGATAGTGCTGGGATTGAGTGGACTGGTGCTGAAGACTGAAGAAACTCAGATGGATTTGTAGAACACTGGGTGTTAATATGTATATCTGAGACAAAAGACTGCAGTGGGTGATATTTGGAGGGGAAAAGAGTCCAAATTAACTTTTCAAAGAGTTGGGTGTTGTGTTGGATTTTTATTTTTTATTGAGAAGACTGGCATTTGCTGAATAGCTTTTACAATTTAGGTCAGTTTGGGGGCAAGGAAAAGTAACTGAACAGGCAGAGTGGAGGATATGGGAAGTTTGTTTTGGTAACAGGAGGAGGAGATGGAGAGGAATGCTGCATTGATTTTAAAATGTTGACAGGATTAAATAAGGTTCAGATTGAAGTGGACACCTGATGAATAAATTAAATCTCAACATTGATTTATTTGTTGTTTGTCACCTGATTTTGTGTAAGACTATGACATCTAGTTCATCATGCTGCACCATGTACGGAGATGCTGATCAGAACAATCTGGGCTCGAATTATTTGTATTATTTGAGTAAAATGTTAGGAGAAGAAAATAATCATTAATCTACATCCTCGGTTAAACCAGAACTCTTTATGTTTTTCCATCAACAGGAAAGAATAATGGAGACGGGTTTCCGAGTGTGCCAGGACAATGAGTATTGCTGGGGCAGCAGAACAGAGCAGGGGGACATTGAGGCGGTCGAAGCACTCATGTCGATGAGCTGCAGCTGGAAGTCAGATGCCAGAAGGTACACTGAGCTGAGACCACTGACACCAGCCTCCGATATGTCTGAGGAATCCGAAGATAGTTTACTATCCAGCTCGAAGGATTTCCATGCATTGCCCCTGTTTGTAAGTAACAATTGGTGCAATAAAACTATTAAGAAGAGTTGATAAAGCTTGTGAAAAATGGCCTTTTCAATGGCTTATTGGGTAAATTCGGTATCTGTGGGATGCATTGAGGCATTAAAACAGAGAACGGCATACAGTCATTGGGTGACGATATAATTACCCGTTGTCCCAATACCGGGGGAACAGAAAATCAGTACCATGGGGACATCAGGATCAGACTTGACCTGCAGTTCCTAAATATTTATTTAATTTGTCCACGAAGAAAGCGGAGGTATCCAACACTGCTTGCTCCTTTAAAGCTGTGGTTTCCCTGCTTTCAGGATGCACCCATTGAAGAAAAGGGGAGAACGGATTCAGCAAAGAAAGAGGGATTAGCTTTGTTAAAGCTTTGTTAAAGCAGTGTGACATAGTAAAGTTTTTTACATCATAAATTCCAAATGCTTCACGGATGGTTCATTGCTCTAAGGCACCTTCATTGAGTACAACAAGCACCACAAGCAGCAGTGAGATTAATAACCAGGAGCAGTTTGTAGCATTTGGATGTATTTTAGTCAGGAAGTCAGGGCACCGCTTGTCCATTTACATTCTCAAGAATTTTCAGTGTCCATCTGAATGGATAGACAATGGCTTAAGTTAATATCTCAACTGTCTGTCCACATCAATGAATGCAGAACTTCCTCACTGCTGCACTGTTCTGTTTTTAAATGAAAACTGGTGTGGAAAAGTAAGATGTACAATGTATTGAAAGGAATGGGTTGACTCCAATTCTTGTTTTCTTTGTTTCTAGTGTTTAACCCCACCGTATAGTCCTCCTACTTTTGAGGCATCTCAAATGGTTCATCCTATAATGAAATTCCCTTCCACTGTACCTAAATTGGGAGCTCCTTTATCCGGGCATACCAGCAGGGTTGCGGCAACATCAGTGAGTGTGTCCACCGATGCAATGTATGTCAGGACTCCAATTCCAACCAATGTGGCCACGAGCCAACGTTCCCAAGCCACAAGTGTTATTCGTCACACTGCTGACATATTGCCCTGTACAGATGGATCTTGTCCAGTTGGGATGGCCCAGGTGTCTGCTGGTCAGCAAGCAATACACAGGACAGTTGCATTGGGTGGAAATGAAGAGGAATTAATGGAAAGTAATGACAGCAAAAAGAGAAACTGTATATCGCAGGAACTGATTTCTTCTATCAAACCAGTAAATGAAACCAATCAAGGACCAAAAGAAGATAGAAGTCAAAACCAAAGCTTAGCTTCAACCATGAATTCCACACTAGCTACAGTACAATCCCTCTTTTCAAGGAGCCAGCTTCCTGCAGATGCTCATATTCGACAGAATTCATTGATGGTGTCACCTCAAGTCTCTTCCAGTATCCCGCCGCTGCCTATCATCTGCCAAGTGCTTCCAGTCACTACAAGCAGCCCTGTTGTAACTGCTGTAATCCCCAAAACTCCTTATAAACACCTGGCCTTGAGACCTGCTCCTCTTGTCTTCATGGGAACTCCGGTCTCAAAGGGTACCTTGATGTTTGTCGTGCCACAGCCTACAGTCAAGCACATAAAGCCGCAGGTCACCAGCCTCAATGGTACCAAACTCTCTCCCATTGCTCCTGCCCCAGGGATCATGCCACCTGTGCAGAAGATAGAAGCACAGATTGATGTATCTCGACACCGCAGCCACATCTGTGTTCACCCAGGCTGTGGGAAAACCTACTTCAAAAGTTCTCACCTGAAGGCCCACATGAGGACTCACACAGGTATGGAAAGTGCACTTTCAGAGCTTATAATAATCCATCAAACTGTTTTGTTTCGTAGAGGTTGAATTAAGTTTAGTGAAGTAAGATGTTCTTGAAACTCCACTGATTGAGGACTGGGAGATAAATAATGATGGGCTGCTACTGCCTCTGGGGAAACGTCAGTGCCTTAGAGCAGTGGTGCCCATCTCCTTGTCTCTTTGTTCTTTTCTTAATTCTCAGATTACCTTAATTTACCATGTATAATAATAATAATAATGGATGGGATTTATATAGTGCCTTTCTAATACTCAAGGCACTTTACATCACATTATTCATTCACTCCTCAGTCCCACCGACCACCACCAATCACTCACACACATTCACACGCAGGCAAAGGTGGGTGAAGTGTCTTGCCCAAGGACACAACGACAGTATGCACTCCAAGCGGGATTCGAACCGGCTACCTTCCGGTTGCCAGCCGAACACTTAGCCCATTGCGCCATCTGTCATTATTTCCCAGAAATTGAGAGATTAAACCAACCAAATGTTGTAGTCTCATAACATGGTAATTAAGGATTGCAGCAGAGTAAATAGAAGCAGGGTGGTAATATTTTTTAATTTGTTATGTGTATTTTTCTTTTACAATTTGAGGGTAAAATTGATGTTGCGATTCCACATGTTGTATCCAATATATATTTTAAATAAAGTTGTGTATCCTGTTACAGGTGAGAAACCTTTCAGTTGCAATTGGGAAGATTGTGATAGGAAATTTGCACGATCTGATGAGCTCTCCCGACATCGCAGGACGCACACAGGCGAAAAGAAGTTTGTGTGCCCGATGTGCGAACGGCGATTCATGAGGAGCGATCACTTGACAAAGCATGCTCGACGTCACCTCTCTGCTAATAAACTTCCGAACTGGCAGATGGAAGTGAGCAAGCTGAACAATGTAATTTCTCCAGTATCTGCTCTGTGATCCCTGTGGCCCCAGGAGTCACATTAACATCAACCAGTGCAAATGTCACCTGATGGGAACTGCAGTTCCATAATCCCAGAAATGATGGAACTGAAATACAAGTTTTTATGTATTATGTATATACCTGGTAAATGTTTGTGCATCAATGTAAGCATAGCATGCCAAACAGAGATTACAGAAATACATGAAATTTGTATGGATAGAATGTTTCACCTTGTGGAAATTGCAGCTTCCGTGTGCACAGAAGCACATTGCAAATCTTGGGAAGGTGGCAACTAAGGTGTCTTTTAATGGTGAGAATAGTGCAATAGTTGATCACCATCTCTCGCCACATCCATTCAAGACAGAAGCTGCAGAGTACTGATGAGTGTACTTGCTTGTACCTAGGCCTGTTTGAAGTGCTTTTGAGCAGAGCATGGCAGAGGACAGAAGTATCCACTAGTTGCTATATAACAATGCGCAACTCCTCAGCAGTGAAAGGAGGAAAAGAGAAGTGAAGTATCAAGATCTTCACATGGCAGCGAATGGAAAGGGTAATGGGAAAAGCTGGAGAGCATGTGGGGCCCTGTTTGAGAGAGGCTGAGACTGAGCATCAGGGAATGACACCATTGTACCATATACTTACTTTTTGCATTATGTTGGGGACATGGGGGTAGAAATTTCCATTTGTGCAATAGGTGGGATTGCTTTAATCATCATTTATAAGTACAGCCAAATGTTCTGATGCTGAATATTGGGCATCACTCGGAACAGGCAACTGTAGCAGGTCACAGTGCCTGCCACAAATGTTTGCCCCAATATTTATCTTTGCTTTATGAAGTTATGACCCTAGGGCTGGAAGACCATTGTTTGTCCACATGCTGATTAAAATTTGACATGGGCGAGTACTCAAGCTAGTTATTTTTGTGAATATTTTATTAAAATTTGCAAATGTAACAAGTTTTGGATGAAAATTGCTGTCCTTTTTTCTCAGCAAAGATGGAAGTTTGTCATAGACCTTGCACAAATATGGGGATATAACTAACGCTACACTTAAATTTATACATTTCACTGTATACATTTACATGTTTTATAATACTTATGTGACTGCTTATTTATTTCATACTGTTATCACAATGTTGTTTAATAATCTACTTGGTTACTGAACTTCTTTTGCTTGATGTAGAGCACATTGTTTCCTCGAAAGAAGGGGTTCTTCCCTGTTAGAATTAGCAACTGTCTATGTTGCTTTCGGGGCATCCTCCATTTTACATTTTGGAATTCAGTCTCATTCCTTTGTGTCCTGTGGCAGTATTTTGCGTAGAATAACTCTTCTGCAAGGACAGTGTCCTTTTGGTGCATTAACTGTTAGAACATGCCATACCTTATCTGTTGCTTGCTTTCAGAGTATTTACTTAATAGTGCACCTGTTTTATGATTCAGCTACAATGATTTTGCATATTTGTTTTATCAAGAAACATTTTGGGGATAGATCATAGGAAACAAGCTTCCTCTAACCATGTATTGTGATATAAAATGGAAAACTGTGAGCCTTGACTACACGCTGGTTACAGCTCAGCAGAATCTCTCGCAACAACACAAAGGTAGAACAATTGAGATAAGGAAATCTTAAATATCAGGATTCATTGTTAAAGCTCAGTGATGGTTGATAAGGAGTCTGGTAAACATCATTAGATGGCCCAGATTTCCTGCAGCCACATAGTGCCTAGTTATTAACTTGATTGGATACTTACGTAATCAGTTAATACGATGATTGGTATGTAGCCAGCCAGGATGGGCTGAATTAAACATACAAGCGGTGCATGAGTTCCTTTTGGCCGGGTTGGGGGAGGGGGGGGGGGAGGGGAGGGGAGTTCCTGGGATATCCAACAACTTACACCATAATACGCCTTTGATGATAGGAACAGATCTGGGTGTTGAGAAATTGGGTTGGAATGCAAAGAGACATAAGGGATAATGGCAATGAAATTGGTGCCTGATTCTCCAATTGTAGATGTAATTAAGAAAATATAGTGAACATTTTATATTTGAAAAATAAACTTCATAAAAATACATACTGGAAATACAATCTGTACTTGTCCTTTTTAACATGCATTGTGCTAGCAGACCAACGTGTTCTCTTATAAATATAGAATATCAAAGCAACCACTTTATGGAGAAATGACTGATGGCACATGATCATGTGGTGGGCAGAAAAGAGATACAGAGTCTCTTTTAGAACAATGACACATATCGCCAGGACGAACAATTTGGAGTACCTGCAAAATATATGGAGCTCACTCGTATCAGGAAGCTAGAATGAGAAGGCAAAGAGGAAAAGATAATTTAATGAGCTACTGATGCCACAACATCAAAACTTCTGTCATCTTGTGAAAGAAACCTTTGAGCCCCAATTGATCTAATCACTGGCACGCTGTAAACCAGATGTAAGTGGGACTGGGATATTATTACAGAAACTTGGTTGCGGGAAGAGCACGACTGGCAGATCAATGTTCTGGTATGCAGATGTTACAGGCATGATGAAGATGGTGGGAAGAGAGGAAGGGGAGTTGTGTTTTTGATCAGGGAGAATATTATCATAATCATACTTTATTAGCCAAGTATGTTTTGCAACATACAAGGAATTTGGTTTGTCATACAGTCATACTAATAAAAAAGCAACAAAACACATAAAATACATTTTACCATAAACATCCACCACAGTGACTCCTCCACATTCCTCATTGTGATGGAAGGTGAAAAAAAGTTCAATCTCTTCCCTTCATTGTTCTCCCGGGATCGGGGGGCCTCAAGCCTTCCGTTGACGGGACGATCTTGACTCCTGTAGCCGGCGGCGGGCCTCCTTGTCGGGGCGATCAAGCTCCTGCATCGGGGGGGATGTCAGCTCGCCACCGCTGGCTATCGGGACCCCGAGTCGGGGCTTGTCAAACCTGCGTCGTTGGAGCTCCCGACTCAGCCTCTCTCAAGACTGAGCTCTTGATGTTAAAGTTCGCAGGCTGCGGTTGGAGCGTCGATCGGCTCCGATGTTAAGTCCACACCCCGCGTTGGGGCTCAAAGTCAGTCCTGAACAAGGCCTCCAGCTCCATGATGTTAGGCTGCAGAGCCACCGGAGATATGACCCGGAAAACAATCGCATCTCCGGCAAGGTAAGAGATTGAAAAAAACTTTCCCCCAACCCCCACATAAAACAAACCAGAGAACATTTACACAAACTTTTAAAACACACTAAAAATAATTAGGAAGGGACGAAAGTAATTTAAAAAGACTTGGCGAGGATGCCATCATGGCGCCACCCGGTGGTATATAGCGGTCCTTGGAGGGGATATTTCTTTTTATTTTATTTTTATTTTTTTATTTATTAGAAGTACATTACATTACAACCAATTACATTAGTACTCGTCACATATATCTTATTACAATTAATGTACTCTGTCATTTTTTACACTAATAAAGGGAAAGGATGAGATTGAGAGAAAGGAGAAAGTGAAGGAAAAAAGTGAAAGTGTAAAAAACGTGACAACAAAAAAGAACAAAGACCCTATAAGAAAGACATTTAAAAAAAAAGAATTAAGAAATAGACCCTAAAGAAGAAGAAAAAAGAGAAAAACAAATACTTTGTTGTAAGCATCACGCAAATGGGACATACCAACTCTCCAGCTTTCAACCCCCCTTACCTGACCTCAGTTTTTTTTAAAGTACTTTTGCACCCTATACTTGTAATAATTCTATAAATGCAGACCACGTCAGGTGGAAGTGATCTGGTTTACCTGCCAGGAGGAGTCTTATCTCTTCTAGGTGTAATGTTTCGAACATATTTGAAATCCACATGTTTATAGTTTTGGTATTGGAGCATTTTTCCAGAATTTTAGAATTAACTTTTTTCCAGTTATTAACCCATAGTCTATTAATTTCTTTTGGAACACATTTAGTTCTGGACTATTTTCCGTTGTTCCGAAGATAATCCATTCTGCTTTGGTTATCAGTTTTATTTTAAATAATTTTGTAAAGATTTCAAAAATTTCAATCCAAAATTTTTGAATTTTTGTACAGAAAACAAATGAGTGCGCTATAGTAGCTTCTTGAGATTGACATTTATCACAAATGGATGATATATTTGGGAAAATTTTATTAATTTTAGTTTTGGAATAATATAATCTATGTAAAATTTTAAATTGTATTAAAGTGTGTCTTACATTAATCGAACATTTATGCACGTTTAATAAATGTTCATTCTCCTTTGAGATTTTAATAGCTAATTCTTGTTCCCAGTCTCTTCTAATACCTTCCGTAGATGGTATTTCTACATTTAAGATAATATTATACAAATATGATATTAAGTTTGCTGATTCAGCTTTTATCTGCATTGCTTCATCCAATACATCTGCTGGGCTATTATAATGATCTTTTGTATATTTTTTCAAATAGTCACATATTTGAAAATATTTAAAATATTGATTATTTCCCAGTTTATATTTTATTTGTAATTGTTGGAATGATAGTAATTTTTCAGTTTCATACAAGTCACCGAACGTTTTAATTCCTAGTCTATCCCATCGTATAAAAGATTAAACGAAGGGTTATTAACTATTGGAGATAAAAGCGATAGATTTCTTAATTTTAAATTTTGTTTTATTTGTTTCCAAGTTCTGATTGTACTATGTATAATTGGGTTTTTGTTATAATTTATGTTATTCAGTTTCATTGGTGAGAGGAGGATCGCTCCAATGTTTCCAGAGGAGCAGTCCTCTCTCTCCATTACAATCCAGTCCACTTGCTGGGCAGAGTTGTCCATCAGTTGAATCATATTTTTTATATTTACTGACCAATAATAATACATGAAGTTAGGGAGTGCTAAGCCCCCTAATACTTTAGCTTTGTTCAAGTGTGTTCTTTGTATTCTATGTGATTTATAGTCCCATATAAAATTAGTAATGTCTGAATCCAGTTTTTTTTTAAACTTCTTTGGTAGGTATATAGGAATCGATTGAAATAGGTATAAAATTTGTGGTAAGAAGATCATTTGTATTGCATTTATTCGGCCTATTAAAGACATCGGGAGCGTTTTCCAAAATTTAATTAGTGTATTTAATTTATTAAGTAAAGGATCAAAATTTGCTTTAAACATGCCTTGATATGTTCTAGTGATTTCAATACCCAAGTATTTAAATTTTTCTGTAGCTATTTTAAAAGGGAATTTTAAAAGATGTGTTGAGTCTTTCGGTTTTATTGACATAATTTCACTTTTATTCCAATTTATTCTGTATCCAGAAAAAGATCCAAAGTCCTCAATTAAATTTAATATATTTGGTATAGTAATTTGAGGTTTTGTAATGTACAATAATATATCATCCGCGTATAAAGATATTTTATTATTTGAATATTTAGTATTATACCCATGGATATCTGGATGTGTTCTAATTTTTTCTGCTAACGGTTCAATTATGAGAGCAAAGGAGGTGATATTCCTGAGGGATCATCCGGCGATTCTTTGTAGATGGGACCTAAAAATAAGAAAGGGGTCACTTTGATGGGATTGTACTCGAGGCCCAGAGGTGGAAATATGTAGGGAGATAGTTTGTTGAAGGAATATTAGGATTGTAGTAGTAAGTAATTTTAACTTCCCGAATATTGATCGAGACCGTTGTAGTGTTCTAAGCTTGGATGGGGTGGAATTTGGTAAGTGTCCAGGAAGATTTTTCTCAAGTGATATACAGAAGGCCCTACCAGAAGGGGAGCAACTCTGGCCCTTCTATTGGGTAATGAGGCAGGGCCGATGACTTTAGTGTCAGTGACCAGAATTCTATTAGTTTTAAAATAGTTATAGAAAAAGATGGGATTGCTCCACAACTAAAGTTCTAAATTGGGCCAAGATTAATCTTTAAGGCATTAGGCAGAAACTTGCAAAGATTGATTGGGAAAACATGTTACGCATAAAGGGACATCTGGCAACTGGAAGACTGTTAAAAGTGAGGTTGGGAAAGTTAGAGCCAGCATGTTCCAGTTAGAGTGAAGGGCGAAGCCGACAGGATTAGGGAACCTTGGTTGGTGAAGGATATTGTAGCACTGGTAAGGAAAATGAGGCATATGTGAGGTATAGGGGGAAAAAGAGGGCATGATGTTTCTATGGCAGATAAGGTAAAGAGGAATCCCAGGAGGTTCTCCAAGTTTATTAAAAGTAAAAGGCATACTAAGGAGGGATTAGGTCTTCTAATTTGGAAAGTGGTGAAATCATTGGACAAAGTCAGCATGGATTTATGAAAGGTAAATCGTGTCTGACGAATCTTATAGAATTTTTCGAGGATGTAACTAGTAGAGTGGATAGGGGAGAACCAGTGGATGTGTTGTATCTGGACTTTCAGAAGGCTTTCGACAAGGTACCACATAAGAGATTAGGATACAAACTTAAATCACACGGTATTGGGGGTTCAGTATTGATGTGGATAGAGAACTGGCTGGCAAACAGGAAGCAAAGAGTAGGAGTAAACGGGTCCTTTTCACAATGGCAGGCAGTGACTAGTGGGGTACCGCAAGGCTCAGTGCTGGGACCCCAGCTATTTACAATTTATATTAATGATCTGGACGAGGGAATTGAAAGCAACATCTCCAAGTTTGCGGATGACACTAAGCTGGGGGGCAGTGTTAGCTGTGAGGAGGATGCTAGGAGACTGCAAGGTGACTTGGATGGGCTGGGTGAGTGGGCAAATGTTTGGCAGATGCAGTATAATGTGGATAAATGTGAGGTTATCCACTTTGGTGGCAAAAACGGGAAGGCAGACCATTATCTAAATGGTGGCCGATTAGGAAATGGGGAGATGCAGCGAGCCCTGGGTGTCATGGTACACCAGTCATTGAAAGTAGGCATGCAGGTGCAGCAGGCAGTGAAGAAAGCGAATGGTATGTTGGCCTTCATAGCAAGAGGATTTGAGTATAGGAGCAGGGAGGTTCTACTGCAGTTGTACAGGGTCTTGGTGAGACCACACCTGGAGTATTGCGTACAGTTTTGGTCTCCAAATCTGAGGAAGGACATTATAGCCATAGAGGGAGTGCAGAGAAGGTTCACCAGACTGATTCCTGGGATGTCAGGCCTTTCATATGAAGAAAGACTGGATAGACTTGGCTTATACTCGCTAGAATTTAGGAGATTGAGAGGGGATCTTATAGAAACGTACAAAATTCTTATGGGGTTGGACAGGCTAGATGCAGGAAGATTGTTCCCGATGTTGGGGAAGTCCAGGACAAGGGGTCACAGCTTAAGGATAAGGGGGAAATCCTTTAAGACCGAGATGAGGAAAAACTTTTTCACACAGAGAGTGGTGAATCTCTGGAACTCTCTGCCACAGAGGGTAGTTGACGCCAGTTCATTGGCTATATTTAAGAGGGAGTTAGATGTGGCCCTTGTGGCTAAAGGGATCAGGGGGTATGGAGAGAAGGCAGGTACGGGATACTGAGTTGGATGATCAGCCATGATCATATTGAATGGCGGTGCAGGCTCGAAGGGCCGAATGGCCTACTCCTGCACCTATTTTCTATGTTTCTATGTTTCTTCAGGATCAATGTATGGAGTGTGTAGGAAGGATCTGCAGATGCTGGTTTTGTGTCTATCAATGTATGGTCACAGGAGAGGGACAAAATCTGTGTGTCTATATTTATCATGGAGAGGGTCATGGAAATGAAGGAATTTGGGGAAGAGAATAAAGATTTTTTGAAACATACAGATAAATAAATCCCTGGTGACTGACCATGTGGAGCCTAGGACATTATGGAAAGTTAGGAAAGAAATTACTGGGGCCCAGACAGAGATATTTGTATAATCATCAGGCACAGGTCAGGTACTGTTTGAAGCCGGGGTGCAGGATGGGGGGACAGAGAGGCTGGTTAATGTACCATTATTTAAGAAGCACTGCAAGATCAAACCAGAGAACTATAGGCTGGAGAGTCTAACATCAGTGGTGATAAAGTTACTGGAGGGGGTTTTGAAAGACATATCTACCTGCATTTGGAAAGGTAAGGACTTATTAGGGATAGTTAGCATTGCTATATGTGTAGAAATCACGTCTCATGTGTTTGAGCAAGAGGTCTGATGAGGACAGAGTTGGAGGCATTGTCTACATGGTCTTTAGCAAGGCCTTTGACAACACCAGGGGGAGTTTCCCTCGCCCTGGTACCATGTAATCCCGTGCTACCTGCTCCATGGTCGGATAGTCGGCGACTAAACCGTCTCCCCCACCTGGTTTGCCAAGTGAGGAGGGGGCTGTGGACCCCCAGCAGGACCAAAAACAAGATCTGTCAAAGGGCGGATGAGCTCCTAGCGAGCCAACAGCCATCCACACTTCAGTAGAAGTTGCGATCACATAGCATTGTAAGGCACCATGCCCGTTGATGTTTTCAACAATGATGATTGACAACATCCTGCGTGATAAGCTAGTCTGGAAGGTTAGAACAAGTTTTGGGACGGCACAGTGGCGTAGGGGTAGAGTTGCTGCCTTTCAGCACCAGAGACCCTGGTTCGATCCTGACTATAGGTGCTGTCAATACAGAGTTTGTACGTTCTCCCTGTGACTGCATGGGTTTTCTCTGGCTGCTCTGGTTTCCTTCCACATTCCAAAGACATGCAGGTTTGTAGGTTAATTTGCTTCTGTAGATTGTCCCTAGTATGTAGGATATGGGGTTTCCTTGGTCGGAGTGGACTCAGTGGGCTGAACTGCCTGTTTCCATGCTGTATCGGTAAACTAAACTAAACCATATAGGATCCAGGATGAGCTAGCCTGTTAGACACAAAAAGGGCTTGGTGCAAGTGCCAGAGAATGGTATTAGAGGTGTGATTCACATTGGAGGACTGGTGTGATTCACATTGGTGTGATTCACATTGGAGGACTGAGACCGGTGGTGTGCCACAGGGATGGGTGCTGGGTACACTGTTTTTGTTAATGACATTTCAATTTGTGTGATAATGAAGTGGTCACGGATAATAAGTCAATTCAAGTCAAGCTTATTGTCAAATGCCAAATACAGTGAGGTACAGATAATAATAATAGATTTATTTTTTTATATAGCGCTTTTTTTCAGGTCTCAAAGTCGCTTTACAATTGAGAGTCAGGAATAAACAAAACAAAATAGAGCAGTAAGACAGAGGGGAGGGGAACATGGGTGATACAAAGATACAAAGAACATCTTGCTTGCAGCAGTATCACAGACACGTAAACTAACAAACACACAAAAAACATATAATTTATACATAACTTACATATAATATATCACAAAACAGTATTAACAAAGAAGTTTGAGGGAAGAAAAAAAACCTAATGCATAACACAATAGGCAAAAGAGGAGTCCATAGTGTTCTATTGTTGAGGATCAATTCTTTGGTCCATATCTAGACCAAGGCTATGAGAAATTTAGAGTGGCAAAACCAGACTGGGCAGCAGCGAGCAGGTCATTGGTGGGTGAGTGCTGCTAGATAGCTCTGTAGGGGGCTGTTACTGATGTTAGCTGTGTGTTGGGTGAGATCACTTGGTATACGAAGGCTATTACTGATATTATCTTAATGAGATGATGAGATTGCTCAATGCGGGCCAGTTACCGATGTTAGATGAGCAACAGGTTGAGATCATTCAATACAAGGAGTGACTACTGATGTTAGTGGAAGGGATTGGTAGTGCAGATCCCAGTATGGGCAACTGCTTCTCATAATTAGCTGTGTGGGTGAGATCACTCAGTACAAACAGCATTACTAATTTAGCTGAGTTATGGGGGTGGGTGAGATCATTTGGTTTAGGTGACCTGATATGACGGAGCAACCTGATGCTCCCACAATTGCTCATTACTGCTAATAGAAGCAAAGATTGACTATTAAAAGCACACTTTCTCATTGGGCTATCACACTGCTCTCGTCCACATGTCATCAGAGATAACCTACGAGATTAAAACAGAGCATTACTGCACTGAAACTAATCCCGTCTGACTGCACATAATGTTTGGGACAAAGACCCATAATTTATTTGTTTGCCTCTGTACTCCACAATTTGAGATTTGTAATAGAAAAAAAATCACATGTGGTTAAAGTGCACATTGTCAGATTTTAATAAAGGCCATTGTTATACATTTTGGTCTCACCATGTAGAAATTACAGGTAGACAAAAATGCTGGAGAAACTCAGAGGGTGAGGCAGCATCTGTGGAGAGAAGGAATAGGTGCCATTTCGGGTCGAGACCCTTAGGAAATTCGTCCCTCCCTGGTCAATTTCGTCCCTTCCCACCCAAACCACTTCCTCCCCGGGTACTTTCCATTGCAACCGCAGGAAATGCTACACTTGTCGCTTTACCTCCCCCCTCGACTCCATCTAAGGACCCAAGCAGTCTTTCCAGGTGAGGCAGAGGTTCACCTGCACCTCCTCCAACCTCATCTACTGCATCCGCTGTTCCAGGTGTCAACTTCTCTACATCGGTGAGACCAAACGCAGGCTTGGCGATCGCATTGCCCAACACCTCCGCTCAGTTCGCACGAACCAACTTGATCTCCCGGTGGCTCAGCATTTAATCTCCCCCTCCCATTCCAAATCTGACCTTTCCATCCTGGGCCTCCTCCATGGCCAGAGTGAGGCCCAGCGGAAATTGGAGGAACAGCACCTCATATTTTGCTTGGGTAGTTTACACTCCAGCGGCATGAACATTGACTTCTCTAATTTCAGATCATCCTTGCTTTCTCCCTCCTTTCCCTCCCCCTTACCAGCACTCCTACTAGCCTACTGTCTCCGCCTCTTCCTTTCTTTTTCCCGCCCCCCCCCCCGACATCAGTCTGAAGAAGGGTCTCGACCCGAAACGTCGCCTATTCCTTCTCTCCATAGTTGCTGCCACACCCTCTGTGTTTCTCCAGCATTTTTGTCTACCTTCGATTTTTCCTGCATCTGCAGTTCTTTCTTAAACATGTAGGAATTACAGCAGTGTTTCTACATAATCCCCCCAATTCAGGGAACCATAATGTTTGGGACACAGCAATGTCAAGTAAATGAAAGTAGTCAAGTTTAGTATTTTGTTGCATATCCTTTGCATGCAATGACTGCTTGAAGTCTGCGATTCATGGACATCACCAGTTGCTGGTTGTCTTCTCTGGTGAGGCTCTGCCAGGCCTGTATTGTAGCCATCTTTAGCTTATGCTTGATTTGGGGGCTAGTCCCCTTCAGTTTTCTCTTCAACATTTAAAAAGCATGTTCAATTGGGTTCAGATCGGGTGGTTGACTTGGCCAATCAGAATTGACCATTTTTTAGCTTTGAAAAACTCCTTTGTTGCTTTAGCAGTATGTTTGGGATCATTGTCTTGCTGTAGAATGAACCACCGGCCAATGAGTTTTGAGGCATTTGTTTGAACTTGAGCAGATAGGATGTGTCTTTTTACTTCAGAATTCATTATGCTACTACCATCTGCAGTTGTATCATCAATGAAGATAAGTGAACCAGTACCTTCAGCAGCCATACATGCCCAGGCCATAACACCCCCACCATCGTGTTTAACAGATGAGATGGTATGTTTTGGATCTTGGGCAGTTCCTTCTCTCCTCCATACTTTGCACTTGCCATCACTCCGATATGTTAATCTTCGTCTCATCTGTCCACAAGACCTTTTTCCAGAACCGTAGTTGCTCTTTTAAGTACTTGTTGGCAAAATGTAACCTGGCCATCCTATATTTGCGACTAACCAGTGGTTTGCATCTTGCAGTGCAGCCTCTATTTCTGTTCATGAAGGCTTCTGCGACAGTGGTCATTGACAAATCCACACCTGATTCCTGGAGAGTGTTTCTGAACTGTCAGACAGGTGTTTGGGGATTTATTTAAATTATAGAGAGAATTCTTCTGTCATCAGCTGTGGAGGTCTTCCTTGGCCTGCCAGTCCCTTTGCGATTAGTAAGCTCACCAGTGCTCTCTTTCTTCTTAATGATGTTCCGAACAGTTGATTTTGGTAAGCCTAAGGTTTGGCTGATGTCTCTAACAGTTTTATTCTTGTTTTTCAGTCTCATAATGGCTTTGGTGACTTTCATTGGCACAACTTTGGTCCTCATGTTGATCACAGCAATAAAAGTTTCCAAAGGGGATGGAAAGACTGGAGGAAAGACTAGCTGAGAGCTCTTTTATACCTGCATTAAGGAGGCAATTAAACACACCTGAGCAATTACAAACGTCTGTGACGCCATGTGTCCCAAACATTATGGTGCCCTGAATCTTGGGGGGGAGGGGGACTATGTATAAACACTGCTGTAATTTCTACATGGTGAAACCAAAATGCATAAAAATGGTCTTTATTAAAATCTGACAATATTCACTTTAACCACATGTGATTTTTTTTCTATTACAAACCACAACTTGTGGAGTACAGAGGCAAATAAATAAATGATGGGTCTTTGTCCCAAACATTTATGGAGGGCACTGTAATTCATATCCCTCCATTCCCTGCATATTCACGCCCCTCACAGAACAAACATCAAATTATTTGTTGAAACATTTTATCTATTTTCCTTCATTATTTCTCCTTCCTTTGTATTTAGCCAGTATGATAAATTGGATCTTGTTCATACTGAGTTTTTATGTCTGATTTGTGAAGGAGGTGCTCAACTGTTTCCCTGTTCAATCAGCGCATCGTTGCCCAATTTCACCAGCACTTACATCAACGGGCAAAATGTTTTTAAATTCATAAAATCATTTAAGGACAAGTCTGACTAACAGTCAGGGAAATTCTGCCACTGAATCTCATTGTCAATGGTCTGAATTATGTTCAGCAGGAACATAACTACCTACTACCTACTGGCTGGCATCGCTCACCCAGGAGAGCTGCTGCAAGTAGGACAGAGCGTCTGCTACAACTGACAGATGATAGACACCCATTACACAACCATGTGCCCCCTCCTAGGCGGTTAAAATCCCGTAAGAGCCTCCTAACCAGCGTCACCCCATTGGAAACAACACCAACTGAAGCTCGCCTCCAGATGTGGAAGAACAGACTAGCCACTGTTCCTATTTCCACCAAGATGGGCACATACCAGTAGCAGAGCGCTTACCACCAGGTACTGATGAACACTGGCTGAACCTGGAGATGTCACAACCGACTGCCGACCCGTAGGGTGGTCTAGGGTGACAATACACAAATGGGGCTACATCGAAGGTACAACAACCTGTGACTGTGGCACACTGACCCAGACAATGCAACACCTACTGCAATGCCCATTGCTGGATAATCCATGTACTGCTGCAGACCTTGCACTCAACACTCCAATAGAGCAACGATGTGTACAGCAGTGGCGAGGCATAAGGACACAAAAGAAGAAGCAGGTATCCCATTTCAAACAGCATGGTAAGTCTTTTGCAATCAAGCAGTGCAGAGAGAGCTTTTGCAGTTATGGCCAATTTTGGAAGCCTTAGCATCAAACTGGGAGATACATGCAGGAGATTTGAGATTTTGTTTCAGGACATTGTAAAGCCTCTTCTAAAGATGTTCAGCAGGAATATCAGTTTACCTTCTGTACTGGATTTCTCTTTCATAGGAACTCGTAACTGGCCATTCTGTATGCGTGTTTAAGAAAGAACTGCAGATGCTGGAAAAATTGAAGGTAGACAAAAATGCTGGAGTAACTCAGCGGGTGAGGCAGCATCTATGGAGAGAAGGAATAGGCGACGTTTCTGGTCGAGACCCTTCTTCAGAATGTATGTGTGAATCTATGTGCTGATGCGGCCCATTTCAGGCAAGTCCAACCCAGTTTGTGGGTTTGCAGCTGATGGAAAAGCTAAGTACAGGTTAACCATTAAGAGCTCCTCAACTCAGGCTGGAAGTGAATATTAGGAATTTATCCATCAGGTCACTCCTTTCATTTTCCATTCATTTAATGCGTGGATAATTACAGTGGGAGAGACTATTTCTGATGCCCACTCCCAGCCTGTGCTGTTGGTTCAGTTTCCTGGATCAGCATCAGAGCTGCTGTGAGCAAAACTTTAATTAGGACCTTTTTATTTCTATCCCTCACACATGCCAACAGAACAAGCCTCCCTCACAGCTATTAAATCAGCACAAAACAGATCCTATCTTCGTGCCTCAAAAGGATTGGACTCTACGGCAGATTAATTTCTAAATATCCCCATCTTTGATACTAGAGTTTTCCACCACACAAGTAACATAGGAAACTAAGAAGGGTCTCGACCAGAAACGTCACCCATTCCTTCTCTCCAGAGATGCTGCCTGGTCCTGCTGAGTTACTCCAGCTTTTTGTGTCTATCTTCAGTTTAAACCAGCATCTGCAGTTCCTTCTTACACAAACTAACACATTGTGCGGTTCAGTGCTGCCACGAAGTGAATGAATAATTGAGAAGCAAAACCCAAAGTGCTTGAGGAACTCAACTGGTCAGATACCATCTGTGGAGGGAATGGTCAGATGGCGTTATGGGTCGGAACCCTTCTTCAGACTGATTCTAAGGACAGCAAGCTCAAAGTACACCATGGATTGTTTTGATAAAATTATGCCTTATTCTTCTAAAACTCTGCTAAGCACATTTCCAACTTCTTTGCCATTTATGCCAGGGCAATTCTCTTATCCCTGGTTTTGAATCTTTTTGGGGCAATTGTTTTGTTGACGTGATGTGTAAGTTGTGCCGGACTCTGTAGATGAAAACAAAGTATGAAATAAGAACAGAAAATGATGGGGGGAAATGACATCATGGCAGGCGGCATTTGTGGAGAGAGAGAGACATTTTCAACTGATGAGCCTTTTTTCAGAAAACTTGAAACATAGGTTTTGTTTCTCTCTCCATAGATGCTGCCTGACCTGCAATGTATTTGCAGTATTTTCGTCTTTTATTTCCAATATCCAGCATTTTTTGTTTGCTGAGTGTTGGAGTTTCCCCTCAACAGGCTCAGGAAATTAAATATTCTTTGGAAGAGACCAATGTTATTTCTCAACCAAGCACTTGATGGTTTCTTTTATGTTTTAAAACTGGTGTTTACTTTCCTTACAATTACCCATTTCTTGGCTGGTTGTTATTGAAGTGGATGTCATTTGTAGAGAGCGAAACAAGGCAGGGATGACACAGTGATGCAGCGGTAGAGTTGCTGCCTTACAGCACCAGAGACCTGGGTTCGATCTTGACTACGGGTGCTGTCCGTATGGAGTTTGTACATTCTCCTTGTGACCACCTGGGTTTTCGCCTGGTGCTCCGGTTTCCTTCCACACTCCAAAGATGTGCAAGTTTGTCGGTTAATTGGCTTTGGAAAAATTGTAAATTGTCCCCAATGTGTAGGATAGTGCTAAAGCGCTGGTGGCATGGACAGAGTGGGCTGAAGGACCAGATTCCTCACTGTATCTCTGAAGTCCAAATGAATTAGGAGCCAAAGAAGTCCAACTGGAGGTGCAGTGGACTTGATGCTTTGAGGTGGGGGGTGAGGAGATGGTTCAGAATAGTTAATGTTTACACGAGTTACAAATTCGAAGCTTTCAATTACAGATTTTTTTAGTATGCTTTCAGAAGTGGGTTTTACTTTGCAATCAGAAGCATCTTCTAAGGAAGCTGACCTGCCCTCTCGTGCTGATGTGGGCTTCAAGACAAGAGACAGAGATTCATCACATCAGAAGTTTGCATTGCTTGAATTACGCACTAGCTTTAAGTGTACAGTGAACGAAACAGGCAGAGGTTGGTGATACCAGGGGCCTTGGAGTTGCAGGTTGCAGTGTTGTTAGCTTTAGGGGACTCCTGAAGGAGGCAGCAGAGCCAGCGGTAGTCATTGAAGGAGTCTGGTTGATTCATTCAGCAAGGAAAGTAAATCCAAGTGGGATATATGGATTTACAGTAAAATAGTACACTCAAATCTCAGAACAAATCTCAGATCTCATTAACGGATGGAGTAATAGGACATTCACTGTAAGTTAAGGTCAGTAACTATCCTTGCGTGGAAGCAACTGGAATGGAACAAAATATCTGTATAGTCATCCTGCTAAATTAATATTTGGTGTTGACATGATTGGTAAAACACATCCTCAGACAAGAGCACTTTATTTTGAATTTCGAAAGTGCAAGGATAAATCAACATTCAAAAGCAAAAGCTGAATTTTAACAATGTTCAATTGGCTGAGTAAATCATCCTTGGATCTCGCAGTTACCCAAGGCTCAGAGCTAAGGTAATTTTCCTCGCATGATCGATGGCTCTTTGGAATGCTGATGTGCTTTTGCTCTCACCCAATTACCTAACTAATAAGTACAAAAATCATTCAATAATCCACAATTTCTTGCTTTAATGAAAGATTTGAGACCCAATTGATTGGCGACTGATCTTTGATTTTTTTAAAATAGATTTACAATGTTTCTGCGATATCACTTCACACAGATGAAAATAAACCCCAATAAGTTGTATATTTAAAAATATGTAGCCGATCTGCAAAGGGGGAAAACAAGCTTATTACATTAGGTGGAGCATTTTCAATTTGAAACTACTAATGAATCATTTTATCTGTCTTCTGTCATCATGAGTGACATTTGTTGGTTTACACATTAGCGTTTTCGCTTCTGGGACCTAAAGCACAAGATCAGAAGAAATTAGGAGGAGGAGTAGGACAGCAGGCCTCTCAAGCCTGTCTGCCATTCAATGTGATCATGGCTGATCTGTGCTGGCCTCCATTCATCTTCTGTGCCAGTTTTTCACAACCTAGGCTTTCAATCGAGGGTTGTTAAAATCTCTTTGTTGCTGTCTGTGGCGTAAGTGTGGAGTGCATAATTGGCAATGAAATGGCAAACTCACTTGCGAGACCACAGCATGGGGCTGTGTAGGACATTAAAATGTTACATTTGCACAGTCAGTGCCTCTGAGGTATGTGTTCATAACACGTGGCTATGAACACAGTATAGGAAGCATTTATTTATTGGCCCAGATTTTTGCAGTGTCTCCAATAAAAAAATAATTCATGCCACAGATTTTGTAATGTACAGAAATTTATTAGAAACTGTTAGAAACGATCAGTGAATAGAGAGCAGCATAAAGTACCGTGCAAGGCAGAGAGAGATAGATCCATCAGTTTCAGTCTTATAAATGAAATTAGGCTATAAAGTCCAGCATTTACAGTGCTTTGAAATGAGCTCAGTAAACTGTATATAAACTCAGTAAACTGCTTTGAAATAAACTGAGGTTTGCTGATCTATAAACTCCCTGAACTACCTTTCCTCAAGAGGGTGCTGGTAGGAGACTTTGAGGTTCTCCACAGAAGTTGAGCCACTTCTGGGAAATCAGTGGATTAAATCTCCTCGTACTGTACACACTCTTCATTGAATGAGAACTTGTTGATTTCTCTTTCAGAGCACTTGCTGGAACCCATCATGTTTATTTTCAGTACATTATTCTGAAGATCAGATATCAGTGGAATATGTCCAGGAGGAGAATGGATACATTTTTGCTTAGACCTTGAATATCACATCCAGTTTTGGACACAAAACAACCTCACACATTGATGGCGCTGAAGTAGGATGGTCATAAATGTCACTTTCCTAGGAATAAATATCACCAGCAATTTATCCTGGACCAGCCACATCGAAGCTATGGTCAAGAAAGCACTCCAATGCCTCTACTTCCTTAGAAGGCTTCGGAAGTTCAGCATATCACCAGCAACCCTCACCAAATTTTACAGATGCACCATAGAAAGCATTTTATTGGGATGGTTTGGGAACAGCTCCATCCAAGACTGCAAATAATTGAAAAAAATTGTGGTCAAACCCTTCCATTGACTCCATCTGCACTTCACGCCACCTCAGCAAGGCTGCCAGCATAATTAAGGACCGGTATCAATTCGGTCACTCCCACTTCTCCCCTCTCCCATCAGGCAAGAGATACAGAAGTTTGAAAATGCATACTTCCACATTCAGGAACTGTTTCTTCCCCGCTGTTATCAGGAAACTGAATGGTCCTCGCATCAGCTAGAGTGTGGGCGTGACTTCTATCTATCTCATTGGAGACCTTTGAACTATCTTTAATCGGACTTTATTGGACTTTATCTTGCACAAAATGTCTACCCTTTATCCATGCACTGTGGACGGCATGATTGTATTTGTGTATAGTCTTTCCTTTGACTGGATTGTACACAAACAAAATCTTTTCACTCGACTTCACCGTGGTACATGACAATACTTAACTAAACTAAACTAAACCCCAGTGGTAACTTTTCAGTTCAGTTCAGTTTAGCTTATTGTCATGTGTCCCGAGGTACATTGAAAAGCTTTTGTAGCTCACTAACCAGTCAGTGGAAAGACTGAGGGTTACTCAGAGGGTTGTCCGTGTCTGGAATGAGCTTTCAGAGGATGCTATAGAAGTGGATACAACCCCAATTTTTAAAAGGCATTTGGACAGATTTATGGATAGGAAGTGTTTAGAGTGATATGAGCCAAAAGCAGGCAAATAGGACTAGCCCAATGTGCCAGCTTGGTTGGCTTTTATATGATGGGCTGAAGGGCCTGTTTTATGCTGTACAAATCTATGAGTCTATGTCACCATATATATATAACCATATAACCATAACAGCGGGATGGACTTATTAATATTGACCCAACACAGCGCATCCAAACTGTGATCGCAGAATGAAAACAATCATGTCAGAATTAAAAGCCTATAGGAAAAGGGAAGTCAAAGGACATAACTTTGTGACTTAAAATGTGACAGCAGTAAAAAGGAAAGTTACAGGATTTTCAGTCAGTCAGAATGGGAGTCAGGATGCAAAGTAATATGAGCTATCAAAGTGGATTTGGTGTGCCTGAATTAATGAAATCCAGTAACGTATCAAGTACAGTGATAATTGTACATCCTGTGATTACTTATAAGCAGTGATGGAAATGGGGGGTACGCAGGTGGACGGCATTCCCCTACTTTTCAGTTTCCAGTTTATGTCCAATTTCTGTACAAGAAGGGAGTCAGAGTTGTTAAATATGGATTTTGTTTTAAAATGACCATGGATAATCGTTACAATGAGTCATCGCTGCACCGGCCATGAGACGAAAACGATTTGTTAACTACCAGTGTTAGCACTTGTTAACAGCCAGTAGTTAACACGCAGTTATACAATGTGTCATCAATACATCGATCCACATTCCTCAGTAAATGTAATTGTGTTTTGATCATGTATTAATGATGTCGCGTTCCTTTGAATAATTCATGGGGGAATTTCTTAAAACTCACTGTCATTCCTGCGGACCGCGAGCACGGGCTTCTTCTGGAGTGCAGGTAGTCAATTTATTTTATTATTCCACGTTATTTTATTATTCTCTCGCTCTCCCTCCCTCTCTCCCTCTCGTCCTCTCTCCCTCTCTCCCTCTCGCCCTCGTCCTCTCCCTCTCGTCCTCGCCCTCTCTCCCTCTTTCCCTCGCTGTATCTCTCTGTCTTTCGCTCTCTCCTTCCCTCCCTCTCTCCCTCTCTCACTGTGTCTCTCTGTCTTTCGCTCTCTCGTTCCCTCCCTCTCTCTCTCTCTCTCGCGTGCTCTCTCCTTCCCTCCCTCTCTCTCTCTCTCTCGCGTGCTCTCTCACATGCTCTCCCGCTTCCCATCTTGTCTCTCTCGCTCTCTCACTCCCTCTCTCTCACCCTCTCGCCTCGGCATTCCCGGAATCATTTGGCGTTTTGCAGGGACGGCTGCATCTGCGGTTCCTTCCTGTTGGGGGGGGGGAAGCCCTGGCCCGTGGCGGCTCCTGGTCTGTTCCCTCCACGGGTGCCGCATGGCCCGCTGAACTGCAAATGCTGGAACAATCGAAGATAGACAAAAATGCTGGAGAAACTCAGTGGGTGAGGCAGCATTTCACCCACTGAGTTTCTCCAGCATTTTTGTCCACCCACGTTATTTAGTCATTTGTACCCGTCATTTAGGGATGTTATATGAATTTTTTAAAAATAAGTTTATGTGTTTTGTTTTCTCTCTCACCTTCAAGGTTAGTTCTTCTGTTTGCCGTTATTTGCTTCAGTTTTATTTAGTGTTATTTATCACATTGTGGTTGTAGTTTTTGAACGATTTAAACATATCGGATTTTTAAAATTCATATAAATTCATAGCCTCGCCCGAGCGCCAAATCCCTTCAGCTGTACCTGCAACTGAAGCTACGGGTGGATTAGTAGACCTTGAAGAGGCATTGACACTTTGTGTTTATGTAGAGGGGTAATAGAGAAGGGTTCGAGACCGCGAGATCACTGACTGAATGATACAGACGTCCTGACTGAAAATCACACCCTTCCGATCAATTATTTTAGGATAAGCCTTTCTAGAGAACATGCTACTTTTTGCTTTGCCCATTTTCAAAATATAGAATTTTGAATTTGGCATTTGATTGGTACAAGGAGACTACAAAGCTCGTAATATCTATTTTTTTTTACACACTGTAACTTTCTACATATCTATTTTTGGGTATGTATGTGGCAATAATGGCTCATGGAATCTTTTTCCCACACCACTAGTTATATTTGTAACAACATATTTAAATATGTGAAATTTTCAATCTTTCCCAACCCCTTAAAAAATACCTGAAGAAGGGACCTGACCCTAAAAGTCGCCTAGCCATTCACTCCATAGGTAGACACAAAATGCTGGAGTAACTCAGCGGGTCAGGCAGCATCTCTGGAGAGAAGCAAAGGTGACATGGGTCAAGACCCTTCTTCGGACCCTCCATAGATCCAGCCTGACCTGCTGAGTTCTCCAACACTTTATGTTTTGCTCTTAAAATAAATCTGTGGTCCGCTGAAGAAACAACACAATAGACCACTCTGGAAGTGCCAGTTTTGCTGTACACTTCATACTGTAGAACATATCATAATACAGCCTGAGTGATTTAATGGGGTTAGATTTTTTTTAAATCTGTTGTCTAGAATTAATCGATACCCACCCTATGCACCTTATATCAGATTTAAATCGGAATTCTGATTTTTTTGTTTTCCTATTTGTCAATTTTTTGTGCCCGATTATTTGGCTACCAATCAACCGCTGTCTCTAAGGGGATTGGGTCCAATCACCGACGAGCTTCCCTTAAAATTCCCATCCAATCAACAAATCGGTCTCCTCCTGTCCAATCAGCCGCTGTCTCCAAGGGCATTACTTTTTCTATTATCTGCCCCAATAAGAAACTGCATTTTCAGATTAAGTGTTTCAGTTAAATTAGAATGGATGGGGAGAAAATTAAATAAGTAGTACCAATAGTTTTTTCCAGCCTAAATCGTGAGTGGTGAATATTTTATTGTGGGTGGTTTTATTTAGCAAAACAATAATGTAAGCGGAAATATTTTATTATATATCACTATCAAATTTTATTATATATCACTATCAAATATCTATAAATTTCAGATTTGTGTGCCCCTGTGAAAATGAGCATACTGAGATACTTTAAAAGACAGCGTCTTCAGATCGATGAAGAAATAAATGAGAATGAAAACACTCAGCCAGAAAAGAAGGCAAACTGTCTTGAAAATGATAATGTAACTGATGCAGCTGTTTCGCCTGATGCTGCATGTGAAGACATTTCAAAAGATATTGAAAAATGTGATCTTCCAGACTGTTGGACACAAGAAATGTACTTAAACAAAAAGAAAGAATATCCCTGGCTAATTGTTAAAAACAGAAAACTAGGATGTAGTGTATGCAGCAAGTGTGGTCATCTTGGACTTGAACGAACGCAAGGAATTCATTTGTCTCGTGAGTGGTGCAGTGTTAATGTAGTTGGAGTGAGTGATGACAAAGCAAAACAGTTAATGAGTTTAAGAAAAAAGATTTTTAAGCACAAAAATAGTGAAGCTCATATCAGATGCCAAAAAATCAATGAAACAGCTGGAAAAAAAAATCGAAAATATAGTGTATATGTCATTGAAAAAGGACGAAGCAAAAACAGGTCGAGTTTTTAGAACTGTATATAATATTGTACACAAAGGTAGGCCATACACAGATATGTCTTCTGATATTGAACTGCAAGAAAGAAACGGCATCGACAGGATTCGTTCTACACTCTCGTAGGTCATGTGCAGATGTTTCTCACCACATTGGGAACCAGATGCGAAAGACAGTGGTGGAAAATATAATTTCAAAACAATCTAAAATGTCTATTATGATTGATGAATCTACTACTATTAATGGGAAAACTGTTCTAGTAGTCTGCTTGAGAGCAGCAGTTGGCGAATCTTCCCAACCTATATCATTCTATTTTGACTTAGAACATATGAAACTTGGTGCAAATGCAAAATCTATATATGATGGGCTGCTAAGTTGCTTACAAAGAGGTGGTTTTTCAATACAGTACCTAAAAGAAAATGTGATATCACTTGTAACTGATGGTGCATCAGTAATGTATGGATGAAATAAAGGGGTTGCAAAACTATTTCTTGATGATTTCCCCAATGCAACTGTTTGGCACTGTGCCTGTCACAGGCTTGAACTCAGTGTAGGTGATGCTATATCTGAAGTTGCAGGTTTGAATCATTTTCAGATATTTTGTGATAAATTGTATTCCTTATATCATAGGTCTCCTAAGAATCAGGATGAGTTAACTGCATGCGCTGAGGTTCTTCACTGTCAACTGTTGAAAATTGGTCGTGTTTTCAGTGTGAGATGGGTTGCTTCGTCTTACCGAACTGTAAAGGCAATGTGGCCGTCTTATAAAGCTATTTGGGAGCATTTAGGAAAAGCAAGCTGTGATGCTTCATGATCTAGTGCAGAGAGAGCAAAGTATGAGGGGGTGAAAAAAGTATTAGAATCATCAGCTTTCGCAAATAATTTGGGCTTGTTGATGGACAGTTTGCTAGAGTTGTCTGAACTGTCACTTGAACTGCAGAACTGAAATTGTACACTTAGTAAAGCACATGAGGAAATTAAACAAACTATCAAGGTTCTTGAATCAAATAGAGAAGCCAGGAAAATGTTATACTCAAGTTGAGAAAGCAACAAGCCAGATGATATTTAATGGAATAAACTTGTGAGCTGGTAAAGTACCTGCTACACATAGACAACAGTTTTTGAGGAGTTTGGTCAATAATATGAAATCCAGGCTGCTTGAATCTACAACAGCTTCCAATGATAAATGTAAAAAGTTAATTAACGTCAAAATATTTAGATATTAACAATATTCCAGAAGATTCACTTTTTACATTTGGGGATAATGATGTAGAAGAAATGGCAGAACAATTTGGCTTAAATGGTCGGCTTTGAATCAGAGCCTTCAGAGAATTCAAGGAATCTAAAGGGAAGGTACTTTCTGCAGATTTTAAGCAGCTGCTAACGGCTGTAAATACAAATCAACAGCAGAATGTGAAAGAAGCTTCAGTGGCATGAATTTCAGCAAGACTTCAATCTGATCATCTCTCAACTCTTCTATTTATTAAGTTGGTGGGACCTCCTCTGTCAAAATTCAACCCGAAGAATATGTGAGGACATGGCTTCTTAGTGGCAGAAGACGTGCTGAAGAAACGGCATGTAGAAAGAAAGAGGTCACAGAGGTCTACTGCCACGCCACCATGCCACCCATGGTGTTAACACTTTGTGTTAAGTTTTATGCAGACAATTTAGTACATATGGGCAATACCAAGTAAATGGTGAACCAGCTTAAGTAATGCATGCATTCCGTCTGAGGAAGGGTCCCGTCTGTCCATTCCCTCCACAGATACTGCCTGATCCGCCGAGTTCCTCCAGCACTTTGTTTTTAGTTTAATATCAGAGAAAGCCGTTTTATTCCCAACTGGTTTTTTTCAGTCCGCAGAGGAGGTATTTTTTTAAAACATATATGAATTATTGTACAAATCTGAAAATGATCCACTCCAAAATAACGACAAACGCTTAACGGAAGATGCCAAGTGTTATAATTTCTTGGTGAAGGAAGAAATTGCTGGAGCCATCCTTTCCATGGTTCTCAGCAATCTGAATGTCCCCAGGTATCCTGTGAATGAGCACCTCATAGTTCCTCAAACAGATTTAATAGCACACAGATGGAGTTTCTTTATCTGGGCAACTAGCTATATTTAGAATGATCTCAAATACAAACAAAGCAAAGTAAAAAAATATTCTTGTAAATCAGATAATGCAGTAAAATTTTATCTTGATTAATGGGGTAATAAATCAGTTGGACCTTGAGCATTCTCTGCAAACAAATGAGTCTGGTGTCAATAATCTAGATGAGGATTCAGTTAAAGTACTTTGTGAAATGTAAGTTGTGAAGCTACTGAATGTTTAAATCTTTGCATTTTTTTAGGTTAGAGAAATACAACTGGGAAACAGGCCCCTCCGCCCACTGAGTCCCCACCGACCAATGATCACCCATACATTCATTCTTATTGTACATAACCGGGACAATTTACAGAAGCCAATCAACCTACAAACCCATATGTCTAGAATGTGGGAGGAAACCGGCGCATCCAGAGAAAACCCACGCGGTCACAGGGAGAATGTACAAACTCCGTACAGACAGCACCAGTCCTCAGGATTGAACCTGGGTCTCTGGCACTGTAAGGCAGCAACTTTACCACTGTGCCTCTTTGCTGCCCCAAATCTGTTACCTCTTCATTCAGTCTTGAGGGCCTGTCCCACTTATGCGACCGTTACAGGCGACTGCCGGCACCTGTCATAGGTTGCCGAAATTTTCAACATGTTGAAAATTCAGCGGCGACCAGAAAGATGCTACGACTCTTTGGAGACCTCTCACGACCATAGGAGACCTCTCACGACCATAGGAGACCTCTCACGACCATAGGAGACCTCTCACGACCATAGGAGACCTCTCACGACTATACAGGCGACCCCTGGCGACAGGGCCAGCCTTAAGCCAATTGGACCAATTGCTCCCAATTGGGCCCCGGGCCCCGCGCCTAAGGGGGCCCCGCGCCAGAGTAATCTACTCTCGGCTCGGGTAGATCAACCCCGGGTGGAGGGGTGGAGAGAGAGTAGAGGGGTGGAGGGGGGAGAGAGAGGTAGATGGGGAGGGGGGTGTGAGGGGGAATGGAGAAGGGGGAGAGGGGGAGGTGGGTCGTCGCTCACAGTCCCGGGGCAGCGCTCCCGCCCCTCCAGTCGCCGTGCTTCACGCACAAGCGGCTCCACCCCTCTCTCTCCCCGGGGAGACGCGGTGAACAATACAGGGAGGGCTGGGCCGGGGGTTGGAGCAACGTTTACAAACCTCGGCCTCAGCTCACACCCGCCGCCCGGACCCAGGCATCTGCTCCCGCCGCCGGCCCTCTCCCTCCCTTCTCTCCTTCCCTCCCTCCCTCCCTTCTCTCCTTCCCTCCCTCCTTCCTCTCTCTCTTTTCCCTTCTCTCCTTCCCTCCCTCCCTTCTTTCTCTCCCTCCCTTCTTTCTCTACTTCCCTCCCTCCCTTCTCTCCTTCCACCCTTCTCTCCCTCACTCCCTTCTCTCCTTCCCTCCCACACACACACACACATAACGCACAGACAACTAACACACACACATCATGCACAGACAACTAACACACACACACACAACTAAGTTAGGATGGGGTAGAAGCCCAAAATTTAATGCCTTGTCTGGTTTTTCGCCAATGGTTATTGGTTTTCCAGGATCTAGTTAATTAAATTACTTTTTTTTTCATTTCACAGTCACTAAAATAAGTGGTATTGTGACTATGTACTTTTCATAGAAACATAGAAACATAGAAACACAGAAAATAGGTGCAGGAGGAGGCCATTTGGCCCTTTGAGCCATTCATTGTGATCATGGCTGATCATCCCCTATCAATAATCCGTGCCTGCCTTCTCCCCATATCCCTTGACTCCACTAGCCCCTAGAGCTCTATCTAACTCTCTCTTAAATCCATCCAGTGATTTGGCCTCAACTGCCCTCTGTGGCAGCGAATTCCATAAATTCACAACTCTCTGGGTGAAAAAGTTTTTTCTCACCTCAGTCTTAAATGACCTCCCCTTTTTTCTAAGACTGTGGCCCCTGGTTCTGGACACGCCCAACATTGGGAACATTTTTCCTGCATCTAGCTTGTCCAGTCCTTTTATAATTTTATATGTTTCTATAAGATTCCCCCTCATCCTTCTAAACTCCAGTGAATACAAGCCTAGTCTTTTCAATCTTTCCTCATATGACAGTCCCGCCATCCCAGGGATCAATCTTGTGAACCTACGCTGCACTGCCTCAATCACAAGAATGTCCTTCCTCAAATTAGGAGACCAAAACTGTACACAATACTCCAGATGTGGTCTTACCAGAGCCCTATACAACTGCAGAATAACTTCTCTACTCCTATACTGAAATCCTCTTGTTATGAAGGCCAACATTCCATTAGCTTTCTTCACTGCCTGCTGTACCTGCACGCCAACTTTCAGTGACCGGTGTACAAGGACACCCTGGTCTCGCTGTACCTCCCCCTTACCTAACCTTTCAGAGGTGATCTACACATTTTGATTGTTACTTGTAGGCTTATATGTATGGAATTGTATATTAAAATGCAGCTTAGATCTGTTTGGTCCATTAACTCGCAGGCACTTTTTAAGCGCACATTTTGATTACTTTCCATTCTACCGTAGAGATATAAAGTCTATAATAGACTGTATTTATATTTCTATGATTCTACAGACCTTGGCTGGGAACCTGGGGCTCACCAAAATTGTTCTCAATTGGGCCCCGCACCTCCTAAGGCCGGCCCTGCCTGGCGACATGTCGCGGGTGACCTCTTAAGACCATACAGCCTGTGACTACATGTGATTCAAATGCATAACTATCCACTGGTTTACATTCTAATTGATCTGTCGGTATGTCCTTTTTAATTCAATGTCAGTGATGCACCTGCTGCCTGCTCTGCAATTACTCGCAAAAGCTGGTTTAGTATGATTGCAGACCAGTTTGTCTCAGTTCCAATCAAATTAATCAGGCAGCACAGTCAGTGGCACTTGCTGTTTTAAATGCTGGCAGCTGGTGACAAACAGTGTGGGAGTTCTTGAGCTGGAGTCACACAAGCTGATTGATATAGTTAAGTCATGTCAAGGGTAAGTACTTAACCTTTGTCTTGGAGATGTTCAGTTCCTGACACTTGTGTGTCTCAGATGTTATTAGCTGTGTTTTTAGTCCATGATAAATGTTGTCTGGTACTTAATTCATATAGATAGCATGGCTTCTTTCTTTCTCAGGCAGTGCCTTAGTTTGAGGATGACTGGCTCTGTGGATTCTGAGGTACCAGATGAAACCAATGTGAAGACCATGGACTCTTCCTCAGAATGGAGGAGTTGGTACCAGATGGATTGGGTGGGTGGGTGGGTGGGTAATCAGTGAGATATTCTGCTCCTTCCACTGTTTACATTGAGCTTCTGTGTGCACCCGATGCATGGTCTGGAGGTTCTCAATACCGCCACAATGCTCCTTCTTCACTTTAAACTGTCAATTCCCAAGGATCATTAGAAAAGTTTCATTTTTTATGGTAATCGTTTCACATGCCAATAGAGTGTCTGTTTTGGGAATCTGGTGTCGGGCATGCCAACGTTGAGGGTGGCTCATTGAGGTAGGCTGAGTGTAATGGGAGCCTTGATGCTGGGGAAGTTGGCCTGGGAGAGGACAATGACATTGGTTTGCTCATGTGTAGGAAATAATATTTCCTTCATCAGTCTGAAATAAGGTCTCTACCCCGAAATGTCACCCATTCCTTCTCTCCAGAGATGCTGCCTGTCCCGCTGAGTTACTCCAGCATTTTGTGTCTATCTTTGGTTTGCTCATTCTTCCTGTGAATTTGGAGGAGATTGCAGAGACATCTGCTGCTGTCTTTCTAATGCTTTGATCTTGCTGCTGTATTTAGTCCAAGGCTTAGATGCATACACGAGGGTAAAGGTCACTTCTGCTCATGGGCTATGTGTTATGCCAAACCAGAGGACTAGATCATCAGCAATCCTTCCCTCAATTGACCTCAGAGAGTGGTGAAGGCTATGGTAAACTTTGTCATCAATTCTGCACTAGGACAGCAACCTTCTTTTGTGGAAAATCATTGCAAAGTCCTAATGTAACAGCCCAGGATGGAATAGGCTGCTAGTAATCATTGCAATGGAGACTAACCATGCATTCATGAATTTTGCCTTCCAGAACCAGCAGAAATTTTGAAAAATATTTTTTAAATGCTCACAAATTATTTTGTTTATATTCTTATTAGCCATTTGTGGAGCTTATTTTCAGCCTTTCTCCCTTCAACATTACCTCATTTCAAACCTGTCCTGTTTTACTGTGAGATGGCCCAGTTATGCCAAACTTGGTTGGTAAATCTTAATGTCCTAGTGTTTATTTGGCCGGAGGTTTTATCAACTGCACAATTGACATTGCTATGCAAGATGGTACATATAAGGATAGGTTTCATTCTGAAAAGACAGGCAATAACAGGAGATTGCACAAGCATTCAGAACATATTAAGAAAGACTAGTTGTAAGACAATGAAAACATATGTTTGTATAGTATTATGGTGGTGGGTTCTGGCTTATTTTATTGTAGTGCAAATATTATGTTTTAATAATTGAATACATTTTTTGATAATTTAAAAAAAAAGCTGGTTACGCCCCCTTTTCCGGGGTTACGTCCGTGCCCAGGTGGGGTTAGAAAGGGAATATGCCCTGTCCACGGGCACCCTGGGGGAGTTCCAGGGCCGCTGGGCTCCGCAGGGTGTTGAATGTACAATAAGGATTGTAACATAGTTGTATAGTAGTTTATTAAGGATATATGTTTGTATTGTATTATGGTGGTGGGTTCTGGTTTGTTTTATTGGAGTGTAATATTATTTTTTAATAATTGAATAATTTTTTTAATTAATAAAAATAAATAAATAAATAAAACTGGTTACACGAGGAGGTGTGGTGTTGCGGAGCTCCCATTCAAACACAAACAAGTGTGTTAAAACATCTTTTTGGAATTCGGAGGAGGCACAGCGATACATTTAAACACTCTTGTGTATCGCTGCGATGGTGCAGAAAGTTATTTGAAAGTTTCTGCTTGTTTGTGGGACAGCGTGCAGTTTTATCAGCGTACTGCCCAGCTCCCACAATGTGGCTGGCAACCTGCCAGGAACTGCTGCGTGCCAACAAATGGGAGTAAGTCTTTCTGGACTTTTACTCCAGAATAACCCCCCCCCTTACTGCCTCGTCGGTGCCGAGGGTCGGTCTGGCTTTCGTGTGGTGTGGGAGGATTTCCACACCTGCACCGTCTCGACATCTTTCTGCGACCTTGGAGCTTAGAGCTGACAAAGCCTCCCTTCTCTCGGAGGGAGAGAAACAACAAAGACTGCAGGCAAGTCCCTTTCTTTGCTGGAGAAGCAGAGAGGAACAGCTGGGATTGTCTGTGAGGGTCAGCGGCTCGCCGGGGATCGCAGGAGAGCCGAGATAGCTGGGCGAAGAGGTGGTGACGCAGCAGGTTTGTGGGGGAGCCGCCATTTTCAGCGACAACATCACTCGCTGCCTCCCTCGAACAGTTCCATATTTGTGTTTGGACACTGGCTGCTGCCATTTTCGACTATCAAAAATTTTGAGGTTGAGTCTGTTTAATTGTAGTGCCTGAGACCATGCTGGGTCAATGCTCTGGGGAGACGGGGCCTTCCAGGAGCTATGCTCTGGCGGCTGCTTCGGCTACTCCTCTTGTGGCCCGGTTCCCCATGAAGAACCTGCCTTTGAGCATGGGGTAAGATGCTACTTGTCCCCCAGATCAACCTGGAGGACTGTCCGGCTGCCGTGCCGCAGAAAAGGAGAACGGTGCATTAGATAAGTATTTCAGCAAAACTATCTCAGAAAATGCAGAAGAGCAAGTGAAGCCACAACACAGTGAAGATGATGACACCGAAGGAAGCCAGTCTGAAGAAGTTGTGCAAGACAATCAAAGTGGGAATTTATTTACTGAAAGTGAGATCGGCCATTTCGAAAGTGTTGAATTTGACAAACAAGGAAACTCGCCTGTTGACATGACTGTTGGTGCCTCTGAGGCAAAGGAGAACAGGCATTCAAAATCTACCAGTTTTGTAGAATTAACAAATGATCCTGCAACGTGGCCAGAAATGATGAATCAGAGTGTCAGGAACTACTTAGTGAAAAAAGGACCACCTACAATTATAATAGAATTTTTCCCCAAGAATGAGAGTGGATCACGTTTTTCAAAATTTCACTGCAAAAGAAAACTGCCAAATGGTGAAATTGTAGATTGTCCATGGCTAATATACTCTGTATCAAGTGATCAAATCTTCTGTTACTACTGCAAGCTTTTTGATAATAACGCAGCAAGTGCACTTGCAAGTTGTGGTTTTAATAACTGGCTGAACAGTCATACAAGACCAGCTGAGCATGAGAACTCCAAAAAGCATTTGCAAGCTATGCTCAGTTGCTGTGAACTGCAGCAAAGATCATCTGCTGAAAAAACTATTGATGAAGTGGTAGAAAAACTAATCAGACAAAAAGCAAAATGCAGGCATCAAGTTTTTGAGCGACTGGTAGCCACTGTACAGTTCCTGGCAGAAAGAAACTTGCCATTCCGGGGATCTGAGGAACACATGGGAACACCACGTAATGGAAATTTCCTTGGTGTTATTGAGTTGCTAGGAAAGTTTTGATCCAGTAATGCAAGATCATCTGCGAAAAATCCAGAATAAGGAAATACCGATTCAGATTCAACTTTATTGTCATTGGGCAGTGTACAGTACAGAAACAACGAAATGCAGTTAGCATCTCCCTAGAAGAGCGACATAAATATGAGCAATAAATAAATCTAATAAATCCTGGTGGGAGGAGTGTCCGGGGGGGGTGATTGGCAGTCACCGAGGTACAGTGTTGAATAGTGTAACAGCCGCAGGGAAGAAGCTGTTCTTGGACCTGCTGGTCCGACAACGGAGAGACCTGTAGCGCCTCCCGGATGGTAGGAGGGTAAACAGTCTGTGGTTGGGGTGAGAGCAGTCCTTGACGATGCTGCGCGCCCTTCACAGACAACGCTTGCTTTGGACAGACTCAATGGAGGGGAGTGAGGAACCGGTGATGCGTTGGGCAATTTTCACCACCCTCTGCAGTGCTTTCTGGTCGGAGACAGAGCAGTTGCCATACCATACTGTGTTGCAGTTGGTAAGGATGCTCTTGATGGTGCAGCGGTAGAAGTTCACCAGAATCTGAGGAGACAGATGGACCTTCTTTAGTCTCCTCAGGTAGAAGAGACACTGTTGAGCCTTCTTGACCAGAGTTGAGGTATTGTGGGTCCAAGAGAGGTCATCGGAGATGTTGACCCCCAGGAACCTGAAGCTGGAAACACGTTCCACCTCCGTCCCGTTAATGTGGATGGGGGTGTGCGTGCCGCCCCTAGACTTCCTGAAGTCTACAATGAGCTCCTTAGTCTTCTTGGAGTTAAGGGCCAGGTTGTTGTCAGCGCACCATGCTGCTAGGAGCTGGACCTCCTCCCTATAGGCCGACTCATCATTGTTGCTGATGAGGCCAATCACCGTTGTATCATCTGCATACTTGATCATCTGGATACATGATCATTATTTAGGAAAAATAATTAAAAATGAGCTTATTAATATAATGGGTCAAGCTGTTCTACAGGAAATCATTTTGCGAATCAAGGCTGCTAAGTATTTTGCAGTAATTCTCGACTGTACTACTGACATCAGTCATCAGGAGCAAATGTCGAAGGTAATTAGATATGTAGCTGATGGTGTACAATCAAATACTCCAGCAGGAGTGTATAAACATTTCATCAAGTTTTTAGTGGTGGAAAGTAGCACAGGTGAAAATTTGTACAACACCCTTCTACATGAACTTGAAACATTAGGGCTGGATGTTGAAAATATCCGTGGATAATGGTGCCAATATGAAGGGACACACCTCAGGTGTGCAGGCACGACTTCTACAGAAGAATTCAAGAGCTTTCTTTACACCATGTGCATGTCGCAACCACAACCTAGTTTTGGGAGACATGGCCAAGACATGTCCAGATGCAATGACTTTCTTTGGAACTCTGCAGCGTATTTACACCATTTTTGCATAGAGAATGCTATTAGACAGTGTGTGAGGCAGGAGGCAGAGAAGGAAAGCACTCAGACCCAACATGTAGGGGGGAAAGAAGAAAACAATAATAAACAGAGAATAAGAGGTGGTGGGGTTCTTAAATGGGTGAGCAGAGAAACAGAGGGGTGTAAAATGCGGGCGGAAGCAATAGGTAGCAAGGTGAAAGGTAAAAGTGGCAGGCAGACAAATCCAGGACAAAAATCAAAAAGAGCCACTTTTCAACATAATTGTATAAGGGGTAAGAGCGTTGTAAAAACAAGTCTGAAGGCTTTGTGTCTCAATGCAAGGAGCATTCGTAATAAGGTGGATGAGTTGAACGTGCAGATAGCAATTAATGATTATGATATAGTTGGGATCACGGAGACATGGCTCCAAGGTGACCAAGGCTGGGAGCTGAACATCCAGGGATATTCAATATTCAGGAGGGATAGAGAGAAAGGAAAAGGAGGTGGGGTGGCGTTGCTGGTTAGAGAGGAGATTAACGCAGTGGAAAGGAAGGACATTAGCTTGGAGGATGTGGAATCGGTATGGGTAGAGCTGCGAAACACTAAGGGGCAGAAAACGCTGGTGGGCGTTGTGTACAGGCCACCTAGCAGTAGTAGTGAAGTTGGGGATGGCATCAAACAGGAAATTAGAAATGCGTGCAACAAAGGCAAAACAGTTATAATGGGTGACTTCAATCTACATATAGATTGGGTGAATCAAATTGGCAGGGGTGCTGAGGAAGAGGATTTCTTGGAATGTATGAGGGATAGTTATCTAAACCAACATGTAGAGGAACCAACGAGAGAGCAGGCTATTCTAGACTGGGTATTGAGTAATGAGGAAGGGTTAGTTAGCAGACTTGTTGTGCGTGCCCCCTTGGGCAAGAGTGATCATAATATGGTTGAGTTCTTCATTAGGATGGAGAGTGACATTGTTAATTCAGAAACAACGGTTCTGAACTTAAAGAAAGGTAACTTTGAGGGTATGAGACATGAATTGGCCAAGATTGACTGGCAATTAGTTCTAAAAGGGTTGACGGTGGATATGCAATGGAAGGCATTTAAAGACTGCATGGATGAACTACAAAAATTGTTCATCCCAGTTTGGCAAAAGAATAAATCAAGGAAGGTAGTGCATCCGTGGATAACAAGGGAAATCAGGGATAGTATCAAAGCAAAAGATGATGCGTACAAATTAGCCAGAAAAAGCAGCATACCAGAGGACTGGGAGAAATTCAGAGACCAGCAGAGGAGGACAAAGGGCTTAATTAGGAAAGGGAAAATAGATTATGAAAGGAAACTGGCAGGGAACATAAAAACTGACTGCAAAAGTTTTTATAGATATGTGAAGAGAAAGAGATTAGTTAAATCAAATGTAGGTCCTTTGCAGTCAGAAACAGGTGAATTGATCATGGGGAACAAGGATATGGCAGACCAATTGAATAACTACTTTGGTTCCGTCTTCACTAAGGAAGACATAAATAATCTGCCGGAAATAGCAGGGGGCCGCGGGTCAAAGGAGATGGAGGAACTGAGTGAAATCCAGGTTAGTCGGGAAGTGGTGTTGGGTAAATTGAATGGATTAAAGGCCGATAAATCACCAGGGCCAGATAGGCTGCATCCCAGAGTACTTAAGGAAGTAGCTCCAGAAATAGTGGATGCATTAGTGATAATTTTTCAAAACTCTTTAGATTCTGGAGTAGTTCCTGAGGATTGGAGGGTAGCAAACGTAACCCCACTTTTTAAGAAGGGAGGGAGAGAGAAAACGGGGAATTACAGACCAGTTAGTCTAACATCGGTAGTGGGGAAACTGCTAGAGTCAGTTATTAAAGATGGGATAGCAGCACATTTGGAAAGTGGTGAAATCATTGGACAAAGTCAGCATGGATTTACGAAAGGTAAATCGTGTCTGACGAATCTTATAGAATTTTTCGAGGATGTAACTAGTAGAGTGGATAGGGGAGAACCAGTGGATGTGTTGTATCTGGACTTTCAGAAGGCTTTCGACAAGGTACCACATAAGAGATTAGGATACAAACTTAAATCACACGGTATTGGGGGTTCAGTATTGATGTGGATAGAGAACTGGCTGGCAAACAGGAAGCAAAGAGTAGGAGTAAACGGGTCCTTTTCACAATGGCAGGCAGTGACTAGTGGGGTACCACAAGGCTCAGTGCTGGGACCCCAGCTATTTACAATTTATATTAATGATCTGGACGAGGGAATTGAAAGCAACATCTCCAAGTTTGCGGATGACACTAAGCTGGGGGGCAGTGTTAGCTGTGAGGAGGATGCTAGGAGACTGCAAGGTGACTTGGATAGGCTGGGTGAGTGGGCAAATGTTTGGCAGATGCAGTATAATGTGGATAAATGTGAGGTTATCCACTTTGGTAGCAAAAACGGGAAGGCAGACTATTATCTAAATGGTGGCCGATTAGGAAATGGGGAGATGCAGCGAGACCTGGGTGTCATGGTACACCAGTCATTGAAAGTAGGCATGCAGGTGCAGCAGGCAGTGAAGAAAGCGAATGGTATGTTGGCCTTCATAGCAAGAGGATTTGAGTATAGGAGCAGTGAGGTTCTACTGCAGTTGTACAGGGTCTTGGTGAGACCACACCTGGAGTATTGCGTACAGTTTTGGTCTCCAAATCTGAGGAAGGACATTATAGCCATAGAGGGAGTGCAGAGAAGGTTCACCAGACTGATTCCTGGGATGTCAGGACTTTCATATGAAGAAAGACTGGATAGACTTGGCTTATACTCGCTAGAATTTAGGAGATTGAGAGGGGATCTTATAGAAACGTACAAGATTCTTATGGGGTTGGACAGGCTAGATGCAGGAAGATTGTTCCCGATGTTGGGGAAGTCCAGGACAAGGGGTCACAGCTTAAGGATAAGGGGAAAATCCTTTAAGACCGAGATGAGGAAAAACTTTTTCACACAGAGAGTGGTGAATCTCTGGAACTCTCTGCCACAGATGGTAGTTGAGGCCAGTTCATTGGCTATATTTAAGAGGGAGTTAGATGTGGCCCTTGTGGCTAAAGGGATCAGGGGGTATGGAGAGAAGGCAGGTACGGGATACTGAGTTGGATGATCAGCCATGATCGTATTGAATGGCGGTGCAGGCTCGAAGGGCCGAATGGCCTACTCCTGCACCTAATTTCTATGTATCTATGTATCTATGTATCTACTAAAAGATGGACTGTTTTTAGAAAACATGTGACAGGTCTGTCTGTAAAACCTGACCTGTTTGAAACACAATGGGAATGTAGAATGGAAAGTGTCAAAGCTGTACGGTACCAAGCTGCTGAAGTTTGTAATGCACTAGAAGAGTTAGCAGAAAACACTGATGATGCTCAAGCAAAAAGCGATGCTGAATCGTTAGTCAGTCAAATGAGATATTACAAGTTTCTGGTCTCACTAGTTTTCTGGCACTCCTTATTCTTTCAAGTAAATTTTGTGTGTAAGGAACTTCAGAGTGATACCATGGATGTTTCTACAGGGCTTTCTTCATTTCAAAAGCTTTGTAACTGGTTAAAGACATACAGGGAAAAAGGTTTTGATGAAGCCTTGATTGACGCTAGTGAACTTGCCAAAGACCTAGATGCTGAGCCTGTATTCAAGACTCAGAGTAAGCGCTTACACAAAAAAAGAAAATTATTTGATTATGAATCTGCAGATGAACCTTTGCCAGTTCCAAAAACAGCCTTCTGAGTGCAATGTTTTAATCAAGCGATAGATAAAGCACTGCAAACACTTGAGCCACGGTTTGAACAACTGAAAAAGTTTCAAAATTTATTTGAATTCTTGTGCAATTTTCAGGACCTGTCAAGGACATCATAAGAAAATGTGCAGCAGATCTGGAAGTGGCATTGACAGAGGTCAAGCTGGGACAGGAAAAAGATCAAGTTAAAACCACAAAACTGGTTGATATAGATGGATACATGCTTTGTGAGGAAATGGAGGCACTGAAGCCAATACTGCCACCAGAGATTCAAAACCCCATAAAAATGCTTGAATTCCTTGCTTCCTTCCTTCCTTCCTACCGCATTTTCAAATTTATTTATTGCTCTTCAGATTTTCTTGACAATCCCAGTGACTGTGGCATCTGGAGAAAGGAGTTTTCCAAGCTGAAACGGATCAAAACTTACTTTTGAGGTCATCAATTCAGCAAGAACATTTGAACAGTTTAGCAATTATGTCCATTGAATCTGAAATTAGCAGGAGTTTAAACTTAGACAACATTCTAAAAGACTTTGCAGAGAAAAAAGCAAGAAAGATAACTTTCTCATAATAAAAGGCAATAATAATACCTCATTTATAATTTATGAATGTTAATAGAAATCCCAAAAAGATAATTTGTTTCCAACAATGCACTTAAATTCTGATTTTTTTTCTGAAATTTAAAAAATATATATTTTTAATAAATCATTTCACAGAATGGGAGGGCACCAGACCAGGGGCGGAAAACCCGGGGGGGCCAGAGGGGACACGTCCCCCCCCCCCATGTTTTGAGAGGTGGGGGACATCCCCCCCAAGTTTTTGTGATCCGTATTTTAAAATCTCCGCTTTCAGCGAGACAGTGGGGGTGGGACTGATGATCGAGGGTGCGATGATTGGAGGAGGGAGGAGTGGGGGGTGGGGGGGTGGGGGGGTGGGACTCAGAATAGAGTGCGGCGATTGGATGAGGGAGACGTGGCACAGACCTGTGCCTCATCTGCAGGCAGGATCGATCCCGGCCGGGTCTCCGGCGCTGTCTCGAGTGCCCCCCTCCCCACCCCACGGGTGACCAGAGAGGTCGGGAGTCAGAAGCGAGCTGTGCCCCCAGGCCCACAGCCAGCGCAGGGAAGCAGCGCTCAACCTAACTCAACTCTGCCTGTCCCGCCAGGTGAACCTGCCTGGGCTTGCGGGGAAATATGGCCAGTGCGGAGAAGCAGCGCTAGTGTCCCGTCAGTCCAGGCAGGGCTGTAGGTTAACCCGGTGAAGACAGACAGAGTTGAGCTGCATTGAGCCTCCGAAGCCTCGCGCGCGTGTGTGTGAGTGTGCGCATGCGCATGAGTGTGCGCATGCGCGTGCGGCCGCCAAAAAATTGTGTCCACCGTCCCCTCCATGTTTTGATAGCGAGTTCCGCTCTTGCACCAGACAGTTGAAACTGAGCAACATATTATGTTGCAATGATGTTTTGAGTACAGACACCACATCTATATGTGGAAAACACCACTCAACTTTCAATATATGTCTGGATTTGGATTTACTGGAGAGAAGTGGCCAAATGTAAAATTTTATATTTGGTTTAAGCGAGCTCTCGTGGGGAAAGTTGTGTCATAGTTCGTTTCTTAAAAGCAGATAGCAACAAAAACTGTTAAAGGTAGACCATGGCAATCTTTAATTGATTTGTCAGACGGGAGTGGCGATCTACAATGAGCATTGTTTTTTCGCCAATGGTTATTGTTTTTCCAGGATCTAGTTAAATTACTTTTTTTTTTCATTTCAGTTACTAAACAAGTGGTATTGTAACTATGTACTTTTCAGAGGTGATCTACACATTTTGTTTGTTACTTGTAGGTTTACATGTATGCAATTGTATATTAAAATGTAGCTTAGATCTGTTTGGACCATTAACTCGCAGGCACTTTTTAAGCGCATATTTTGATTACTTTCCATTCTACCATAGAGATATAAAGTCTATAATAGACTTTATTTATATTTCTATGATTCTACAGACCTTGGCTGGGAACCTGGGGTTCACCAAAATTGTTCCCAATTGGGCCCCGCACCTCCTAATGCCAGCCCTGAGCAGGAGGCCTCTCCGCAGGTTTAACCATCTCTCAACCCTAAGGGATGGGAAATATGCGGTGGGCTTCCTGCAGGAAACCCACACCACCCCAGTAGACAAGTCCACCTGGCTCCTGGAGTGGGATGAGCCACCTCAGCTCCATTTCCAGCGTGGTGGCCATTTTGTTGGCCCCGAATTTCCGGCCTGAGATCGTAAAGGTCCAGGAACTGGTGCCAGGCCGCTTGCTTCACTTGTCCGTGCACCTGGATGGCGTGCTTTTGCATTTTGTCAACGTGTATGCCCCCAAGCCCGCCATGTTGCAGACACGCCTGTTCTGGGAAGTGTCTACCCTACTGAGCTCCATCGATCCTGGCGACTGCGTGATCCTCGGGGGTGATTTCAACTGTACCCTTGAGGAAGGAGACCGTTCCGGTATCCCGCGCGGTCAGGAGTCGGTGAAGAAGTTGAAGGAGCTCGTGGGCTCCTTTGACTTGGTAGACACCTGGAGGAACCTCCACCCTGACTCTAGGGCCTTCTCCAGGAGGTCAGAGGGTGGTGGGTCTCGCATCGACCGCCTGTATATATCTCGGGCGTACGTCTCCCGTGTCTCAGCGACCTCCATGCTGCCGGTGCCGTGCTCGGACCACCACCTGGTGTGGCGGAGTTTACACGCTGCGCACGAGGGGAGAGTCCGCGTACTGGCATTTTAACAACCCCTCACCGCACCATTGCACCCTTCTTCACAGCGGAGAGAGAGAAGGTAGAGAGAGAGAGAAGGGAGAGAGAGAGAGAGAGAGAAGGGAGAGAGAGAGGGGAGAGAGTGAGAGGAGAGAGAGAGAGAGAAGGGAGAGAGAGAGAAGGGAGAGAGAGAGAGAGAGAGAGGAGAGAGAGAGAAGGGAGAGAGAGAGAGAATGGAGAGAGAGAGAGAAGGGGAGAGAGAGAGAAGGGGAGAGAGAGAGAAAAACATACTTTGACAAACTCAGTCTGGCAACCCCTGATTTTAAAGAACTAGATGATACATCAAAACTAAGAATAATCCTTGGTGAAGGAAATACGGCACATCTTGGTGCACAATAGGTAACAGCATGCCATAACCTGAGAGACGGTGAATGACCAATATGCACATATGCACGCACACACTAATTGACATTAACTGACACTAAGAAATTAATATTGAATTGCTAAACTTGCTATTCTGTTGTACTGCTTACAGCTGCAAGAATGTGTAGCAATCAATAAAGGGCTATAGGTCTATTGCGAGTTTATGTACAGGGACATATCTATCCATGCACTGTATACCTGTATTTATACTTATGCTTTTAAAATATGTGTCATGTTTTATACTTTGGCAATATAACGATGTATTTTATCATGCCAATAAAGTTTTAAAATTGAAATTGAAATTAATTAAATTGAATTGAGAAGGGAGAGAGGAACGATGGCACGTTATAACCCGCAGCCATCCCATTCTGACCACCGCCGAACCCCCCACCGCACCATTGCACCCTTCTTCACGGCAGCCCAGTGATGAATTAATCATGGGGAACAAGGATATGGCGGACCAATTGGATAACTACTTTGGTTCCGTCTTCACTAAGGAAGACATAAATAATCTGCCGGAAATAGCAGGGGGCCGCGGGTCAAAGGAGATGGAGGAACTGAGTGAAATCCAGGTTAGTCGGGAAGTGGTGTTGGGTAAATTGAATTGATTAAAGGCCGATAAATCACCAGGGCCAGATACGCTGCATCCCAGAGTACTTAAGGAAGTAGCTCCAGAAATAGTGGATGCATTAGTGATAATTTTTCAAAATTCTTTAGATTCTGGAGTAGTTCCTGAGGATTGGAGGGTAGCAAACGTAACCCCACTTTTTAAGAAGGGAGGGAGAGAGAAAACGGGGAATTACAGACCAGTTAGTCTAACATCGGTAGTGGGGAAACTGCTAGAGTCAGTTATTAAAGATGGGATAGCAGCACATTTGGAAAGTGGTGAAATCATTGGACAAAGTCAGCATGGATTTACGAAAGGTAAATCGTGTCTGACGAATCTTATAGAATTTTTCGAGGATGTAACTAGTAGAGTGGATAGGGGAGAACCAGTGGATGTGTTGTATCTGGACTTTCAGAAGGCTTTCGACAAGGTACCACATAAGAGATTAGGATACAAACTTAAATCACACGGTATTGGGGGTTCAGTATTGATGTGGATAGAGAACTGGCTGGCAAACAGGAAGCAAAGAGTAGGAGTAAACGGGTCCTTTTCACAATGGCAGGCAGTGACTAGTGGGGTACCGCAAGGCTCAGTGCTGGGACCCCAGCTATTTACAATTTATATTAATGATCTGGACGAGGGAATTGAAAGCAACATCTCCAAGTTTGCGGATGACACTAAGCTGGGGGGCAGTGTTAGCTTTGAGAAGGATGCTAGGAGACTGCAAGGTGACTTGGATAGGCTGGGTGAGTGGGGAAATGTTTGGCAGATGCAGTATAATGTGGATAAATGTGAGGTTATCCACTTTGGTGGCAAAAACGGGAAGGCAGACTATTATCTAAATGGTGGCCGATTAGGAAATGGGGAGGTGCAGCGAGACCTGGGTGTCATGGTACACCAGTCATTGAAAGTAGGCATGCAGGTGCAGCAGGCAGTGAAGAAAGCGAATGGTATGTTGGCCTTCATAGCAAGAGGATTTGAGTATAGGAGCAGGGAGGTTCTACTGCAGTTGTACAGGGTCTTGGTGAGACCACACCTGGAGTATTGCATACAGTTTTGGTCTCTAAATCTGAGGAAGGACATTATAGCCATAGAGGGAGTGCAGAGAAGGTTCACCAGACTGATTCCTGGGATGTCAGGACTTTCATATGAAGAAAGACTGGATAGACTTGGCTTATACTCGCTAGAATTTAGGAGATTGAGAGGGGATCTTATAGAAACGTACAAAATTCTTATGGGATTGGACAGGCTAGATGCAGGAAGATTGTTCCCGATGTTGGGGAAGTCCAGGACAAGGGGTCACAGCTTAAGGATAAGGGGGAAATCCTTTAAGACCGAGATGAGGAAAAACTTTTTCACACAGAGAGTGGTGAATCTCTGGAACTCTCTGCCACAGAGGGTAGTTGAGGCCAGTTCATTGGCTATATTTAAGAGGGAGTTAGATGTGGCCCTTGTGGCTAAAGGGATCAGGGGATATGGAGAGAAGGCAGGTACGGGATACTGAGTTGGATGATCAGCCATGATCATATTGAATGGCGGTGCAGGCTCGAAGGGCCGAATGGCCTACTCCTGCACCTATTTTCTATGTATCTATGTATCTATGTCTCGGCTCTGACAATTCAAGGGATCTAACCGGTAACAACACTAAGAGCAGCCCCGGGCCGCCACGTTCCCCGACTCGAATCAGAGCTTGAAAAATCTCGTGATGTGTTGATGTGTCCTGCGGGCCATATTTTGGAGACTCCTGCCTTACAAGAACAAAAACAAAAATGTACAGAAGTACAAAAATTGATGACTTGATTATTGTAATAAGTATAGATCTATTTTTAAAAAATCTAATAACTTTCTAATGTACCGACAAAGTCTACCTTCCCAATGACCAGCGGTGGAATGCAGTGCTGCGCCGCCGCTGCTGAAGCTAGCTAACGTGGAGGGAGAGCGAGGCAGCGTCAATTACGTGGGCTGAGCCTACGTAATTGACGCTCGCTCTTCCTCCACTGGGCTCAAGACACGCCCCCTTGTGAGGCAGATGTGATCGCTGCCTTCCCTGGTGCTTTTTCATTGCAGTTTTATGATGAGACCAGTGAGCACAAATTTAATATATTTATATATATATTTAATTATATTTATATTATGTGTGGAATGAGCTTCCAGTGGAAGTGGTGGAGGCAGGTTCGATGTTATCCTTTAAAAATAGATTGGATGGGTATATGGACGGGAAAGGAATGGAGGGTTATGGTCTGAGTGCAGGTAGATGGGACTAGGGGGAAGTATTTATTTTTAATTTAAAAAAAAATTTAAAAAGAATGTTCGGCACGGACTTGAAGGGCCGAGATGGCCTGTTTCCGTGCTGTTATGGTTATATGGTTATATGGTTATATATGTGAAATAAGCTACCTGGACTATGGAAGGTGAGGACATGTAATGAAGGGGTTTACAAACATTACATTGGTGACATACATAGAGATAGTAACAGGCACACGCTTATTGCCCGCGCTCCATGCAGTTTCTGAGGGGTAGAGCAATCAGAGGGGAGGCTCAGCTCGTCACTGCCTCACCTCTCATCTCTTTGGAGCTGTGCAAAATGGCGATTTTGACTATACAAAATGATTAGATTCATATAGTAATGGCATTTATAACACAGATCAGTGGAAAAATCTTTATATTTATTTTATTTTATTATTATTTTTCTTTACTTTTCTTAACAGCTATTTTCATTGGGAGTATGACAGGTGAGGCTCTGCCTCCCCTGACCGCACATCCCTGGTTCTCACCAGATAGTTCTGGCGGGGATGAGTGCAGTGGTCTGTGGGAAGGTCTAGCCATGGTCGACCCGGAGGGTGTCGAGCATCTGGATGCCCCCCTGACACTGGACGAACTGACCGCGGCCCTCCATCTGATCCGAAGGGGCAAATCCCCTGGCCTGGACGGGCTGACAGCAGAGTTCCTCCGCACTTTCTGGGGGATCCTGGGGGAGGACTACACCATGGTACTGAGAGGGAGCCTGGCGACCGGAGAGATGCCCCTGTCTTGGCGGAGGGCTGTCGTGGTCCTTCTGCCCAAGAAGGGCGATCTCTGCCGTCTAAAAAACTGGCGCCCGGTCTCCCTTCTCTGTACCGACTACAAGGTCTTTTCCAAGGCAATGGCCAACCGTCTGGGCCCAGTGCTGGCCCAAGTGATCCACCCTGACCAGTCTTACACGGTCCCGAGCCAGTCCATCCAGAACAATATCCATCTGGTCCGGGACCTGGTTTACCTGGCTCAGGAGACCGGTGTACCCACCGCCTTTCTCTCCCTCGACCAGGAGAAGACTTTCGACAGGGTGGATCACGAGTATCTGTTGTGGACTCTGCGGGCGTTTGGGTTCGGACCGCCGCGGAGTGCCTCGTTAAAGTAAATGGATCCTTGACGTCCCCATTCCCTTCCGCAGAGGAGTACGTCAGGGCTGCCCCATGTCAGGCCAACTGTACGCCATCTGCGTGGAGCCATTCCTTAGTCTGCTTCAGAGGGGGTTGACGGGCATGGTTCTACACAAGCCGGACATGGAGGTGGTCCTCTCGGTCTACGCCGATGACGTGCTCCTCATGTTCACCGACCCCATCGACCTGCAGAGGATGCGTGAGTGCCAACGAGTCTACTCGGCCACCTCCTCTGCCAGGATCAACTGGGGGAAATGTTCTGGACTCTTGGTGGGTCCCTGGCAGGTGGAATCCCTCCAGGAGATGAGGTCTTTCACGTGGAGTACCACACACCTCCTCTACTTGGGAGTCTACCTGCGTCCCATTGCGGAGACCAGGCTGGCGAACTGGCAGGAGCTGGAGATGAAAGTCATCACCCGGCTGGGGCGCTGGGCGGGTCTCCTCAGAGTGCTTTCCTACCGGGGCAGGGTGTTGGTCATTAACCAACTCGTGGCCTCCATGCTCTGGTACAGATTGACCACATTGTTCCCATCAGCCACCTTTGCTGGGATCACCCAGAAGAAGTTGGTGGACTTCTTCTGGGGCAACGGAAAGCACTGGGTCTTTGCAGCGGTCCTGAGTCTCCCGATCGAGGATGGCGGTCAGTCACTGGTGTGCATTCACACCAAGTTGGCGGCTCTCCGCCTCAGGACACTGCAGAGATACTTGTATTCAGGGTGTCCCCCCAGGTGGCATGTGCTGGCGATGTACTTTTTCCAACGGGGCCGCTGCCTTCAAGGAGGTACGCGGATCCCGATGGTGGGCGTCAGCCGTGCCGTCCTGCTGGGGATGCCCGGCTTCTACTGGGACTTGTTGAGAGTCTGGAACCTGGTTGCCATAGACCGGGGCCCCCCTCCACCGGCGGAGGGCGACGGCCCGGGCGTGAGAGCAGCCGGTCCTTGTCCCGCCCCACCGGGTGTTGGGGGGGGGCTCAAACATGTGGAGTACTTGCGATTGAGCAAATCCCCGCTCAGCCAGAAGTATTCGTCGGACCCAGGCGCCGTAAACCTTCCCGGGAGCCGGTCCCACACAACTTGAGCCGCCTTACCTCGACACCCTTCATCTCCCTCCGAGACGCAGGGAGGCGTGTCCTGTACGGGCTCCTCCTCCCCACCCTGCACTTCCTCGCCCTGGTCCACCATCCGGACACCAAGTGGTGGTCGGTGTTGCCTTCCGGTCGTGAGGGGGCCCCCGGTGGGGGTCCCTCCATGCAGGGATTCTCCCCCTCTGCATTGGGGACCTGGGATGGAGGGTATTGCACCGAGGTGTTCCCTGCAACCTGTTTCTCTCGCGGTTCACAGACTCGCCAGCCGCCTGCCACTTTTGCGGGCTGGAAGAGTCTGTGTACCACGTGTATATAGAGTGTGAGGCTGCAGCCACTGTTTCAATACCTAAAGGGGCTGCTCCTTGCCTTCTGGCTGCATTTTCACACACCATCCTCATCTTTGTGCATAGGGGAGAGGGTAGGGCTGAAGATGTCCTGGTTGCGTTGCTCCTGGGCCTGGCCAAGCTGGCCATCCGCGAGTCACGGCGCCAGGCGGAACATTATCAGCGTTCGAGGCGACACCACTTGCCTTCCTCCCTTGAACAGTTCCATTTGTTTTTGTCTTTGGACTTGGCCTCGTGCCATTTGGACTGTCTGTGTCTCAGGCTTTTTTTAAATTTTTTTTACAATATTTTTATTAGAAGCAAACATATTATAAAGTATAGTAACATATTATAATAGAAAAAAAACTTTTCATATACATCAATCATACATAGATACATAGATACATAGAAATTAGGTGCAGGAGTAGGCCATTCGGCCCTTCGAGCCTGCACCGCCATTCAATACGATCATGGCTGATCATCCAACTCAGTATCCCGTACCTGCCAAGAATTTCTGGTTCCCTAGTCCTATAAACTTGTGTATTAGATTTAACTTAATCTCTAATTTGTAGATATCTGAAAAAATTATTTGAGTGTAGTCCATGATTCTGTTGTAACTCTTGAAATGACAGAAAGATGCCTTTCCTATAAAGATGTCCAATCGTTTTAATTCCATAATTGTTCCATTATATGAAACCTTTATCCAGTATGGATGGCTTGAATAAAGGATTATTTACAATGGGAAGACATAGTGGTATATTATTCAGTTTTAAAGCTTTTTTTAATTGTTTCCAAATTCATATTCCACTATGTATTATAGGGTTTTCCTTATAGGTTTTTTTATGCATTTTTGTGGGAGCAAATATAATCGAACCAATTTCAAAAGGTAAACAGTCTTCCTTTTCCATCCTTAACCAATCTGGATGTTGATCCATTTCATCCAGCCAGAAATTCATGTTTTTAATATGGACTGCCCAAAAATAAAATAAGAAATTTGGCAAGGCCAAACCTCCGTTGCTCTTTGACTTACATAAATGTTTTTTACTTATTCTATGATTCTTATAATCCCAAATAAAGCTTGTAACAATGGAATTGACTTTTTTGAAAATGTTTTTTGGGATATATATCGGAATTAATTGAAATAGGTACAGTAGTTGCGGTAAGTAGATCATTTTTATAGCATTAATTCTACCAAGCATTGAAATGGGAAGTGTTTTCCAGTACTGAATATTCTTGTGTAATTTATTAAGTAAGGATGGAAAATTTAGTTTAAATAAAGAGGTATATGTCTTAGTTACGTAGATTCCTAAATATTTAAGTTTATCTTTAACTATTTTAAAAGGAGATTGTTGTATTGTATTTAAATTGAATTTTGTTATTGGCATGATTTCACTTTTATTCCAGTTAATTCTATATCCTGAGAACTGACCAAATTGAGTTATTAGATTTAATAGATTTGGAATACTAGTTTCTAACTTTGTAATATATAATAGTACATCATCTGCATATAAGGACATTTTATTCCTTGTATCTCTAGTGTTGTACCCGTGTATTCCTGGATGGGTTCTAACGCTTTCTGCTAATGGTTCAATTGCAAAAGCAAATAATAGTGGGGATAGTGAGCATCCTTGTCTACAACCTCTAGAAAGATTAAATTTAGCTGATAACATTTGGTTTGTTAATATTCTAGCTGTTGGATTAGAGTATAACAATTTAACCCATGTACAGTACTTCTCTCCCAGTTGAAATTTTTCCATTACCGAAAATAAATATGACCATTCTACCTGGTCAAATGCTTTTTCAGCATCTAACGAAATAATTGCTAGATCTGCATTAGGAATTCTATTTGTATATATAATATTGAATAGTCTTCTCAAATTATAAAATGAGTAACGTTTTGGAATAAAACCTGTTTGATCGGGGTGTATTAATTTGTTAATCACTAAGCTCAATCTATGAGATAGGATTTTGGTTAATATTTTCTGATCAGTATTTAAGAGAGCTATTGCTCTATATGAACCTGGGTCTTCAGGATCCTTATCCGTTTTTGGTATAAGTATGATTGTAGATTCATTTAGAGTTTCTGGGAGTTTCTGTTGAGTGTAAGCGTATTTGTATAGTGTCTGTAGGCGTGGAGAAATCAGATCAGATCGTAAAATCAGATCAGATCAGAGCTTAGACCATCAGGACCTGCGGCCTTTCCGCTTTTTAAAGATCTAATTGACTCTTTGATGTCTTTTACCATAATTTCTGCATCTAGTGATTCTCTCTCTTTCTGATCTAAACCTGTAAGGTTACATTTCTGTAGAAATGTTTCCATTCCTGCTGATTGTTCTGTCGTTTTAGATGAGTACAGTTTTTGATAGTATTGTAAAAATCTATCATTAATATCTTTAGGCAGTGTTAATGTTTCTCCCTTGTCTGATCTAATTTTGTAAATTGTTTCTTCCCCGTCCAGTTTACGAAGTTGACGCGCTATTAGTTTTTGTGGTTTATCACCAAATTCAAAGTTTAATTGTTTTGTATGTTGATATAGTTTTATAACTTGGCCTGAGTATATCTTGTTTAACTTATATTTCAGTACTGCAATTTTATTGTGTTTTGCCATAGATGGTGTTATTGCATTTTCTATGTCTAATTGCCTTATTTCCATTTCCAAAGTCTGTTGTTTGGCCCTATTCTCTTTGTTAAGAAATGATTGGGAAGAGATTAATGCTCCTCGCACAAATGCTTTAAATGTTTCCCAAAGAAGGGAGGCAGAGATTCCAGGGCTATCATTAGCCTAAAAAAACATATTAATCTGTTTTACGAGGTATTCATTACATAGCTTTTCTTTTAAGATTTGGGGGTTAAGTCTCCATTGTGACTGTGTCTCGGTCATTCCGTTTAGTTTAATCATAAATGGAGCATGGTCCGATATTATAATATGATATTGCGAATTATAGGTAAATGGGATAAGTTTAGAGTCTACTAAGAAATAGTCTATCCTTGAGTAAGTTTTATGCACTGGTGAGTAAAATGAGTATTCTCAACCAGATGGGTTTTCAATTCTCCAAACATCCTTAATGTTGGTAGTATTAATATATGAATTTAGAAATTCACTTGACTGAGATTTTAATTTTCTTTGAGTTGATGATCTATCCAAGTAAGCATCCAGTGTACAATTTAAGTCTCCACCGATAATTAAGTTACATTGTGTACATTCCGGGATAATGTTAAGTATTCTCTTAAAAAACAGGGGGCTATCAAAATTTGGTCCATACACATTAAGGAGAGTCTCAGGCTTTATATGTGATATGTTTTAAATTGTGGTTCTATGCTGGGTCAGTGATCTGTGGGAGCGGGGTCTTCCAGGAGCTATGGTGGCTGGTGCAGCTGCTTGGGCTGCTGCCCAGGGGGCCCGCTTCTCGATGAGGAACTTGCCTTTCGAGCATGGGGTAAGGTGCTACTTACTCCCTCATATGAACCTGGAAGACTGCTCGGCTGCCGTGGCTGTGGTGGCCAAGCCCGCAGACGTCCTGTACATGGGAAGGATGTTTGGGAAGGCCGTGTTCTTCCTCGAGTCTGTTGAGGGGGTGAACGCGGCCATGAGTAAAGGGATCTCATTGGGGGGAACATTCCTGCAGGTCGAGCCCTTGGCGACCACCGCACAGCGGCACCTCTTTCCCTCCGGCGCCAGCTGACGATGTTGCTGGACTGGGAGGAGGTAGTTTCAAGATCCTCCTCCATGTCTACAAAGCCCTCAATGGGCTTGCCGCCACCTACATTAAAAGTCTTCTCACCCACCACTCCACCTCCAGGTCCCACAGATCGGCCGACTTGGGGTTGCTGAATATCCCGCGGTCTAGGCATAAGCTCAGGGGCGACCGCGCCTTTGCGGTTGCAGCTCCTAGACTGTGGAACAGCATCCCCCTTCCCATCAGAACTGCCCCCTCCATCGACTCCTTTAAGTCAAGACTAAAAACTTATCTATACTCCCAAGCCTTTCTTGACGTCCTCTGAGCGAGGGCTACATGTATATATGTATGTAGTTTGTTTGTTTATATTATTCTTATAACAAATGTAAAGCACTTTGGCCAAGGAGAGTTGTTTTTTAAAAGTGCCATATAAATAAATGTGACTTGAAATGTGACTTGACTAGTTGACGTGCGCTTCTGTGTCCAGCTTCTGTGTCACCGTCTACTGGACATCGGAGCGCCCAAGGTGCCATGCCATAAGGAAGTGGGGCATATTCGGATGAATTGCTCCAAATCCCGGGCGGGGGCCTCCTCCTCCGGTGCAACTAAACCTCCCCCCCCCCCCACCCCACCCCTCCTGTAGCTGAGACACGGAACCTTTTGCCACCTTGCCCCACCTATGTGGGGTGGGGAGGGTCAAAAGAAGGGGGGCAAGGTGGCAAAGAAGGTGAAGCACCTGGAGAACAAACCCCCCAGGAAACAGAATGATCCACCCATCCCATCACCTCCTTTTAGGGAGTCTGCAAGCCCCATAATCCAACCGGGGTCGGTGGAGATCGGGCGGGAGGAGGGGGTGCCACAGAGGAAGGTTGCTCAGGTGACCCCAGAGTCTGTGAGCTCCTCCCCATCGAAAAAGAGAAGGAGGAATCTCTCTAGGGAGGAGCGGAAGGGGGACGAACGGGAATCCTCCAGGGGGGTGGGGAGTACTGTGGTGGAGGAAGACTCCCGCCCTCTGGTTCGGGCCCCGGTCCCATGTTCTGGAGGGGATTCTGGGGAGGGTGGCGATGGGGACCACTCGGGTGATATGGAGCAGGGGGAGATTCCTGTGGGGGAGGGAGACCTGCATCAGGCACCCGAGGAAGCCCAGGAGCAACCCACCCAGGACGAGGTGCAGAGCGCGCCTCTGGAGGTAGAGACTGTAGGTGGGGAGGGGGTTGGGGAAACCAGCCCTTCTCTCCCTCAGGGCCCAACTGGGGGATGGGATAGTTGCCCCCACTGTCGATGGTCTTGACTCCCCGGGTACACCTGGGGAAGGCCCCTCTGCCACTGGCCCCAGGGTTGGGACTGAGGTGGAGGAGAGACCAACAGGTGGGGAAGAGGCAACCGCCACACAGGGTGAGGTGGGAGTATCGAGCACTAAGGGTGTGTCCGGGGATGGGGATGGGGATGTTGTCTCCATCTGCAGTGAGCGGGTGGAAGGGGACTCCTCGGACAATGAATCAATGGATGTTCTCGTTCCCCCCGACGTCACTCCACTCATCCCAGTGGAGGAGATCCGCGAGTTCATCACGGCCACCGAGGGAGCCCAACATTGACCCAGACTGGCCTCCCTCCAGTGGCCAAACCTACACGGGCTCACCAGCTCGCTGAACCTCATCCTCAGAAGGCGGGGGATGGGCAAGGGGGTGAAGGGGGTGAAGGGGAACGACTGGCGTCAGCTCGGGTCCTTCTTGGATGACCTGGAGAAGGAGGCCAAGACCAAGAGCAGTGTCGTTCCTGTTGAGGGTAGAGGGACCAGTAGAGCGTCCCTTGTAGCCAGGGCAAGGGGCAAGGAGCAGTGCCACTCCACCTAGGGTCCGCAAGGGGAGGAGTGGCTCTGCTGTCAGTGACTGAAGGACTGGTGACGGGATCTAGGGAGTAGGCAGGGCTGAAGATGTCCTGGTTGGGTTGCTCCAAGGCCTGGCCAAGCTGGCCATCCGCAAGTCACGGCGCCAGGCAGAAGAGGGATTTGCCCAAGTCTGATGCTTGCCCCTTTACCGGGGTTGTACAGTTGCTATTAGAATATTTGTAAAATGGTTGTTTTGATGATTTTGTAACATGGTGGTGGGTATGTCACCACGGTTTTGGTTTTTGTATCATGTTGAAATTAAATAAATAATTTTTTGATACACAAAAAAAAGCTGGTTGAAAACTGGGTCTCTGCGCATCCCTCTGCAATTGGATTCTCGACTTCCTCATCCACAGACCACAGTCTGTTCGAATTGGCAGAAATACTTAATCCTCAGTAACAAGGCTGCGTGCGCAGCCCCCTGCTCTATACTCATTACTGTGTAGCCGGACAGTGAAAACTCCATCGTCAAGTTCGCCGACGACACCACCGTTGTGGGACAAATTACAGATGGTGATGAGTCAGAGTATGGAAGTGAGATCGACCGATTGACCAAATGGTGTCAGCACAACAACCTGGCTCTCAATATCAGTAAAACCAACAAACTGATTATGGTCTTTGGAAGAGGAAGGATGAGGACCCACAATCTTCTATATATCAATGGGACGATGGTGGAGAGCGTCAAAAACTTCAAATTCCTGGGCCTGCATATTTCCGAAGATCTTTCCTGGACCGAGCACACTGATGTAATTATAAAGAAAGCACATCAGCGCCTCTACATCCTGAGAAGATTACGGAGATTCAGTATGTCAAAGAGGATTTTCTAGAACTTCTACAGGTGCACAGTAGAGAGCATATTGACTGGTTGTATCATGGCCTGGTTCAGCAACTTGAACCTCTAGCAGCGGAAAATACTGCAATAAGTTGTGAACACTGCCACTCCATCACCAGCTCTGACCTCCCAACCATCGAAGGGATTTATCGGAGTCGCTGCCTCAAAAAGGCAGCCATCATCATTAGAGACCCATACCATCCTGGCCACACACTCATCTCACCACTGCCATCGGGAAGGAGGTACAGGAGCATGAAAACTGTAATGTCCAGGTTCAGGAACAGCTTCTTCCCTACAGCCATCAGGGTACTAAACACGACAACCTCATATAAGCTCTGATTTACAATAGACTATTCTTATTATTATTGCACTATTACTGTTTGTTTTTGATTATATATGTGTATGTGTGTATATATATATATGTGTATGTGTGTATATATATATATATATCGCGAAAAAAATACGCAGTAACGATAACATTCTTACATATTCTGGTTGACATTTTTCCCGTCGAGGCCGGGATCACCTTATCTGAACATTTCATCCTTTATTTATCGACATTACAGATTAAAGTTGAAAATCATGAAAAGACTTTGAATTTAAAATGATCGGCTTTCGCTGATGATGTCACAATGCGCGTGGAAGATGGGTCTGCTTGGTGCCGTTTCACACACAGAATTTTCCACGCGCTTTGAGTGACGTCACCCCCCTGACCCCTCCCTCCCTCCCTTCCTTATTCAAAAGACGCCGCTGGTGGAAGCGAGTCCACGGAGGCTGTGGGTCCACCACCCGGCGCCTGGTGGGGGCATCCCTCTCTGCTCCCCCCTCCCTCTCTCCCCCCTTTCTGCCCCCACCTCCCTCTCTGAGCCCATCCCTCCCCCACTCTCTCCCCCCCTCTGCCCCTCCCACTCTGCCTACCCTCCCTCTCTCCCCCCTCTCTGCCCCCACCTCCCTCTCTGAGCCCATCCCTCCCCCACTCTCTCCCCCCCTCTGCCCCTCCCACTCTGCCCCTCCCACTGCCCCCCCCATCTCTCCCACCCTCCCACTCTGCCCCCCCATCTCTCCCCCCCTCCCTCTCTGCCCACCCCACCCTCTCTGCCGCATCCTGGCTTGGGTCCGCCGCCCGGCGCCTGGTGGGGAGGCTGCTCGACGCCCGCCCGCCCGCCAGCCACCTCGCTCGGGGTCCTCGGGTCCACGCCCGCCCTCGGCCTCCCTCGAGTACACGTCCGCCCGCGGCACTCTCCCTGTTTCTGCCCTCTCCCTGTCTCTGCCCCTTCTCCTTCCCCCTACCCCTTCTCCCTCTCTGCCCTCTCCCTCTCTCTCTGCCCTCTCCCTCTCTCTGGCCTCTCTCTGCCCTCTCCCTCCCTCTCTCTCTCTCTCTCTCTCTCTCTCTCTCTCTGCCCTCTCTCTGCCTTTCTGCGCCCTCTCTCTCTCTCTCTCTGCGCTCTCTCTCTGCCCTCTCTCTCTCTCCCTCTCTGCGCGCCCTCTCTCTCTCTCTCTCTGTGCTCTCTCTCTCTCTGCGCCCTCTCTCTCTGCACCCTCTCTCTCTCTCTCTCTCTCTGTGCCCTATCTTTCTCTGCCTTCTCTCTCTGCACCCTCTCTCACTTTCTCTCTGCCCTCTCTCTCTACCCCTCCCTCTCCAGCTGTGCCTGGAGATGTTGCATTCAATTCCCTCATAGTAACAGAAATGCACAATTCAAAATTGCATTATATACTGTGTGTTTTAAAAAATGATGAATGTACAGTATTTTGTAAACAATTTCACAGCATAATTCAACTGGAAAATATATAATAAACATAACATATGAGACCAAATTTCAAGCCCTTGGACTTAATTTATTGCAATTAATCAAATCTAGTTACATCACATCTTCACAATAGACAATAGGTGCTGGAGTAGGCCATTCGGCCCTTCGAGCCAGCACCGCCATTCAATGTGATCATGGCTGATCTTCCACAATCAGTACCCCGTTCCTGCCTTCTCCCCATATCTTTATGAGGCCTATCTAGCTCTCTCTTGAAAGTATCCAGAGAACCGGCCTCCACCGCCCTCTGAGGCAGAGAATTCCACAGAATTCTTTCACCTTTAAAGACAAAGGACAGATAACACGATTTAAATGAATGATCTCAAAACTGCGATCGGAGATGGATTTATTTATAATATTACAAAACTGTTAATAATATATTTACAATATATTTAATGAATTCCTTGTCGTGTGTTTAATGTTCCAGTAATAAGAACATGACTGAATAACTTCGACTCGTGTTGATTTAATCATTCCTCTAGGGGTAACTACAAAGGATCCTGGTATTTAGTCCTTCATTGGTTTCTTGCTGTTCAAGACTAATTACTCTCTTGGAACCACGTTATACTGAGTGTGATTTCTATGTGGAAAATAATGGAACCGCTAATCATAGTGCTTGTGTAATCAGTGGGCTGAGGTCTATACCTCCCACAACCCAGATAAAAAAGAAAATAGATTCAAGTATTCATAGTTTTCAACAACAAATATAGAACATGATAAATTTAATATGCAAAATAATCAATTGTTTTGCTACTATTCTTTATGAGGCTAACTTTGTTTGGAGACAATAACTTCTTCAAAGATTTTTTGTGTGAGTAATGAGAGACACAGTATGTGAGGTGAGTGTATTATCCTTGACAAAGAAAAGTTTTGAACCTGTATTTCTCAGGGTATGTTTTCTATTATTTTGATATGTTTGGATCCATTATAGATTAATTAATAGAGGATGAATATAAATAAAGGCTTGCATTTATATGAAATTGTGGGATCTTGTACATTACAGGGGGAGGGGGGGGGGGGAGATTATTGGCCAAAAGTCTGGGATAAATCTCCACCTCAAGTTCAAATGGTGCTTCTGGATCTAATTAATTTATATCTAATTAAACTTACATTTAGAAAGTTAACCTCAAACAATTTACTCAGCAGTTTTCATGGCACCATTGGAAAGTGCGAGGCAGAATACTTTGTGACATCGGGTAGTCAAACCATAATCTAACCAAAGAGCTAAGACCATTATTTCAATTAAAGGAATGTACTGATGCAGGGAATGTACTAACACAAGAAATGTGACATTATTTATATTTGCAAGATTAAGGGTTAGATTCAGTACAGTGCTATAAATTGGCCATTCATCACTTTTTCGATATACTTATCTAATTACAGCTAATATGTTTGACCAGTGCTCTTTCTAAGTGGTTATCCTTACACTCTTTGTGATCATTTAGAAACATAGAAACATAGAAAATAGGTGCAGGAGTAGGCCATTCGGCCCTTCGAGCCTGCAACGTCATTCAATATGATCATGGCTGATCATCCAACTCAGTATCCTGTACCTGCTTTCTCTCCATACCACCTGATCCCTTTAGCCACAAGGGCCACATCTAACTCCCTCTTAAATATAGCCAATGAACTGGCCTCAACTACCTTCTGTGGCAGAGAATTCCACAGTTTCACCACTCTCTGTGTGAAAAATGATCTTCTCATCTCGGTCCTAAAAGACTTTCCCCTTATCCTTAAACTGTGACCCCTTGTTCTGGACTTCCCCAACATCGGGAACAATCTTCTTGCATCTAGCCTGTCCAACCCCTTAAGAATCTTGTAAGTTTCTATAAGATCCCCCCTCAATCTTCTAAATTCTAGCGAGTACAAGCCGAGTCTATCCAGTCTTTCTTCATATGAAAGTCCTGCCATCCCAGGAATCAGTCTGGTGAACCTTCTCTGTACTCCCTCTATGGCAAGAATGTCTTTCCTCAGATTTGGTGACCAAAACTGTATGCAATACTCCAGGTGTGGCCTCACCAAGACCCTGTACAACTGCAGTAGAACCTCCCTGCTCTTATACTCAAATCCTTTTGCTATGAATGCTAACATACCATTCGCTTTCTTCACTGCCTGCTGCACCTGCATGCCTACTTTCAATGACTGGTGTACCATGACACCCAGATCTCGTTACATCTCCCCTTTTCCTAATCGGCCACCATTCAGATAATAGTCACTTTCCTGTTTTTGCCACCAAAGTGGATAACCTCACATTTATCCACATTATACTGCATCTGCCATGCATTTGCCCACTCACCCAACCTATCCAAGTCACCTTGCAGCCTCCTAGCATCCTCCTCACAGTTAACACTGCCCCCCAGCTTCGTGTCATCCGCAAACTTGGAGATGTTGCATTCAATTCCCTCATCCAGATCATTAACATATATTGTAAATGGCTGGGGTCCCAGCACTGAGCCTTGCGGTACCCCACTAGTCACTGCCTGCCATTCTGAAAAGGACCCATTTACTCCTACTCTTTGCTTCCTGTCTGCCAGCCAGTTCTGTATCCACATCAATACTGAACCCCCAATACCGTGTGCTTTAAATTTGCATACTAATCTCTTATGTGGGACCTTGTCGAAAGCCTTCTGAAAGTCCAGATATAACACATCCACTGGTTCTCCCTTATCCACTCTACTCGTTACATCCTCGAAAAATTCTATAAGATTCGTCAGACATGATTTACCTTTCATAAATCCATGCTGACTTTGTCCAATGATTTCACCACTTTCCAAATGTGCTGCTATCCCATCTTTAATAACTGACTCTAGCATTTTCCCCACTACCAATGTTAGACTAACTGGTCTGTAGTTCCCCGTTTTCTCTCTCCCTCCCTTTTTAAAAAGTGGGGTTACATTAGCTACCCTCCAATCCTCAGGAACTACTCCAGAATCTAAAGAGTTCTGAAAGATTATCACTAATGCATCCACTATTTCTGGGGCTACTTCCTTAAGTACTCTGGGATGCAGCCTGTCTGGCCCTGGGGATTTATCGGCCTTTAATCCATTCAATTTACCTAACATCACTTCCCGGCTAACCGGGATTTCACTCAGTTCCTCCATCTCATTTGATCCCTGGTCTCCTGCTATTTCTGGCAGATTATTTATGTCTTCCTTAGTGAAGACAGAACCAAAGTAGCTATTCAATTGGTCTGCCATATCCTTGTTCCCCATGATCAATTCACCAGTTTCTGACTGCAAGGGACCTACATTTGTTTTAACTAATCTTTTTCTCTTCACATATCTATAAAAACATTTGCAGTCAGTTTTTATGTTCCCTGCCAGGTTTTTTTCATAATCTATTTTCCCTTTCCTAATTAAGCCCTTTGTCCTCCTCGGCTGGACTCTGAATTTCTCCCAGTCCTCTGGTAGGCTGCTTTATCTGGCTAATTTGTATGCTTCATCTTTTGTTTTGATACTATCCCTGATTTCCCTTGTTATCCACGGATGCGCTACCTTCCCTGATTTATTCTTTTGCCAAACTGGGATGAACAATTGTTGTAGTTCATCCATGCAGTCTTTAAATGCCTTCCATTGCATATCCACCGTCAACCCTTCAAGAATCAGTTGCCAGTCTATCTTGGCCAATTCACGTCTCATACCCTCAAAGTTACCCTTCTTTAAGTTCAGAACCCTTGTTTCTGAATTTACAATGTCACTCTCCATCCTAATGAAGAACTCAACCATATTATGGTCACTCTTGCCCAAGGGGCCACGCACAACAAGACTGCTAACCAACCCTTCCTCATTACTCAGTACCCAGTCTAGAATAGCCTGTTCTCTCGTTGGTTCCTCTACATGTTGGTTTAGAAAACTATCCCGCATACATTCCAAGAAATCCTCTTCCTCAGCACCCCTGCCAATTTGATTCACCCAATCTATATGTTGATTGAAGTCACCCATTATAACTGTTTTACCTTTGTTGCACGCATTTCTAATTTCCTGTTTGATGCCATCCCCAACTCCACTACTACTGTTAGGTGGCCACTAGCGTTTTCTGCCCCTTAGTGTTTCGCAGCTCTACTCATATCGATTCCACATCCTCCAAGCTAATGTCCTTCCTTTCTATTACGTTAATCTCCTCTCTAACCAGCAACGCTACGCCACCTCCTTTTCCTTTCTGTCTATCCCTCCTGAATATTGAATATCGCTGGATGTTCAGCTCCCAGCCTTGGTCACCCTGGAGCCATGTTTCCGTGATCCCAACTATATCATATTCATTAATAACTATCTGCACATTCAACTCATCCACCTTATTACGAATGCTCCTTGCATTGAGACACAAAGCCTTCAGGCTTGTTTTTACAACACTCTTACCCCTTATACAATTATGTTGAAAAGTGGCCCTTTTTGATTTTTGCCCTGGATTTTTCTGCCTGCCACTTTTACTTTTCACCTTGCTACCTGTTGCTTCTACCCTCATTTTACATCCCTCTGTCTCTCTACTCATGCTCCCAGAAAGTTCTGCAGCCGTTCAGTGACATCCCTGACCCTTGCACCAGGGAGGCAACATACCATCCTGGAGACTCGTTTGCGGCCGCAGAAACGCCTTTCTATTCCCCTTACAATTGAATCCCCTATTATTATGGCCCTTCCACTCTTTTTCCTCCCCTCCTGTACCACAGAGCCACCCATGGTGCCATGAACTTGGCTGCTGCTGCCTTCCCCTGATGAGCCATCTCCCCCAACAGTATCCAAAATGGTATATCTGTTTAGGAGGGAGATGACCGCAGGGGACTCCTTCACTACCTGCCTACTGCTACGCTGGCTAATGGCCACCCGTTCCTATTCTGTCCGCTTAACATTTACCTGCGGTGTGACCAACTCACTGTACGTGCTATTCACGACTTTCTCAGCATCGTGGTTGCTCCAGTATGAATCCAACCGCAGCTCCAATCGTTCAATGCGGTCTGCCAGGAGCTGCAGCTGGACACACTTCCTGCAAACGTAGTCACCAGGGACACCGACTATATCCCTGATCTCCCACATGTTGCAGGATGAGCAAACCATGGGGCCGATTTCAACTGACATGGCTTACTCCCAAATTAAATCAACGCACTCACACTATAAAAATCTTAATCCTTTAAACTGTACCTTTACTATAAAGCACTGTCCCCTTAACTCACTGTACCCTTAGCTCACTGTCCCCTTACTCACTGTCCCCTTAACTCACTGTCCCCTTAGCTCACTGTCCCCTTACTCACTGTCCCCTTACTCACTGTCCCCTTAACTCACTGTCCCCTTAGCTCACTGTCCCCTTACTCACTGTCCCCTTACTCACTGTCCCCTTAGCTCACTGTCCCCTTAGCTCACTGTCCCCTTAACTCACTGTCCCCTTACTCACTGTCCCCTTAACTCACTGTCCCCTTAGCTCACTATCCCCTTACTCACTGTCCCCTTAACCAGAAAGCAGAAATGCAAACCTGGGGTTTCTCCCAATCAGCTGCTTCCTCTAGTCGGCTTCCACCAATCAGCGGCTTCCACCAGAACACTTCCTTTGAAGTGTGGAACATTACAGATTGGGCTCCTCCTCTCGCTCCAATGGCTCCTCAGCCTCTGTGGAGTAAAGCCCCGCGCTCGAGTTTATAACTCACTGCCCGGAAACTCCTCCTCTCGCTCCAACGACTCCTCAGCCTCTATTCAAGTAATTGTTGACGATTCAAGTAAACTAAAAGCAGAGTTGTGTATTTTTCTTTGTCTCTAGGGTTTCCTTTAGCCCCCATAGACATAATATATTAATGTAGGCATGTAATAGCCACCACTTAAAAAACACCCTGCATTTTTAATTATTTTTACTAAAGTGGATGACTTCCAATGTTTGCACATTTACCATGTTTTCCCTATTCAGGTAGACTCTATACTCTGAAGACTCTCCGCATACACATCACATTCCACCCAGTTTTTCATCATTAGTAAATCTGAATATGTCATACTTACTGCCCTCACCTACATCATTGACAGTGATTGTGAACAACTTCAGCATCTGTAAAGTGACTTGGTTCCTACACAGAGTCTTTTACTGATGGTTTATTAGATTGATTTTACGAGCCCTGTCCAGGACTTTGCGGAGGTGCAGGTCGTGCTCAGCGACGTCCCTCCCGTACACCAGGATGTCATCCACGATGATAGCGCACGGCAACCCAGCGAACAGCTGTTCCATGGTGAGCTGGAAAACCTCACTAGCCGAGTTGATCCCAAACGGCATGCGGAGGAAACGGAACCTGCCGAAAGGTGTGATGAAGGTGATCAGGAATGAGGAACGTTCATCTAGAGGGATCTGCCAAAATGAGCTTTTGGCGTCTAAGACAGAGAAGACAGTGGCAGGACCGACCTGTGCAGCGACGTCCTCCACCGTCCGCATGGGGTAGTGCGGGCGCTTGATGGCCAGGTTCAGGTCCTTTGGGTTAATGCAGATCCGGATCTCGCTCTTGTCCTTCTTGGCAGCGACAACCATGTTTGAGACCCACCTGGTGGGAGCGCTCACCTCCTTGAGGATGCCCATGGTCACCATATCACGCAGAGTAGATTCCACGCGGCCCTTCATAGCAAAGGAGACGCGGTGGGCCGGTCGAACCACCGGGTCGACACTCGGGTCGACAACGATTTTATAGTCACAGGGCAATTTGCCCAAAATGTCATCAAAACGGTCGGGGTATTCGCCCAGGGGGTCCATGGGGGCCTGCACCAGGTGAATTCCGCGGTGGAAAGAAACCAAGCCAAGGTCCTGGCACGCACGGGCGCCCAACAGGGTGACGTTGTCAGAATCCAGCAGGTGGAAGGTGAGGGGCCGAGAGGTCTCAAGGACTGTGCAGATAAGCGTGGCCTTCCCCACTGGCACTAGAACACCTCCCCCATAGGCATGAAGGCGGGTGTCGCCGGGAGTAACTCTCTCCCCAGATCTTATCCGCTTAAAGAGGCTGACAGACATAACATTTGCAAAGGCACCAGTATCGACCTTGGCAGAGAATGAATGGCCATTCACAGTAACATGCACAGAGGGATCTGTTATCGTAGCAGGTGCACCCAAAAGCAAAAACACCGTTGAATCACCATGGGAGGAGCTCCTATCAAAGTCCAACTGGTACTGATAACCAAGCGCGCTATCAGGGTCTGCAAGGTTGTTTAAATTCCTCCTTGGAGCAGGGACCGGCTTATCACGGGACCGACAAGCCGCCGAAAAGTGGTTCAGTTTGCCACAGGAATTACAAGTCTTACCCTGCGCGGGGCAAACGTTGAACTGGTGGAAAGAAAAATTACAATTGGGGCAACGGCGTGGGGTGACCTTAGCAGGCATTGCAGTGGGGTTTCATCATGGCGGACCAGCGTTCCGCCAGCGGCCAGCTGCACCGGTAAAGTTAATGTCCTGGGACACCGGTTGAGACACGGAGCTAACAGCAGAGGCCATACGAGCGGCATGCATAGCCTCCCTTAGTGTCAAATCATGTTTCATAAGGAGCTCCTCACGCAGCTTAGCGTTCAGGAGACCATTGACCAGGACATCCCTGATCAATTCGTCCGTGGAGATTATTTCAAGGTGACAGCGCCGAGCCATATGACGCAAAGAGGCAATAAAAGCGTCAATATGCTCACTAGGAATCTGCCGCCTCTGGAAGAATTTAAAGCGCTCAATAATGTTATTGGTAGGGATATCACAGAGGGCAGTGAATTTAGCCATGAGACATACCGGGTCCCGACGGTCTTCTCCGGGGGCGAAGTCGAATGAAGCATAGTGATCCATGGCCTCCGGGCCAGCGAGGTTGAGCAGCAGGTGAGCCTGCACAGCAGGGGTGGCATCAGGATGAGCGATGGCTGTGTAATGTTCAAAGTCGCGCTGGAACACAGTCCAGCGGTGGACAATGTCCGTGTCAAAGACCAAAATGTCGGGTCGACGACAGGAGTTGGACATAATGAAAACGGGGGGGAGACATGAACAACTGGGAGAAAGCAAAGAATAAAAAGAAAAACCGATAAACAGGAGATGCGAGTCTACCGCTGTGACACCATGTAAAATGACTTGGTTCCTACACAGAGTCTTTTACTGATGGTTTATTATAATCACTAACACACACTATGCAATAGCTGTCCGTGGTCATCACTGGAGCTAGAGAGCGGGCTGGAGGTGGGGACCTTACAATTATACGAGAGACAATGGGGAGTGGTTAGTAGTGGTGAGGTAACTAAGTTAAAGGAACATGCACTGATCTACAGCATCCTAGATCCAAAGCAGCAAAAATGAGACGCATTTGTCAGGGTTGATCAATCCCATAGCCAAATAATCAGTTCAAAGTTCTGCTGCGCTATCACATCCATTTGTGAACGCTGGAGAATTAAGTAGCTAAGAGCAGGGGGAGGCTCCAAGAACATCCACATGCTCTATGATGATGATCCCCAGCATGCAGGCACTAGACACACTGAGCATTTACAGCCATTTTCAACCAGACGGGTGAATGGATGATCTTTCATCTAACATCCCATCATCGCATAAGTCAATCCTCGGGTAAATCGGTTCACTGCACATAATGTAGTGAGATGGGTGAGAACACTAGATATAACAAGTTCTCAGGGACCAGCACAACATCCTAGGTGTAGGACTGAAGATCTCCACTCCAGAACAAGATGCATGCCGGGTCATATTGCTCCAGTGCAGGTACAACATTATAATCTAACTTACAATATGGAAAATTGAAAATAGTCCAGCTATGTTCTGTTCACTAAAACAGGACAAATCCAATCTTATTGGCAAGTTGCACTCATCAATAACCTGCTCCCCGATGCCCAGCTTCATATTGCCAGAATTACTTGGCTTCAGTTAATATAAACATGGACCAAAGAGTTATTGCAGAGCAAAGTTGGGAGTGGCTGGCCTTGATAGCATATGACCAGGTCTAGCATTTGGGAGCCCAAATAAAATTGAAGTACATGGGCATCCAAGGGACATCACTCCAGTGGTTGTAGATATTGAAGATCAATCGTCCAAGCCCCAGCTTTTTAACACAGAAGTTCCTCAAGGCAAGGCTGAGCCCAACCACATGCACCTGGTTTATCAATGACCTTCTTTCCAACACATGGTTGTGAGCGGGTTGATTACACATGGGCTGACAAATGTGTGTCAGCATGCTTTGTACACAGCAGGCCAGTGTCTTAGTTATAGGAATGCCTATAACTAACTTGGCCTAGTTCTGCTCCGTGCAGGATTTTCCGCCTGTTGGAAGCAGATTCAATCCTCTGGCTTATAATAATGGTAATGGGGGATGTGCTGAGCATTAAGGTTACAATTTGAGGCTTCCAACTTTGAGTTGCTAGATCTATTCTGCACAATTGCCACATAAACACTTTGAACTGTGTAGATTCTATGCAACTTTCCTGCTTAACATTACTTTGAAACAGCAATATAATTTTAAACTCATTTAGGGATAGATTCAATATTTTGAAAAGAATATGAAGTAGGCTGCTGGTCAGGAATTGCTCAATTTGCATTACAGGCAAAGGCCACCTCTGAGTGCTTCTACACAAATTTTTACATCTGTTTCATTCAGGTGCAATAACTGGTGTGCCCTCTGCTTCACTTTGCCATCTTTTACCTATTACTGGCAAAATATTTAAGCCAGATACATTTGCAAAATGTCATTTTTTCCCATTTTCTCAATCAATTTAAGCATTTGCAAGTTACTTCCTGTGGATGACTGAAGTAATCAATACTTGTGAATTATTGGTTCTGACTAACTTTGTGACAACTGAACATAATTAGTGTGTAAGAAGGAACTGCAGATGCTGGTTTAAACATAATTAGTGCTGAGCTGTCACCAAATGTAACACTTTGGTACGAAGATAAACCTCTGAAGATTTTCTACTTCCTTATGGCATGCAAGGAAGCCAGTTTAACCCTTCAAGTTTGTACAGGTATCAATCTCTTTTTCTTAGATAGACACAAAAAGCGGGAGTAACTCAGCTGGACAGGCAGCATCTCTGGAGAGAAGGAATGGGTGACGTTTTGGGTCGAGACCTTTCTTCTGAATCAAAATCTGAATTTGAGTCTAAAGAAGGGTCTCGACCCGGAATGTCACCCATTCCTTCTCTCCAGAGATGCTATCTGTCCTGCTGAGTTACTCCAGCTTTTTGTGTCTATCTTCGGTTTAAACCAGCATCTGCAGTTCCTTCTTACACAAATCCCTTTTCCTTTCTGGTTTTACCTGTATCATTTTCTCCCTGCATTCCCATCAACTTCCCCCAGATTTGCCATTCACTTACACTCATGGGGAAATTTACAGTGGCCAATTAACCTATGATCTGGCACATATTTTGGATATGAGGAAACTGGAAAAATCTGGGGAATCCAACAAAGTCAAACAAAGAACATTCAAATTCCAGGTTGACAGTTCTGAGGCAACGGTTCTCTTTGCTGCACAATTGTGCTACCCTCATCTGATATTATCTCAGATTGGAAGGCGTGAGTTATACCACAGTTTGGTTCACAGAATCATAGAGTCCATCGGGACCATTGTGTCTATGCTGGCTAATAATGTAACTACTTATTTCCATGTCCTACCTCTTTGTCCCTCACACTGTTACACCGTATGAAATGATTTTAGCCAGTGGCTTACAGTAGGGATTGTGTATGGGTACAGCTCGGTCTGCTCAATTGTGTATCCGTTGCACAAACATTGGTGTAAAACCTGAGTTGCAAGTGTGCAATCTCTATAGTCATTGATCAGTTTATTCACCACAGCAACAGAATAAGGAGGAAACTAAATTCAGCATGATCCTTCAGAAAAGTTTCATCAAACTTTTCAAGAACTCAGTTAGCAGGCCATGTCGTCTGGATAGGTAAAAATAAATTTAGCACCTTACTCTTTCAGAAATCAAGACTCTTTTCAGGGTCTCAAGGAAGGAGGAGCTGTCTCTTGACTGTGGATCCCTCTAGATGACCCAGAAATATCTGTTACGGTAAATACTGTATAACAGGTTAACAAGTCAAAGGTGTAGGGGAGTTGGAAATATCTTTTTTTAATCCAGTGTTATTTAAAAAGATGATTTGATGATTCATATGTGTTTGTTGGATATTGATCTACAGAACAAGAGATTAAGGCATGTGCTGGTGTTGCTGCTAATTTTACATTAATTGAGTCATATGGTCTTCTTCTGCTCCTTACATTCTTAAGTACTTGCGCGCCTGTGTACAAAATTAGCTATGTGAAACTATAGGTTGCTCACAAGCTTTACTGAATCTAATTATATCAATATCCCTTGAGAAAAGATGGGAATTTTGTCACCCATCAAGACCGTTGTTTCCCAGATACAGCATGGAAGATGTGTGTTTGGTATTATTTCCAAACCTACACTGTTATCTTGGATTTGCTGGGTATTCCGGAAAAAAAAATCTGGATTAGTGCTGATAGGATCAGTCAGCACAAATATGCAGATGAAATGGAAGAGGATCTTCCAGGATTCAGGCCGCAGTTGCATTGTTATGTGGCTCAGGTTCAGCAAGAATCTGGAAGTGGGGCATATTGTAGAAGGGAAGCCCAAGGATTGGTTGGCATGGTCGAATGGGGCCTGTTTCTGTGCTCTATGACTATGATTCACAGAAGTGAGTGTTCTTCCTCTTCCTCCTCGCCCTCATCCTCTACAGAAGTGAGCTTTAGCTTATGGATCCTCTTTTATAAAAGCTTGATTGATGCTTTTATAAAAGAGGATCCATTCAAAGCTGTCACCTAATTCTTCATTTGATGGAATAGGATCAAATCCCATTTGAATTTGAAAGTTTGAATTTGAAAAACAGGAAGGCCGATTACTATCTATATGGCGTCAAGTTGGGAAAAGGGGAAGTACAACGGAATCTGGGGGTCCTTGTACATCAGTCTATGAAAGTAAGCTTGCAGGTACAGAAGGCAGTGAAGAAAGCGAGTGGCATGTTGGCCTTTATAACAAGAGGAATCGAATATAGGAGCAAAGAGGTCCTTCTGCGGTTGTACAGAGCCCTAGTGAGACCACACCTGGAGTATTGTGCGCAGTTTTGGTCCCCTAATTTGAGGAAGGACATTCTTGCTATTGAGGGAGTGCAGCGTAGGTTTACAAGGTTAATTCCCGGGATGGCGGGACTGTCATGTGCTGAGAGAATGGAGCAGCTGGGCTTGTACACTCTGGAGTTTAGAAGGATGAGAGGGAATCTCATTGAAACATATAAGATTGTTAAGGGCTTGGACACGCTAGAGGCAGGAAACATGTTCCCGATGTTGGCGGAGTCCAGAACCAGGGGCCACAGTTTAAGAATAAGGAGTAAGCCATTTAGAACAGAGACGAGGAAACACTTTTTCTCACAGAGAGTGGTGAGTGTGGAATTATCTGCCTCAGAGGGCAGTGGAGGCAGGTTCTCTGGATGCTTTCAAGAGAGAGCTAGGTAGGGCTCTTAAAAATAGCAGAGTCAGGAGATATGGGGAGAAGGCAGGAATGGGGTACTGATTGGGGATGATCAGCCATGATCACATTGAATGGCTCGAAGGGCAGAATGGCCTACTCCTGCACCTATTGTCTATTGTCTATTTTCCCCACTCATCACAGTCTAATTTCTGCAGGGATTCTAATTTGAATATTCAAGGAACTTATTTTGAGCATCGGTGCAGAATGCCTAAAAAACAGACATCACCATTCCCCAGCTTCAGTTTCAAACTGAAATACTGAATGCTGAGCAAAGCATGAAACTTTAAATAGTTTATGAGGGCGTTTAAAGCAAACATAAGGAAAATAAAAAAACTCCATGAGAAGATAAAATGGGTTTGGAATGACCTCTTCGTGGAATAAATGTACAAGAAGTGGGAGAATGGAAAAGTTAAATCTGGGACTGCTGAAAGGAAAATGAGGTAACAGCAGGATATTGGACTGAGTTCTATGACCATACAAGGAGTAAGAGCTTCCTTACGGGATATATAAAAAGTAAATAGAAAGGAGCCCAGTAATGTAAATTGAGAACATAATTATGCTTCTAAGATTATAGCAATATTCTTACAACTCAGTTATCTGTGACTACCAGAACATGGGAAGGAACTGAGACAGTGTGTCACATGGAAGGGTTTCAATCTTATAAGTTTCAAGATGTTTCTAATCTATAGATTAACCTCTGCCACAACCCCATTTTTATTTGACCCTTGTACAACAAGTCAAAGAGAGAGATCTGGAATTTAGTGGGCAGTAGAGCTGACCCGTAACTAAATAGTGACGGAAGTGATTTAATTGCTAGGCAATTCTTTAATAACAAACAAGATACTTTGGACTTTTGATTCCACTTACAATGGAAAATAATTTATTTGGAACACCCTCTTGTAGTGAAGATCCCGATCGGTAAATTGCAATTACTTTATGTACTTCAAGAGAGTATTGAAAGATATGGAATAAGAGGCCTAGATTTTACAGCAATGGGTTACAGCCTGTGGTTACCACCAAAGATCCTATAGCGGAGCAAGATAGATCACTCCTTCTAAATGCAATGGGCTGACATGTAATACGCAACGGAACGGAACGTGGGCCTTTTTTTCATCCATTTCAGTAACCCGACCCGACTCGCAGTGTAATCAACATTGCGGGGGAACAGTTTGTGTGAATAAATTATAATTCTAAAAATGAGGAGAAGATTTTTACCAAATAACTTTTATTTTTACAAGGATGTTTCCGTAACCGGCTTCCGTCTCCGCACTGGTATCTTTGCTCTGCTATGGGATCTTTGGTGCGGAGACGGAAGCCGGTTACAGAAATGGGGCCTAAAATTACCCATGAATCTGCCCATGACCGTACTACGTCTTTATCGTCGAGTGATCTATCTTGCTTGCTATAGGATCTTTGGTTACCACCTGTGATTGCTGCTCAGCCAAATATGGAAGGATTGTCTTACTAAAGAATGGAGCGACATTGGGTTGGGGGAGAGAGAGGGTGCAGTACAAGCCCCACTCATGAAACTCCTTTGGAAGCTTTTGTCAGCTGCCAGAAAGATTAAATGTTAAGGTATCTTTGAGGCAGAAACATTAAAGATCTATAAAGAATTTAAAATAAAATAAAAATGATTAAGAGATGTTTAACAATAAATGACTTTAAAAATTCCTTAAAATAATTAATAAATGTTAAACTAACCATATATTGCTAATGATTAAGCAATTTAAATCAGAGTTTAGTTTAATGTAGAGGTACAGCGCGGAAATAGGCCCTTTGACCCACCAAGTCCACTAGCACTACCCGACACACGAGACAATATTTACAATTTTTACTGAAGCCAATTAACCTACAAACCTGTACATGTTTGGAGTGTGGGAGGTAACCTGGAGCACCCAGGGGAAACCTACGCAGTCACAGGGAAAATGTACAAACTCTGTACAGCACCTGTAGTCAGGATCAAACCTGGGACTCTGGCGTTGTAAGGCAAGAACTCTACCGCTGTCCCACAGTGCCCCCCTGCACAGAGATGTGCAAGTTGTTGGAATTAGTAGAATGCATAGTTCTCCGACGCTCAGGGACTGGAGAAAGTTATAAAGATGGGGAAGTGAATGGGCACGGAGGGACCCAAAAATTTGGACGATCATTTTAAAATGGTGGTATGGCTAACCTGTAATAACTGTGGGCAAATTAGCATGGACTGACAAGTGACGGAGTACTTTTCTCCATTAAAAGTTTTAAAATTTGTTATTTTATCACTCATTTGCTATGATGCGATTGCTTCAACAAATCATATGTTTGCTCGACGAGCGAGTCATGTGAGGTGCTGGAAAGCCTTGAAGTTGCTATTTAAGGCGCACCTTATATCACGTGGCCTCCCTTAACAATGGCCCCCGGCTGACCCACAGTCACGTGTCCGCTCACGCGTCACCTGACCTCACCCAACGCTTTCCGCCCCTTCACTCGCCTCCCGTGGCGACCAATCGCGGAGCTCGTTGTATGCGGCCGCCGGCGGGGCGAGCGCAGCCAATACCGAGCCGGCTTTTATTGTTGGGGCTCATCAACAGTAAGATGGCGGCGGCTTCTTGCTGAAGCGGCGGGTGTCTAAAAAAAAAGGAAATAAGCCGTCTGGTTACAAACGTTGGGGAGGGGTTCAAAATTATTCGAAGGAATTAACTTCATAAATCACTGATTTATTTATTTGGTTTCGCTGCCCGGCCCCTTGCCAGGACTCTTGCCCTGACCCAGCGCCGCGCGGCTTCGGCCGGCTGCTCTTCCCTTGCAGCCGACGATGACTTCCATTCACTTCGTGGTGCACCCGCTCCCGGGCACCGAGGATCAGCTCAACGACAGGTGAGCGGCGGCCACGCAGGCCTTGGGCCCGCCCGGGCTCGCAGCAGGGAAGGCGGGGGTTTGCGTCGAGGTGGGTCCCCGCCGAAGCTGGCCGGGCCTGGTGCGGTTGGGCCGAAAAGTTAAACGAGACAGAGCAGCTTCGTGGGGCGGGTGGATTGATGGCGAGAGCTTTTAGGGTGGAGGCGGATTGCTCCGGTGTCTCCGCTGCAGTAGTGGGTTGGAGCACAATGACTTGTGCCTGCCCATTGCTCTCCTCACGATCAGTGCATAGAGGCCCGGATTGGGTTGAGTAGGTGCGGGGAGAAAGAGCACTGTACTTTAATTGGCAATTTATTTTATTGGGACATGACGCACGAAGCACATGTCTGCAATATTTGAGTGAGGGTGAATTGAAGAAAGAGGCTGTCGGGCCCATCCCGGAGTGACTGGGGATTGAATTTGTGTGAGTCGATGCGTCATTTGCAGAACGATTGTTTCACATCTCGACGGGCGGGTTGACGAGCCGGGAATCTTCATGTCTCCATGTTGATTATCGGCAGCCTTCATTAGATGTAGATTCTTCTGACGTGTGATATCTCGAAGGAGGAAGGAATTTATTTTTCCTTTAAATCATAATGTTTTCAAAGCGCTTTTTTGTTATTGCTAACCTTTGCCATTATTTCATCCACATAACTGTAAATCAGTGAAGTCACGAACTCTAAATCATGACTTTAATGTCTGATCCTGTTTACAATAAATTAACATGAAATGCTCGCTTTGATCACCAGGATGTAATGCATTTTATAAATGTTCCAAATTATGAGAATTTCTGATAAATAGGTCAAATTGCATATTGGTGTCCACATTAAAAGTATAGTTAGGATTAAATTTAGGGATTAATAATCTGGACCAATAGGTTAGATATAACAATTCTTTAACTAAAATTCAATTTGATGTGTGTGTGTATGTATATATAAATAAATAAAATTCTGGCTTTCAAGACTTCAGAATCTAAAATAGGGAAGCTTTAAAGATGCAACATTCTTGATTTATTTATTATGTGCTGTTTTTTAATTTTGCTGTGTGCTTTGACAGGTGAAAAATATATTCAAAGACCACAGTTGGGCTTTGTGTTCCTAGTTGTAGAGATGGAAGTACATTAAGATTTTTGTATTTAGTCCATGCTTTGGTGGTATTATAGTTGACTGATTTCTGCTGTCACGTATATTTGGCAGTTTATCAGGCTACTATATTCTGAGGAGATTGTCTTGTGGATAAAATAATAGGAATAGAATAACTTTGCTATTTTGCAGTGCTTAGAGTATGGTTTAACTATGGTGATGTCAACAGATTTAACAGGCAAAGTGCTTGAAATGATGGAGAACATGAACTGGTGGGTAGTGTGATATAATCTTGTGTCGTTCAATAAAGGGCATGCAGCATGATATTAGTATCAGAGCATAGATTTCAGTACTATTGACAAAAAATAGTAAAATGTGTTAAATCTTAAATTTATGTAATGTAGCAGTAACATAACCAGAATATCAAACCTGAATTAAATTACTTTAATTCAGTTGGATGTGTAGTTTAGAGGGGAACACATTAAAATACTGCAGTGGTGGCATCTTGTGTGTGGTTAGTCTTGCATAAACTGAGAACCTACCAGAAGGCTAAGAGGTAAATCTGCATAGATTTAAATAGGATAATAACTTTGTCAGTGCTCAGTGTCACCTTTACCATTAATTTACTTGCACCTGCTTAATGTTTACACAATTACATTTTAATCTTATTGCATTGCTGCCACTAAACTGTTTAGTTTGTGTCTCTGTCCTGCTCTAGTTGATGTCTCTATTTTGATGTAACCCATGGTGCACAATTCCTTGACTAAACCTTAGACTTCACATGCAGTCCACTGTCCGGATTGCTTATATCTGAAACATCTATGGTGTTTTGTTCAAAGTTTTTGTTGTCAAATTATAGGTTGTGGTTATATATGCACCCTTTACTAGTTGTGATTTACGATTCAGAATGTACCTTATTGGTTGTAAACCTATCCTATGGCCATGAAAGGTGCTAGGCAAATGCAAGTATTGAAGAGTAGTTCATATTCTGCCCATGTTTATTTGCTGACCATAAACTGTCATTACTAGTCTCTTATCATCATCCAATTACATTTTATATAGTCTTCTGCTTCACCTCAGTGTGTTGTGGCATTGCCCTTTATACAAAGTGGATTGTATGTTTGCTTTTTGTGCAGTTGTAATACAGGGATTCTTTTTGAGCAGATTTTAAAATTTGTTTCAGATTATAGAAATTATCATAGGAAAGCAGGTTGCACTAGAATAGTCAGGGGTTTAGTCTCATTTAAATATTTCTGGGCTAATTTGTTGATCAGTAAAGTTTTTACATAATGAAACAATTATGTACCTGAGGTTTCAGTTGACATGCAATTGATGTATTACCCAACTTTTGTAATTGGAGATGACAGTAGCCTTTGACCTTGGAAACTACCTGCAAAGATCAACTGATCTCAGAGCACTTTAAGTCATTTTCTAATATTGATTACTTTAGATGTCAATTCTAGGAAGCTCTGACATGAAGCAATAGGGTGACATGAAGTACTAATTCTCATTGTAAAAATTCGCAAGACTGCAAAATAGGAAGTTTAAAATATAATTTTAATGTTAACTCCTCAGAGACCAGGAAATGGGTGAATATTTAACATTTTAATTAGGAGCTGAGATGTGGTCAAAGTTCATTGTTTTTTAAACTGAATGACTTGGAATGATAATTTACATTTAATTTTTGTATAGTGGTGATTACGCAGTAATCGTGGTTAGTCTGCCAATAAACTTGTTCATACTTCATGTAACACGGCATAACTTTTTCCGGATTGCTGCTCGTTGTCATAGCTCGCTGATTCCTAAAGATTATGTTGAAGGCAGTTTCCAAAGAGGACAAGCAATGGAGAAACAGAATTGATGACCAGAACTTCTGGATTACAATTTTCATCATGCATGTACTGTAGAATTTGCTATCAGTTTCACAGTAAAATAATGGGAGTATTGACGTTTTAGCAAAATCTGGCCTCTCAGTTGCTTGTTGTTTCTGCTGGATCAGAAACTGCTGTATGATGATTACATTTGGAATTTAAAAATTGGGAATTGTACTTTTATTTCAATTAAATGTAATAAAATTAACTGTGATTGTTTATGTAGTATTCTACAATGGGCATTCTTCATCAATATTACTGAGTAGCCATGTTGCATCATGTTATCTGTATATCATAAGGAATAGAAGTAGAATTGGGCCATTCGGCCCATCAAGTCTAGTCCATTCAATCATGGCTGATCTATCTCTCCCTCCTAACCCCATTCTCCTGCCCTCCCCATAACCTCTGACATCTGCACTAATCAAGTAAAAGCTCTTATATAGCTCTTGGGAAAGTGTGACAACTTGCAATCCCTTATGATAATTCCAACCTGTAAGGATCTATACATGAGCTACGCAAAGCCATCAAGGATGCTAACAGAGAATTCTAGACCATGTTAGAATCCCAAAATAACCACTCATTGATTGTGACATGGCTTGCATTCTATAATGGCTACAAAGTGAAATCGGGCAATATCACTGGCAATGACTGATCCCTCCCCAATGAGCTCAATGCATTCTATGCTCCCATTGAACAGAAAGTCAATGGACTGGTGTTGCCAACCCTGACTGCCTGTATCAATGGTCACTGTCCCAGATGGTCCCTGACCATGTCCTTTGATCCTCTGCCAACCAGCTGGCTGAAGTGTTCGCAAACATCTTTAACCTCTTCTTACACCATTATTATGCTCCCACCATTTTAAGAAGACCACAATTATCCTGGTGACAAAGAAAAGAAAGGTAGAGTGCCTTAATGATTACTATCAGGTAGCTCTGACATCCATCATTATGAAGTGCTGCGTGAAGCTGGTCATAATGCATTTCAACTCCATCCTATCAGACGAACTTGATCCATTGCAATTCATTCGCTGTTGTAACAAGTGCACAGAAAAAGTGTTTCCCTGGGTCTACACTCATTCCTGGAACATCTGGATAACACGGATACTTAGAAACATAGAAACATAGAAATTAGGTGCAGGAGTAGGCCATTCGGCCCTTCGAGTCTGCACCGCCATTCAATATGATCATGGCTGATCATCCAACTCAGTATCCCGTACCTGCCTTCTCTCCATACCCTCTGATCCCTTTAGCCACAAGGGCCACATCTAACTCCCTCTTAAATATAGCCAATGAACTGGCCTCGACTACCCTCTGTGGCAGAGAGTTCCAGAGATTCACCACTCTTTGTGTGAAAAAAGTTCTTCTCATCTCGGTTTTAAAGGATTTCCCCCTTATCCTTAAGCTGTGACCCCTTGTCCTGGACATCCCCAACATCAGGAGCAATCTTCCTGCATCTAGCCTGTCCAACCCCTTAAGAATTTTGTAAGTTTCTATAAGATCCCCTCTCAATCTTCTAAATTCTAGAGAGTATAAACCAAGTCTATCCAGTCTTTCTTCATAAGACAGTCCTGACATCCCAGGAATCAGTCTGGTGAACCTTCTCTGCACTCCCTCTATGGCAATAATGTCCTTCCTCAGATTTGGAGACCAAAACTGTACGCAATACTCCAGGTGTGGTCTCACCAAGACCCTGTACAACTGCAGTAGAACCTCCCTGCTCCTATACTCAAATCCTTTTGCTATGAAAGCTAACATACCATTCGCTTTCTTCACTGCCTGCTGCACCTGCATGCCTACTTTCAATGACTGGTGTACCATGACACCCAGGTCTCGCTGCATCTCCCCTTTTCCTAGTCGGCCACCATTTAGAAAATAGTCTGCTTTCCTGTTTTTGCCACCAAAATGGATAACCTCACATTTATCCACATTATACTGCATCTGCCAAACATTTGCCCACTCACCCAGCCTATCCAAGTCACCTTGCAGTCTCCTAGCATCCTCCTCACAGCTAACACTGCCCCCCAGCTTAGTGTCATCCGCAAACTTGGAGATATTGCCTTCAATTCCCTCATCCAGGTCATTAATATATATTGTAAATAGCTGGGGTCCCAGCACTGAGCCTTGCGGTACCCCACTAGTCACTGCCTGCCATTGTGAAAAGGACCCGTTTACTCCTACTCTTTGCTTCCTGTTTGCCAGCCAGTTCTCTATCCACATCAATACTGAACCCCCAATGCCATGTGCTTTAAGTTTGTATACTAATCTCTTATGTGGGACCTTGTCGAAAGCCTTCTGGAAGTCCAGATACACCACATCCACTGGTTCTCCCCTATCCACGCTACTAGTTACATCCTCGAAAAATTCTATAAGATTCGTCAGACATGATTTACCTTTCGTAAATCCATGCTGACTTTGTCCAATGATTTCACCACTTTCCAAATGTGCTGCTATCCCATCTTTAATAACTGACTCTAGCAGTTTCCCCACTACCGATGTTAGACTAACTGGTCTGTAATTCCCCGTTTTCTCTCTCCCTCCCTTCTTAAAAAGTGGGGTTACGTTTGCTACCCGCCAATCCTCAGGAACTACTCCAGAATCTAAAGAATTTTGAAAGATTATTACTAATGCATCCACTATTTCTGGAGCTACTTCCTTAAGTACTCTGGGATGCAGCCTATCTGGCCCTGGGGATTTATCAGCCTTTAATCCATTCAATTTACCCAAAACCACTTCCCGACTAACCTGGATTTCACTCAATTCCTCCAACTCCTTTGACCCGCAGTCCCCTGCTATTTCCGGCAGATTATTTATGTCTTCCTTAGTGAAGACGGAACCAAAGTAGTTATTCAATTGGTCCGCCATATCCTTGTTCCCCATGATCAACTCACCTGTTTCTGACTGCAAGGGACCTACATTTGTTTTAACTAATCTCTTTCTTTTTACATATTTATAAAAACTTTTGCAGTCAGTTTTTATGTTCCCTGCCAGTTTTCTTTCATAATCTATTTTTCCTTTCCTAATTAAGCCCTTTGTCCTCCTCTGCTGGTCTCTGAATTTCTCCCAGTCCTCTGGTATGCTGCTTTTTCTGGCTAATTTGTACGCATCATCTTTCGCTTTGATACCATCCCTGATTTCCCTTGTTATCCACGGATGCACTACCTTCCCTGATTTATTCTTTTGCCAAACTGGGATGAACAATTTTTGTAGTTCATCCATGCAGTCTTTAAATGTCTTCCATTGCATGTCCACCGTCAACCCTTTTAGAATTAATTGCCAGTCAATCATGGCCAATTCACGTCTCATACCCTCAAAGTTACCTTTCTTTAAGTTCAGAACCATTGTTTCTGAATTAACAATGTCACTCTCCATCCTAATGAAGAACTCAACCATATTATGGTCACTCTTGCCCAAGGGGGCACGTACAACAAGACTGCTAACTAACCCTTCCTCATTACTCAATACCCAGTCTAAAATAGCCTGCTCTCTCGTTGGTTCCTCTACATGTTGATTTAGATAACTATCCCGCATACATTCCAAGAAATCCTCTTCCTCAGCACCCCTGCCAATTTGATTCACCCAATCTATATGTAGATTGAAGTCACCCATTATAACTGTTTTGCCTTTGTCGCACGCATTTCTAATTTCCTGTTTGATACCATCTCCAACTTCACTACTACTGTTAGGTGGCCTGTACACAACACCCACCAGCGTTTTCTGCCCCTTAGTGTTTCGCAGCTCTACCCATACCGATTCCACATCCTCGAACCTAATGTCCTTCCTTTCCATTGCGTTAATCTCCTCTCTAATCATCAATGCTACCCCACCTCCTTTTCCTTTCTCTCTATCCCTCCTGAATATTGAATATCCCTGGATGTTCAGCTCCCAGCCTTGGTCACCCTGGAGCCATGTCTCCGTGATCCCAACTATATCATAGTCATTAATAGCTATCTGCACATTCAACTCATCCACCTTATTACGAATGCTCCTTGCATTGAGACACAAAGCCTTCAGGCTTGTTTTTACAACACTCTTACCCCTTATACAATTATGTTGAAAAGTGGCCCTTTTTGATTTTTGCCCTGGTTTTGTCTGTCTTCCACTTTTACTTTTCACCTTGCTACCTATTGCTTCTACCCTCATTTTACACTCCTCTGTCTCTACGCTCACACATTTAAGAAACCCTTTCCCTTTAACTCCATCCACCACTATCCCATTCGACACCCCACCCCCCTTATTCAGTTTAAAACCACCCGTGTAGCAGTGGCAAACCTGCCTGCCAGAATGCTGGTCCCACACCTGTTAAGATGCAATCCGTCCCTTTTGTACAGTTCCCCCTTACCCCAAAACAGATCCCAGTGATCTAAGAATCTAAATCCCTGCCCCGTGCACCAGTTCCTGAGCCACACGTTCAGGTCCCGTATCTCCCTGTTCCTGCTCTCGCCAGCACGAGGAACTGGAAGCAAACCGGAGATAACAACCCTGGAGGTCCTGCTTTTCAGCATTTTTCCGAGCTCTCTAAAGTCACGCTGCAGAATATTCATCCCCTTCTTTCCGACATTGTTTGTGCCGACATGCACTACCACTTCCGGATGTTCACCTTCGCCCTCGAGGATTTTCTGCACTCTGTCCGTGACATCCTGGATCCTGGCACCAGGAAGGCAGCACACCATCCTCGCATCCCGTCTGTTGCCACAGAAACCCCTGTCCGTACCTCTCACAATCGAGTCTCCCACTACAATGGCGTTGCCTGCCTTAGGCCTTTTTGGTTTTGGCTCAACAGCCCTATTCGCATCGCAAGCCAGTCCGCCGCTCAGTGTAAACACGTCTTCTGTCCCAACAGCTTCTAAGTGGGTGAACCTGTTCACAAGAGGTACAACACCCGGGGACGTTGGCATTCCATGCTTCCCTCCCTTTCTCACCGTCTCCCACCTTCTCTCTTCCAGTACCTTAGGTGTAACAATCGTACTGTAGGACTTGTCGAGGAACGACTCCGTTTCTCGGACGAACCGGAGGTCATCCACTTGCTTCTCCAGTTCCCCAACACGGCCCTTCAGGAGCTCTAGCTGGATGCACTTCTCGCATTTGTAGCAGCCAGAGGCACCAGCGGTGTCCTTGACCTCCCACATACTGCAAGCATCGCACTGAATCAGCTTGCCTGACATCTCCTTCTTTCGTCTCTACCTCTCAAGCGTATTGCGTGGTCTCCTCTCCGCAGCCTCCTCGCCGAAGACTCTTGAGCCAAAGACTCACACTTTACTCACAGGGCACTTCCCTCATAAGGCCACTCACTCACTGCCACTCGCTAAGAGCCGTCTTGCTTAAATTGACGGATAAATTGCCTGATTTACCAATTTACAAACAAAATTCCTCAGTTTTCAACTGTTTTCCCGGCACTGACACTTCTCTCCTCCCACTCGGGCTAGAGCCAATCAGTCGTATCTCTTGCTAATCTCCTGCTGCTGTTGCTCCCAAATCTACAGCAGTTCTGAATAAAGTCTGCCTGTGCTTGGCTTCTACTTTTCAACTGTTTTCCCCCCTCTGACTCACTTCTCTCCTCCCACTCGGGCTAGAGCCAATCAGTCGTATCTCTTGCTAATCTCCTGCTGCTGTTGCTCCCAAATCTACAGCAGTTCTGTGACAATACTTGTGTGAGACTCTGATTTTTTAAAACTTGAGCTTGACCTTCAACACCATAATTATAACCAAACTTTTGAACCTGGGACTCGGCACCTCCAACTGGATCCTTGACTTCCTGCCCCCAAGATCGTAACACCATAGGTAACAAAAACATCCTCCATGATCATTCTCAACACACATGGATGCATTCTTAAACCCAGGCAACTAGAATGTTGCCTGGGTTTCAGCAACTATGTTACAGAGAAAGGTTGAACAAGTTAGGTCTTTATTCTTTGGAGCGCAGAAGGTTAAGAGGGGACTTGATAGAGGTCTTTAAAATTATGAGCGGGTTAGACAGAGTTGACGTGGATAAGCTTTTTCCATTGAGAGTAGGGAAGATTCAAACAAGGGGACATGACTTGAGAATTAAGGGACAGAAGTTTAGGGGTGACATTAGGGGGAACATCTTTACTCAGAGAGTGGTAGCTGTGTGGAATGAGCTTCCAGTGGAAGTGGTGGAGGCTGGTTCGATTTTATCCTTTAAAAATAGATTGGATGGGTATATGGACGGGAAAGGAATGGAGGGTTATGGTCTGAGTGCAGGTAGATGGGACTAGGGGGAAGTATTTATTTAATTTAAAAAAAAAATGTTCGGCACGGACTTGAAGGGCCGAGATGGCCTGTTTCCGTGCTGTAATGGTTATATGGTTATCCTCTTTACTATACTCCCCCACTACTATGTAGCAATGTTACAAAATTTTGAGATTTTAAAAATAAAGTCTGCAATTTATCCCATCAGATAAAGCATAAAAATAAGTTTAATTTGACACCTAATTCACTTTCATATCTTCAGTATTAAAGAAGTTATGGCCATTTTCATACTCGGAAATTAGCATCTTGTTCCCTATTGCTTTTCCATTGACTTAACACAAAAGCTGTGATCGAGGACAGTTAAAAGCCCATAACTTTCTTAAAAATTAAGATAACTGAAAGAAATGTTCAGTTATTATAGATTGAAGCATTCTGAAACAAATATGAAACAATCTTATTTAGAAGACATGAAAGTAAAGCATATAATTAGTTAGTTACCTAATTGTAGCTAATTACAAAATTCAATTACTAGATCTAAATATCTATCAATTTCTTAAGAATAGATTAACATTTTTAAATAGCCTGTGTCCAAATAACATTCACACAATAATTCACAATATAACATAATTTTTAAATCTCATTTTCATGAATTTACAGGCCAAATGGAAGGAATTGGATGTTTAATACCTGTAAATTAATGGGCATTTAAATCATCTTGTGAGTGAGGTTTTCTGGAACGCGATCATTTGGAACGTTCATTATGGTGAATTTAACCCCGTATTGGCATGAAAAATACTGCCGTTAGTTCGGGGAATAAAATCACCGTGTCGCATGAAAAATTGTGAATTAAAGGCTTCTTAAGAAGCACTTTTATACATTTAAAGAAACCACTTTCGTTTACCTGTCCCGTGTGTGAAATCTGTCCCTGTTATCGGCGTTGACGCTTCAGGAGCTGCTTTTAAAATTCCTCCAGCGCTGACATTGACGATTTAATAAAAATAAAAAATTCACAAAACGCCACTAGGAACGATTTGTCAGCCAACGCTTGTACTCCAACGAAATATAATTCAGGACAAGGGAGGAGAAACCTGCGTTTTAACCCTGCCCCCCCTTAAAGGCGCCAAAATCGCGCACACGGGCAGTGGCAGAATTACAGCGCGACTGAAGGTAAGTTTTGTAACATACCTATACTATGCGGCTAAATTCTGTGCTAACTCCATTTAAAGGTTTTCGGGTGATGTCGCCATATTGATCGATCTCAAATGACGGCAAGGCGGAGTAAAAGAAGGAGGTGGGGAGCTTTGCAACATGGTGTCAAAACAGCAACCTCTGCATAAAAGATAGACACAAAATGTTGGAATAACTCAGTGGGACAGGCAGCATCTCTGGTTAGAAGGAATGGGTGACGTTTCAGGTCGAGACCCTTTTTCAGACTGAAGAAGATTCTCGAACTGAAAATTCACCCAATCCTTCCATCCTGAGATGCTGCCTGTCCCGCTGAGTTACTCCAGCATTTTGTGTCTATCTTCAGTGTAAACCAGCTTCTGCAGTTCTTTTCCCACATAACCTCTACATCCATGTCAGCAATATGAAGAAGCTTGTCATTGACTTCAGGAAGCAAGATGGAATGCATGCTCCAGTCTACATCAATGGTGCTAAAGTATAAATTGTTAAGAGCATAAAGTTCCCAGGCATAAATATCACAATTTGTCCTGGCCCAACCACATGGATGTAGTGGCCAAGAAAGCACATCAATGAACATAGTACATAGAAAAAGTACAGGATAAGAACTGTCCCTTTGGCCCACTAAAATCTGTGCCGAACATCATGTCAAGCTAATTTAAGAAATTGCAGAGCATTAAATTTACATCTCAGTAGGAACATAGGACAATACAACACATGGACAGGCCATTCGGCCCATTATGTACATGCCAAACATGATGTCAGATTAAACTTGTCTCCTCTGCCTGCACATGATCCATATCCCTCCATTCCCAGCATATTCATGTGCCTATCTAAAAGCCTCTTAAATACTATTATGGTATCTCTTTACACCACCACCACTCCAGGCACCCAACACTCTGTTAAAGCTATGTCCTGTAGTCTTTGACATTTCCACCTTGAAGACGGATCTAACTTGTCTATTCTTTCTATACCCCTCATAATTTTAGATACGTCAATCGGGTCTCTCCACAGGTAGACACACAATGCTGGAGTAACTGAGTGGGACAGGCAGCTTCTCTGAAGAGAAGGGTGACATTTTGGGTCGAGACCCTTCTTTAGACCAGGCATGGCCATGAGTAATTACTCGGGGTAGGCAGTCAGTCGGCTTAAAAAAAAAAAAAAAAATCTTAAACCGCGCATGCGCAGATTGTTCTCTCTGAAAAAAAAAAAATAAACATTAAAAAAGTAGCAATTCTATTTGCCCAAGGCTTGCAAATCTTCATTCTGAATTACTGAATGGGTGAGGGATGGAGGGTGACGGCAGGTGGAGAGATGGTGGAAAAACGGGAGCACACCGGGACAAGTTGAATCAGTTATGATCTTATTGAATGACAATATTAGTTCAAGGGACCAATTGAAGGGAGAGTTCATTTCACAGCGTGCGGAGAGTCTGGCCAGGGGTAAAGTTGCGGGGAGGGCAGGAGTGTTGAGAAGGAGGGGGTCGGGGATCAGGCCAGTAACCCACTCACTCACCGATGCCGCGGCTCTCCGTGCGCGGAGCCACCGCATTGTGGCCGGGGAGGGAATCAGCTTGGATGGCTGCGAGCGGCTGCCGGGACCTCAGCGCCTTCTGCCGGCCTGCTCACCTCTGGCAGTGCTCTCCGTCTGAACAATGAGGGGATCAGCTCAAGAGCAAATATGATAGAGCGGAGTGGGTCAACGGGCACTGGAGCTTACTCCTGTGTCAGCGCGAACACGGGACCAATTGAGGTTACTCGCACTGACATATGGAGTAATCTCCACCGCCCGCTGTCCTGTTACCCATCGTCCGCTGACCCACTCTTGAGCTGGTTGCTGGCATGATCCCCGACCGCCTCCTTCTAAACGCTCCCGCCCTCCTGCAACTTTACCCCTGGCCAGACTTCCACACGCTGTGAAAAGAACTCTTTCCCCCAGCGGCGCTGTCCTTTTACAGCAGCTTCCCACTTTACAGTCGCTTCCCATCAACTGCTAGCAATGAGGGGATAGCCTTGGCTATCCCTCAGTGCAGCAACATCGTTCTTGATGTTGCTGTACTGAGGGATAGCCAAGTCTATCTTTCTTGGCTAACAACCTAACCTTAAGCTCCAAGATGCAGGTACATTTTCGTGCCTTATTTTGGGGTAAAAATAGCGACTTCATTGCCGGGAAATACGGTATTTAAAAACATATAGCTCAAAGAAATCTACTTACCACATTATTTGTACATGAACTCCATTCTTCTCTCTTTGTTTCTTAAGATACTCTGAAGATAATGACAATCCATGTTTGAAAAACCCGCCAAGAAACTTGCGTGGCGCATGCGCAGTAGGCTGCTGCGCACGCTCAGTACACAGTCCACGCTGCAAAGGCAGAATTTCAGCTGCCTTTAGCTCCCCTTTTCATTGAAGGCTTGAAGCAGCGTCGACGGCACGTCAGCTGCACAGACTTTCGCGTATTACATGTACTGCGCATGAAAGGCATGGAGAATAATGCCTACCTAAGGGATCGATCTCTTAGGTAGGCATAATTCTCCTGTGACTTTACTATTTATATTTAATAATTATCACTTTATAATTTTAGTCAGGGTGGGCATGCCTTGACAGAGATAGAATGTAGTTGGAGACAGTAAGGCTGGTGGGAGAACTGGGAAGGGGGGGGAAAGCAAGGGCTATTTGAAGTTTGAGAAGTCAATGTTCATACTGCTGGGGTGTAAGCTACCCAAGTGAAATATGAGGTGCTGTTCCTCCAATTTGCGCTGGGCCTCACTCTGACAATGGAGGAGGTCCAGGACAGAGGTCAGATTGGGAGGGGGAGTTCAGATAGGTTAAGGCGGACTGAGCAGAGGTGTTCAGCGAAACGATCGCCGAGCCTGCGCTTGGTCTCGCCGGTGTAGAGAGGTTGACACCTGGAACAGTGGATACAGTAGATGAGGTTGGAGGAGGTGCAACTGCCTCCCTGGAAAGACTGTCTGGGTCCTTGGATGGAGTCGAGGGGGGAGGTAAAGGGACAGGTGTTGCATCTCCTGCGTTTGCTGGGGAAAGTATCCGGGGAGGGAGTGGTTTGTGTGTGAAGGGACAAGTTGACCAGGGAGTTGCGGAGGGAATGGTCTCTGGAAAGCAGAAACGGGTGGCGATGGAAAGATGTGGCCAGTAGTGGGATCCCATTGGAGTTAGCAAAAATGTTGGAGGATTATATGCTGTATGCGACGGCTGATGGGGTGGACAAGGCGGACTCTGTCCTTGTTACGAATGGGGGGAGGGGGAGGGAGAGCAAGAGCGGTGCTGCGGGATATCGAGGAGACCCTAGTGAGAGCCTCCAATAATGGAAGAGGGGAACCCTCGTTTCCTAAATAATGACATCTCCGATTACTATCCTGGGCACAGATGCGGCGTAGACGGAGGAATTGGGAGTAGGGGATATAGTCTTTCAGGAAGCAGGATGGGAAGAAGTGTAATCTAGATAGCTATGGGAGTCAGTGGGTTTGTCTCCACAGCCTCCGATGCTCCAGAGAAAACAATCCCAAGTTTGTCCAACCTCTCCTTGTAGTTAATACCCTCTAATCCCTCTATCTAATTCTGGTAAACTTCTTCTGCACCCACTGCAAAACCTCTACATCCTTCCTTCAATGCCTTTCCCTCAGAAAATTAAGGAAATCGGTATGTCTTCAATGAAGTACCATTTTCTATAGTTGTGTCACAGAAGGCATCCAATTGGGATGCATCATAGTTTGCTATGGCAACTGCTCTGCCCAAGACCATAAGAAACAGCACAGAATTGTGGACGCGGCAATAGTCTTCATGCAAATGTCTCTCTCCCCCCCCCCCCCCCAAGAAAATCCATCCTTTGCACGTTGCCTCGGGAAAGCAAGAAACTTTATCAACGCCCACTTGTACTGTAATGTTTCCTTCGTCTCTACTCTACCGTGGGGCAGAAGATACAAAAAATTTAAAGCACCGGATTCAAGAGCAGTTTCTTCCATGACCTCTTGTAAATTAAGGATGTAATTTATAATTAACCTATCTTGTTGCGGCTTTTGTATCCCTTTCTCTGTAGCTATAACACTATGTTCTGCACTCCGTTTCCTTTTTTGCACTGCTTGTACTTGTGTATGTTCTGATCGGACTTGTGTGGTAATGGGATAGCACGTAAAACAGTTCATTCTAACACGATAAACCAATGTCAACTGCTTGTATTTCTTTTGTAAGGAAATTAATGTTACTTTGGATAGGAATCATTTTAAGATTACATTTTCAAGTTTTATGATTTGCATAGTTTCTGTCCCCTGTTTTCTTACGATCATTATATTGAAGAAAAAGAACGTCTTATCGCTAGTTTGTACTCTAACTACTTGATGTACAATTGGTTTGATTATCAAAAGAAAATAGCGCAGAAACAGGTCCTTAAAATCCATAGCTGCCATCAGCTACCCATCTATATCTAAAACTCTTATCTTGTTTGTGTGTATGTATTTGTGTGTGTGAGTGTGTCATCTGGGCCCAATCTGCTTGATTCTCATTTCCTTCCAAACGCCTTCCCATTTTCACACATTCCACACATTTTCCCCCTCGAGCGATAAACATCTTCCTGTTGCATTCCCACCTATATTTCTGAACTTTTTAATCGTTTAAACTTTTAAAAACAGCCCGATAACTCGCACATTTTGAAAGGACAGGACACTCCGGGAGGGAGGGGCCACTCCAGCGCACCCGAGTGATGTAACAATGCAGTCACATAGATACATAGATACATGGAAAATAGGTGCAGGAGTAGGCCATTCGGCCCTTCGAGCCTGCACCGCCATTCAATATGATCATGGCTGATCATCCAACTCGGTATCCCGTACCTGCCTTCTCTCCATACCCCCTGATCCCCTTAGTCACAAGGGCCACAAGGGTCACAAGGCAGGACGGGACACTGCTGGAGGGAGGGCCACTCGAGAGCAGGCTGCCGGCTCATGGTGGCGACGGTGGTGCCGCGGGCCCTGGCTGGACCCGAGCCTGGTGCTCGAGCTGGAGTGAGAGCCGAGCCCGGGGCTTGGGATGGGGCCGTGACTGCCGACGCCCGACATCTGGTGGCGAGGGTGGAGCCGCCCGCGGGCCCTGGCTGGAGCCACGCCCGGTGCTCGTGCTGGAGCGAGAACCCAGCCCGGAGCTTGGGATGGGGCCATGACTGGGGCCGATGAGGAAGCCACCGATGGAACCAAGGACGAGCCTGGGTCCAGGATCAGGGACGGTGAAATCGGAACCTGCACTGGAGTCCAGGCGGCGGCCGAGCTGGAGGCTGCCGCTGGAACCAAGGACGAGCCTGAGTCTAGAGCTAGGGCCGGGTCGAGTACGAGAACCAGGTCGAGTACGAGAACCAGGCCGAGTTCCTGGCCCTGGCGCAGCTCTACGACCTGGGTAGGTCCTGTGGCAGGGAATGGGAGTGAGGAGAGGAGGATGAGGGAAATGAGGAGGAGATGGGGTAGGGTCTCTGTCCATCTCCGTCCCTCTCCCTCTCCGTCCCTCTCCCTCTCTCCGTCCCTCTCCCTCTCTCTCCTCTCTGCCCCCTCTCCCTCTCTGCCCCCTCTCCCTCTACTGCCCCCTCTCCTCTCTGCCCCCTCTCCCTCTCT